>JASANN010000017.1:38050-144462 GCA_031762395.1 Calameuta pygmaea | reverse complement strand
AAATATTTTTGAAATTGACCAAAACCTGCAGGGAATTTACGATTTCACGTAGACAAGAGCACTGTGATGTTTTATGAATTTTTGAGTTTTTTTTTAATACTACCCTGTTTTCTTAAAATATATTTCATCCTCGATTAATATACCTGTTCACTGTGGGGTAGGCCTCAATGACGAATTGATAGTAACAAGTAAGTGGCGCTGCATTTGCGGTGCATTTCCTGGCGCATTCCTCGGGCGTTGAAAATACGATATTCGTATCATTGGATTGGCCGTATGAAATATCGTAATTAAATATCTCTGTATTTCAAAAGAATATGAAAATAATGTTTTAATAAGGACGATAGAAGATAGAGAAATTTTGAGTTTTAAGAATGTCTAATTCCTTCAGTTGCGCACAATTAACTGAATTTTGTATATTTTCAAAACTGAAGTCCTACCTTCAATAACCAAACGGTTTTTCGTTTCACCGGAAACGCGCGCGAGCGTTGAAATAATTATTAATGCAACAGAGAGTTTCATGATGATTAAATGTTCAGTAAAATGCATCATGAAAGTTGCGTAATATTTTCTCCGTTACCGTTTACTTCACTCGCTATAGGTTAAATAACATGTTTCATTTATATTTTTCTCTTTTTATACTTTTTCGTTTATGTATATATATATATATATGTATATGTATACGTATACACACAAAAATGATGCCCTCATAAATTACATCCGCTTACCTCACGTAAAGCCCTGGGTGGGGACATTCGAGAATTGAAACTGGTCACGGATAAGATAAGGGAGGGAGTTGTGAGAGTTTATTAATAAAAAAATAAAATTTCCAAAACATATAAATTATTTTTCAAAATGTATACTTTATACAGCAAGACATTCCCTGGGAGTGAAAATATTATTTTGCAATATTTTTCTGTCCTTCAAATTCGACTTAACACGAAATGCTAGGTTTGACTTGGCTTAACACGAATTGCTTGTTATAATCCAAGCAATTGGTTTGATTCCTATTGAAAACTGAAGGTAATCCATTTGACTGATCAATAATTTATTAATATAGATTTCGTTGAAATTTGATATTAAAGATACGTTTAATCTTTAAAGACAATCTATGTAAATTGCAACTGATAAGGTTATCTAATGCGGATATCTGATTTCGTGCCAATAAATAAAAGTATAATATGATAAAATATAATATTCCAAAGCAATATGTTCACTGAAAAATTTCTTCTGTCTTCAAAAACAAATTCATCTGTATAACATCTTTAATTAATATTCCAAATATTTATCAATTCTCTTGATTTTTTTAAATTTGCAGACGTTTTGACATTGAGGAAGAACGTAATTGATGCTTGTGTTGTTAATCAAATAATTACAGAGACTAAATGAATTATTAAAATCTTTCTTGACACATTGCTAAGCACGTTCAAGAGTTTCTGTTTTGATATAAAAATTAACTTAATAAGCAAATATATTGCTTATAGCTCATAACATATGCAAATAAACTATTATCAAATATTGGCGTAATGTATTTTTCGATGGACCTTTTTTTTATTTAATTAAAGAAAACATTATTATTCTACACATCATTGCCATTATTGTCATTTTGTTTTGTATAAACATTAAATAATTTCAAACTTGACTTCTTTCCGTAAAATAAATGCTTTCTAAAAGTGTCAGCCTATGATGCTATTATTTAAAATAACACAAACATAATCGAGGAATAGATGTATTTTTTTTCATTTTGATTTTCTGACACGATGCTCACAATATAGGAAGATCAATTAGATCATGAAAAGCCTCAATTACATCATGAGAGTTTTTATAAATTCAATTTACACGAATCGTTGATGCAATATAAATAGAAATGTTAACTGTGTCTTCATTGTCCTATTAGTTTCCACAAAGTAACGATGCTCAATCCAGTCGAGGATCAGCATCACTGAAAATTCTCTAATTCCATTAATTTAAAATGGTTCGGGTAGATAATTGCCACATCTAGGAAAATTTTCGGGCACCGGTGGTAAATCGTATTGATCTCCAACATGAAAAATTAATTCCATTCCGACCATTGTGTGAATGACAAAGTGGCAGTGAAACAGCCACCACCCTAAGAAGTAATTACGATAATTAATAAATGTGAAATACAGCATAGGAAATATGATAATTCTTTACCTGGATTATTAGTCAAGAAACGAAAAATGACGTAACCCCCTTGCGGTATTATTATCGTATCTTTACCAGGAGGCGCAGTATATCCACCGTTCCTCAGAGTGTCGATATGTTCCTTAAGAACTGCGTTGACGTCACTGGTAGTGAAATTAGTGCCTTCGGGTTTTCTACCCATTTTGAAAACACGGAACGAGTGGCCATGCAAATGGAACGGATGAATCAGCATAAGAGAACCTAAAGAAATTTAAAAAAAAATAAATAAATAAATAAAGTGCATTTAATCTGTCAATCCAAAATATGTTTTAATCAATTAATCACTGCAATGCTTACGAGCGTCATACACCATGACCTCGACCACTGCTCCCAACTCAACATCTAAAACGTGGGTGCATCTGCAGGGGGTTGTGCAGTTAGAAGGCATACGAAGTGCATTACATGTATCCTTCGGATTCACACCCTGGGAGAGGGGTGGATATGGCAAATTTTGATGTGAAATATCATCGACCAAAGCAAGCAGCTTTGTTTGATCATTGGCAACTGTAAAAAAAAATTTTGAAAATAAATAAAAAATGTGGAATTTTAATTTAAATTCCTTTCTTAAATATTTACTTTATGAAACTCACCCATAAAATTACCATAGGTTCCTGGCTTAAATAGGACGTCCAGTGCATTTGAATAATCATAAAACCGAAATGGCAATACAAAACGATAATCTGGCTCTGGAACAAGGAAAGCAGGATCTACTTCAGTCGCTGACTCTAGTTCGTTTGGACATAGACTATTCGGTTTGGTCCCATCGCACACGAACAACAAGTTATTGTATTCCTGTGAAACAGTTCTGCCATTAATATAAGACCTCTATGGAATAGTCTGGTTGACTAAATAATAATTACCACTCCCATGGATACAGGATCGTCATACGATGGTCGAGGAGATGCTGGAGTTTTTGGACCACCGTTGTACCTCAATATAGCTAATTGCTCTATTTTATTATCAGCGCATTCGCCGAGTCCTTTTAATTTAATCCAATAAGTTCCCACAGTCTGATTGGCGGTTAGTACGAAATCGAAACGTTCGCCTGGAAGAAATTTTCATGAGAATTATTATAATTATACGAAGAGACAATAGTCAATAGTATAATAAAGACTGACTAGATGCCGTTGTAAATATATTAACTGTCCTGGGACTCACAGGTTCCCCATCCTGAGCAATGAATAGCATTGGATGATTTTCAATACTAAATTGCGATACGCAAACAGTGCAGAAAGAATTGATAACGCGAAATCTGTATCTCTTTCCATATTGAACGTCAAAAACTGCATATGGTGTACTTGTAGTATTTTTTGCATTTGGATCCTACGGATTAATTAAATGGATGATAATTATAATATGTGCAAAATAATAATAATAATTTATTAAATTAAAAAAATTTTTTTTACTCACAGTCCACTTTCCTTTTCCATTAATTAAAAAGTTATCAGCCGCTTGACCAATATCTCTGGTCATCAGACCAGGATAACGCTCGAGTGACAATTCATGCATGTAGTCACTGATAACAATTACATGTGTAGGAAGATCTTCGTCGTACAAATTATAATGAGGATCGTCACTGGGACTATCTCTTACGATTAAACTTCCATATTGACCATCGAGTTTCTGCGTTGCAATGTGGGAGTGATAAAAATGCGTTCCTGAATTTTCGGCGACAAATTGATATCTGCGATAACGAAAAATTGATTTATTGCTTCTTATCATTAATTATATAATCTCTTTTTTACTCTCCTACCTAAAAGTGGTTCCATGCGTTATTGGACACTGCGTGACGTATGGTACACCGTCATAGTACTGATAACCATTTTGAAAAAGACCATGCCAATGCAACGAGACTTCGGTTCCTTCCATTTTGTTATCCACGTCAACAACTACGTTATCGTGCAGGCACACCTGTCAAATAAATGCATCTTTAGGCAATACGAGTTGTTATCAGTGCACAATCATTTTACCTGAATACTTGGACCTGGCAGCATTCTGTTTATTGATAAAATGGTACGTTCGTATCCATCAGCCTGCACGCACTGACACAGCGGCGGACTAACTAATTGATTCGTTGCGTTTGGTTGGCAGAATTGGCAGGCGCTGTCAATAATAATAATAATGCGATCCTTAAGAATAATTTATTATTAGATTTTCGATATTGAACCGGTTGGTTGTAAGGGTGGAAGGAAATTTTCTTTTCATTCATTATTTTCAACTGTACCTGTTCATTGTCGTGTAATATTCTATGGTGAATTGATAATAACAATTGCGTGGGCTTTCGTCGTCCTGGCAGGACCTAGCACATTCTTGCGGCGTTGACCACTTCCGTCCATACTGATCTCTGGTGCCGTATGATATTTTACGAGATCCTAATATCGTCATAGGTTATTTTGAGTATTTTTATTTTTATAAATAATTTGTCGCTAGGTCATATTTTTTTTTTTTTTGACAATTAACACACTTCTGACTATTTATATTTAATCTTGTACCTTTTGATCTCCGTGCGGCACATTCCGTGACGCAAAGCATACAGAGCGCAACTAAAGGCGCTACGAGGAGGCGCATTTTCACTAAGCTACTGTCAAAGTGTATTTTACATATTAGGTTCGAACGTTTCCGGGCCTTCCGATTTATAGTTCTACTAGGGAACTCGCTTACGTAATATTCACGCCTGTTGATTGCCAGGCATATCGTTTAGCTATTTGCGACCCTCGCAGCCTTAAAAATTATATTATTTAAAAATTAAAAAAAAAATTTCATTTTCGAATTTTTTTACTTACATAGCAACAAGGAGCAAGGAACTTATTATTATCGTTCTTGGATACACGCTGATTATTATCTATGTGCAGTGACTGTTATCTTATATACTTTATTGAAATGATAAAATGATAATACAGGGATGATGATAAGGTTGAAGAATATTAACGAAAAAAAAAAGATTATTATCTTATCTATCATTTAAATAGGATATATTAATGGATCTAATTTAGCATCGTCTAAACTTGAAAAAGTTACTCGATAGCTTTCAAATTGCACAATATTAGAACATAGTGTTCGTTATCTCTAATTAAATGTAATTACACCTTAACGTACTTGTGTTGGTTAATGGACGCTCTTTTTTTTCGTAGATGCATCGATACCAGTTTTTAATTTATCAAAGATAAGAACGTCCTTCCGATATTGAAATTTTTTTCCATAATTACCTGCTTTTTTTCTCTTATTAAAAAAAAAAAAAATACGACGTGCCATTCAGTTTTATGAACTACGCGTACTAGAATGAATTTCCACAGGGACTTCCGATAAAATTAATACGTCGTAATTAATCGTCATGCTCTTTGTTAAGATTGAGCACAGATACGATTATTATGTAAAAAAATGAACGCGAAATATTTTTTTATGATTGAAAAAGAAATTCTTAGATACAAATAATGTTTCCTTAATTAAGATGCATATAATCTTTTTACCTGGCACGATAGCCTATCTGTTTGTATATTTCAAATAGCTATGATAATAAATAACGTAACCGAGAAGCTTAAAAATGTATATTTATCATTTTAAAAACTACAAAGTTTCCCCAGAGAGCGGCGACCATTTTCATTTAGCCATAACAAATTTTTCCCCGAGGTTCAAATTTCATCCCAATAAATTAATATACTTAATCGAATAACTCGAGACAACAGATCAATATTACGCGAGGATATAAGAATAATAAAACCAACAGTGACGAAATAATAAAAATGATCCAAGAGAAATTCTTTATCTTTTTCCCTTAAGGTTTGGCAATATGTACTAAACTGGAGCTTGATTTATGTTGCTCGTATAAATTCTTATCGGTGTCTCTTATCGTTCTGACTTTTTCCTGAACTCCTATATTCCACAATAATTATAAACGTCAGACTCGTTTGCATGAATTGAAAAAAATTTCCGCATTGTTCCGTCAATGATAAAACACATATCACAAGGAGTTATTGCGAATAGACCATAGGCACGTTACTCGTTCAGATTCAGAGAATCGTTTCTCAACAATTGTATTTTGATTCTCAGAGTCCGCATGAAATTTCATGGATTTCCTTATAAATGAAATCCACGTCGAAGAATATATTTAGCAAGAAGCATCTTTCTTCATTGCAGATGCTCGATTTTATTTCCATAGGAAGCAACGAGCAGTTAGGCAGAATCGACGTGTAAAATGTCCAGACTACTAATTGTAAGTAAGCCAAACGAAGGGACGTCGCTTTATATATATATATATATATATTTAGGGAACAATAGAAGGTAGGGATCGAAGGAGCGAGAAGAGCAAGTTCGGGACTGAGGAGGGTCCAGGGTGAAAAGACAGCCGAAGGTTATGTGAAAAGTTGAGGTTAGGAATTTTTGAAAGCGTAAAACATAAAGTATCAAGTAAAATGTCAGCACGATATTTTTCGTAAAAATTCTAATTAACGTTAACGACTTGGAATAAGAGCGAATGGATTTCTCGAGATGGTGACAATTAAATATGTTGAGAAACTTAAGGAAATTAGTGAGAGGTTACGAAACGTCAAATACTTAGTGCCTTGGTGTTCCGTCAGTTTAAAGAAAAAAAATCTAACCTCAAAACGGCCACGTTCATTCCCGTAATACGTTTAGCAAAGCTCCAGGTAGTTCGAGCTTCAAGAATAGTTGAAGCTCTGCTAGTTCGATTACTTGAACTACGGAGTAGTTGTTCTCTCTGATCGTAAAGTTTCAAAAGCCCTGTCGGCGGGGACACGAACTAAATTGTTAACTCTCGATGCTCAGAGTGAATCTTAACGTAAAGGAGACATTGGAAACGTCGAACGGATTTCTCAATAAATAGGATGGTAATAAATAAGCGAGAATCAATAACCGGACTCCTATCGGAAATAGATTATGAAAGATAGGAAAACGGAAATAAGTTCCGTTAAGCGATAACAACGAACAGATTCAGGCAGCGCGATAATTAAGGCTGAGTATTGGCACAAATAGAACAATAAAATAAAATCAATTTGAAATCTTCATGAGGTGTGACACGCTCTCAGGATCGTCACGAAAACTATTAGCGAGACAGAAAATAGTTTAGATACGTCAGTGACAGTTATAGCGTCCCTGATTCCAGTTAAGGAGGCCCTGTCGATGGATGCTAGTCAAATGATCAACTATCGAATCGATTCTATAAATCGATTAAAATAAACCGGACTTTCTACCAAATTATTTACATTAATTATAGAAATTTTTTTATAGGTGTTTATCTTTCTGAAATCAGCTGATTTTTATAAATATATTTAAAAGTCATACTCTCGTTTGACTTTTATTTATTGTAGCTGAAGATTCGGATAATTTAGCTTCATTCAATTTGCAATTACTCTTTGAAACACCCGGTAAGGTCACTTTTTTATGCTATGTATGGAATCTTGAAGAATTCACGAATTCTTAGTATAACATCACTCGCTTCAAAGTTCACTTTAAATATGTCAGTTTCTTATCCGAAGTTGAAATTCCACCTCTGTGACCTTTGAGTTCATATATAAAGTTTCGTTTTTAATATTACTTTTCTTAACGATTTCGTCAGTGACCGACCTTCAAATTTTGCAATTGAGTTCAGAATTGTTCAATTTATAACCTATAAAAGTTTCAGACGTGAAAATTCAAGTGGGTAGTTTCTACAGGACCTCCTTAAGCCGGTCGTCCCGAAGGGATAAACCACGAGGCACACCGGCTGGGCGATTAAAAAAAAAAGGTACCTACGAGTTAGTAACGGCATATGGTGTTGAGAAATATTTCGCTAAGACATTAAAAATAAAATAGTCCAATTGAACAGAGGCATTTCTTCGCCAATCAGAGAATATCATTCCTAATGATTTTCCTAAAATCATATATATACAAAGCCAAAATGTAATTTAGGAAAGTGGCCGGAGCCGATCAGGAGTCCTCGGTGCGAATTGGAGGATCCAGGGAAGAATCGAACTTTCGTATTTCACCTCACAACATATACGACATTAATAATCAGCTGCATTGTATTTTTCGTTTAATAACAATTATTAGAATTGCAAGCTCATTAGAATGTCTATTGTCACGTATAAATAGAACATTGATACTTGTGTAATTGCTTGGGATTATTGGAGTCTTAAGTTTTATCCATGACAATTATAACGATAAACAAAGCAATGAATTTGCGAAGGATATACACTTAACTCTCCTGTCAAATATTAACATTTGGTTAATTGCTATCGTGAAAATGATATCTCTTCCTTGGTTACTTTCGCAATTTTTTTATATCACGCGAATTATATATCTTGGGTATTTATACGTGGCAAATACTTAGTCATATATATATATATATATATATATATATATATATATATATATATATATTGTGTGCGCAAGAAGGCGGCGGTATATTAAAACGAAATGCAATTTGGTATTGTTCCCTGGTGCGTTATATTACACTGTAACAGTATAGATATATTTGATATATGTACTTTGTGGAGAGAATACAAATCGAGATAAGATTGTGGAAGAAAGTTTTGGAACACTGCCATGTGCTTGCGAACAGTTTTGTTTGCCCGTCGAAGAAAAAGAAGAAGCTCCAAGGAGTGGGGACTGTAGGAATGTAATTGTTGAAAAATTTGTAAAGAAAATTTAAGAACGTTATAAATTGAAGTAACCTCTGTATACGAGGAAGCAATGTTATTTAGCTTTGTAAAACTTTTCAATGACACTTTGTCAGTCAACGAATAACGATTTTTAGCAGCCAGCCATACGACACCCTCTGAGAAATACATTGACAGGGAGATTGTCAGAGAAATGTACATCCCTGTGACAAGGACTGGGATTAACAGATTTCCCAAAAGGATCAGCAGGATGATTTTGACCTGGATCGCTGAATTTGATTTATTGGGAGAGTTAAATTGGAACGATACGAAAGGCGGTTATAGTTTGGAAGAAGGATCAAAATGATTAATGTTCAAGATCGTAAAAGGATCTAATACCGAGATATCATTTTGATCAAAATAATATCTCGCCGCAACGATATGAGCTTTAATAGACAGTAGCCTGTTTATGGCAAATAATCAAAATTCAATCAGCATCCCCAGTCCGGCAAAACAACGTCACATGATGATTCAGTAGAGTAACAATTTCAAAATTGATTACCCATCGGTATAACGTCACCGCATTGAAATTGAATTGAATATTGAATTAATTTTAAAGATTTTACTTAATTAACGATAAACTCGTACCATGTTTTAACATACAATAGGGCTTCGCGTAACGAAGTAATTATTGTCATATGCATTTTCCAGAACGGCGAACTCGATTAAACCGCATATACCTTAGGTAATGAAACGTAAAGGTGCTTCTCACATTGTTCGACTGGATTTGTACGGAGCTTGGAAACATCATAAAACACCATAATCCCAGCCGCTCTTCTGTTCTCATGGATCGTTCTTGCGCCAGACGCGAAAAGCTTTCACAAGCGAGTTATGTTTACGACGATAATGCAAGACTGTTTTCGAGCTTATAAAATGTAATTGCTTTTTTTTTACAGAATCTCCAGATTCTCCGTTAACACTTATTCCAGGTAGGACAAAAGCTCAAAGTTATATACACGAAGCGTCGCCTGACGATATCCTTGGCGAATATTCGCAAAGCTCACCTGCCAATTTCCCCTGGCAGTGGCTCCGCTAAATCCCTCGGAGTAATTGCGTCGGCGCCCTAATAAACCAGAGTGTAATACGTCTTAAGGAGCAGCGGAGCGGTTGCAATCAGCATGGGGACTTGGTTAATCGAAATTCATTGAACTGCACGGGTACAATGTTATCGTGAAATCTTAGTGGGTAATATTACAAAGATAATACATAGAGAATACGGTTACAAGCTATAGTATAGAGATTCGATAAATTTGTATTTATAATCGATACAGTTTATCATCGACAATTCAAGGATTTGACTAAGGAATTTCATTTTCCAGTATAGAGTCGCAGAATCCAGACTGGTGCGTGAGTGATACTTATTTCTTCGAAATCCTATGGTCCACCGATAAGAGCGACCAGGGCGCGTTTGTAGTCACCGGAAGTCTCCTTCTGTCATGGGGGGGAAAAAAAAGGAACAAAAGTCATTATAAACGATTATTCGAATTATTGCCGATGAAAGTGATCGATTTTTATTTACCTTTACCGATGACTCCAATGTCTTGTCGTAAAGACGTTCATACTCCCTCTTGATATTTCCTAGATCAATTTCAGCACGGCTGACTATTATGCGGATGAGGGTCCTGTCGTCAGTTCCGGCACCTTCCATAGCTTTTCTTAGTCGTTTAGCAAAAAATCCTGGAGGACTCTGCACGCATTCGACTGTACGAGATAACATGAAAATATTATTATTTATTATTCTTCAGGTCGATTGGGTAATCAGTGAAATAAGAAAGGTCGTTATCTCTATGAGAAATGGTTTATCAATGTTGTGTTTTAATGAATTTTGATAGTTTAGGGATTCCTTACAGGGAAAATAATGCTCAGCCGTGATAACGGCCAGGGGAGGGAAGTATAAGATAACGTGGGGTTGCTTGGTTGATACAGGGCTAGATTAAGTGAGGATAGTAGTTATCATAATACAATACGAGGGAGGAAGGTTGAATCTTTTTCACAACTGACCAATAGCCAACATGGCGTCTTTCAATTCGCCGCTAACTTCATCCCGCAAGGCTTGCTCGATTGTTCTTCCGCTGATTGACTTGTACTCCTCGAAAATCAGTCGGAGCTGTGCAAAACATTCGTGAGCCAGGATCTTGTTGAAGATCTCCTCGTCGGTGCCGAATTTGGCCTCGCCTGAAACGTTGAAACACATGAATAAGTGCGCAGGTGGAATAAGAGAGAAGATGTAGATGGCGACACTGTACAGTCAGATAGAAAAGAATAAAAGATTTCCATTTGACTCTTAAATTTTCTATCCCCCGACAACAGGAACTCTACAAAATGGCGTATATCCGTTAGCGTGGTCCTGCTTTCGAGAAGCTTCTAGAAGATTAATTAATTAACTGAGTCTGCGTTGTTTACGGCAGTGAGAAAGCAGCTAATAGTCTCTTGTGTTTGGTATTAATTAATGATAATGAGCTGTGGCTTGCTCATGGAAGTTAATGTTTTCGTAAGGATTGTTACAACGATTTACTTTGCAAGTTGTGAACGATGTTTACAAGTTCGTTTGCTTTACGCCACGCGGTATATCGCGCGAGTATCAAAAATTCAATTTCCCCCAGTTGGTTCGGTAAGTAATTATAATTAAGGTTATTAGATTCGACCCAGATTCTCACGGTTCGCCTAGTAGCAATCTCGACTAGGCTAATCGCGGTTATCGATATTGAATCCGGGCGCAGTTAATCGCCAGTCTCGCGTCCCGCTTGCTCTCTTTACGAGTTGTCATTTGCAATATTAATTGAGCCAAATAGCCAAAGCAAAGTGGATTTTCCTGAACGTATCACGTACGCGTCGCCTCTGTGACAGTTAGATACCATGTAGACGCAACGCGACGTGGAGAATAGCAAATAAAAATTCAAACTCTACAACTGCCGTTTTAATTTACGTTAATGTTCGCGCATGCGCATTTACACCTGTGCAACCACGTGCGCGTAACTTTGAAAACTTCGTACAGTAAAACGATAAATCTATGTAATATGGTATTAATTCATAGATTAACATAACCCTACTAATTATTCTTGAGAATATTATAAAAGTTTAACATACCAGCGTTGTAAAGCATCTCGGCGGATTCGCGTGCTCTTTCTGGATGAACGTCGTTATTGCCATTTCTGACACCCTGCTTGATACAATTCTGAGATTTAGTTAAAAAAAAAATAAAAAAAAAAGAAAGAAAAACACCACGTATAAAAAAGACGGACGTACAAGCAATAACTTTAACTAAGCATGCATACATTTTTAGGGGAGTGTCTGCAAGGTGAGAAAAAAAACGATATTGCCTGGAACCATTTTTTTTTTGAAAATTACCACTTTCCACGATGCTTCATTTACTTGCAAATTTGACATATAAAGAGAAGTCTAAGGTACTACTTATCTTGTGAGACATCGTATTTTCGGAGGACCGTGTGCTTTGACATAAAAATAGGGTATAGGGTTTTGAAAAAAAAAAAAACTTCTAGAATGATATCGCGCTCACAGCGATAAGCAGAAGCTTTTAAAGACTCTTAACCCAAGAATGGTCACTCGATTTTATTTTTCGTTTATAAAGTACTGAGATGGGGTGTCCCCGATACTCCAGTTGTCTGTTCCCGGGTTAAAAAGAGACTTTTTTGAAGCTACCGATGCTCATCACCAGGATTCATCGTAGTATCAGTTATCGTGCCAGATGCTTCGGACTCTTGTAAGATTGATATGAAGAATTGTGAATAAATTATTCTAAAAAATTGCTATACTTCGAAAAAATGATGTTTCAAATAAATAATTTCATGCTTTAATAAAGTCAATTAAATAGTGTCAAGATTACAAAGGACATCTGTGCACATGCTGGTAGGAGTCACTTACTCCAGCAGACGGATGCATTTAGAGACAAAGCACAGTGGGTACCTCTACATGACCTGGACAACAGGAAACCTGGACTGGGTCTAGGGATCCTTTGTTCAAATATCCCGCGTCTGAGACTCTTGTTAAAGTTTTCATTGTATACTTTTTGTCTCTCTTTCTCTCCTTCGGACACTCCCCATCTGACCACACGAAGGTCTGAACATCCCAACGTGAAGTCTAGAGAACAGGTTGGCTGAAGTTGCTCCGCTCCAGCCTTAGAGGATCCTGTACCAGGTTAAGGGACTTCTTTGTTATTGCCCAGTCACCTTTCATGCCGAAAACAATGGATAACGTGGTGAAAAAAAAAAAAAATTCGTGCTACCAAAAAGAAAGGAGGGACCGCGAGGAGGTGGCGGGGTGAACGGAAACGACAACGAGAGAGCTTAAGAGGTTACCAGGTTCGCTCGACTAATTACACCAGGAATAATATTGACGTACCCTGTTGAGTGAGGCTGGTTTAACCTCGTAGAAGGTGGAGGAGCGACTGTCATTATCGAGAAGCGGAAACGATTATTTTCGCGAGTAAAAAAGACTCGGTGGCCGCACAAAGGTAAAAGGAGGATGAGAGAGAAAGAAAGAGAGAGAGAAAAAAAGTGAATGAAAGAACGGTAACCAAGAATAAAAGTGAGAGTCACAAGCGGAAATCAAGAGAGCCACTCAGGAGTTTCAGGACCTCCCTGTTTCCCTAAAGGATACATACGTCTGTCTCTTTAACGGAAACGTAAAAGCAAACTCCATCAAGAACACAATCGTCCTCAGTCCCATAACCATCAGTATTCTTTAAAAGACTTCCAGCAAAGAAAAAGCCATTGGTAAATACAGAAAGGGAGATGCTCCAGTGGCAGTAAGTTTTCCCAAAGGTGCAGAGACAGAGGTAGGTAGCGAGGAGGGTAAAGAGTGGGAGGGGGGTTCGTGTGCAAGGGTGAAAAATCAATCGCAAGCTAAGGGAAGGCAGGGGGAGGAGGGGGGGGGGTGTGGCTTTTGGCCAAAAAGTAGCCCACGAACCATAGTGGCGACGTAGAAGGGAAAAACAGACAGGAACTACGTCAGAGAGAGGGGGGGGGGGGGATTTAACGGGGGTACCGGTCGGGGGCACGTAGAGATTGAGGGCGTTTATTGCGAGTAAGAGACACGGGCAATTGAGCGTTCCGAACGTTCGAGTCACAATTCTTCGGCGACATTAAGCAGCGTCGTAAGTTTAACAGTGGTTCCGACGTACCCGTGGATTTACTATCGCGTCGTCGACGATCGAGTGGTAGCTTCATAGAAACGCCGGGGATCGTAGATTCACTTTTGGGCTGCGGAAAAATCTCGCGCGCGTCCTTTTCGCTATCGGGAAGCCGAGCGCGCATGCGCGCCAGTCCAACGTACATATTCAAACGTGACGCCGCGTCACTCTGGCTGTTTTTCCTCCTCGCTTTAATAAAAATCAACCGACCTCAGGTTTTATCGAAGTTTCCATCGCAGCATTGTCGTCGCTTTATTCGGATTGTGATTGACCGTCGGTGCCGTCGGTCGACGAGTACGAACGTACAGTTTGAAAACTAGGCTAGCTGCCATTCGGGGATATGTCGGCTGGCGTTCGTCAATGACGATCAATGTTACAATAAGCTAAGTGGACGCGACACCGTATCGTGCTGATTCATTAGACAAAAAACAAAAACGAAATATTCAGTTTAAAAATGTATGCATCGTTTGAGAAAGTGACACGCTGATTAGTGAACAGACTGCCAGTTTCTAGATGGATATCAATTTCACATTTGCGGTAAAGTCATTAATTTTGGAAATCGTTGGAGCAGTTGAGGATAGGCAGATCCATTCAGACAAAGAGTATTTTATATACCCGAAAATCGTTAATGGTTCACAAGCCAAAATGTGGTGAGCCAATGAAAAATTCGTTAAATTTCAAAATTAACTACCTGATATACAATAGAATTAATTAATTAATAATTTAACTGGCTTTGGAAGAACCCTGGTGCAAACTGATTGCTCGGTACGCAAATTATATTTTTCTAGACCAGATGCCCAGCGAGCGATACTTATTTCGTAACGCTGCAACGGTCATCCAATCTCGCAAAAGCTCTCCGACATTTTCCCTCTTTTTTTTTTTACAAATATTTGTACCGTGGGCATGGACACGTCGTCGAGCAGGGGTCCACGAACGCTGATTCTCATCCGGGATAAGATGGCGCTATCTTAATGGCGTCCTGTTATTAAGCTGTTCCCTTATCCTACACTTGTTGGGCGCTAGCTACTCTTGATGGTATTGTTACTTCACTTTGGCAAACTTGCTAAGGAGTTCCCCTTACTTCCTGACCCCCCTCCCACCCATCGGGCCCTCTGCTACTGTTTAGGGTACTTCACTTCCTAGTACGTAGAAACGGCGTTGCTAATTTTCGGTACTCTGTCTTTGTCTCTCTTACCGTTTCTCTCTGCCTCCCCTCTCCCTCTCCCTCTCTCTCTCTTCATGGCCTATACCTGGTCTCCATTACGCTTTAGGTTTATGCTCGGATCTGTTTTAATGACCCATTACTTCGAAACCGATTGTCTCCAGTATTCATTGCGGTTCATTGTTGTTCCGGCAAATGAGGCTCAGGGTCGAAAGACTTTATTACTTTTTCTTTGAGTTACTTATGGACATTCGATGACACGGTCTAATGGTTAGGCAGAAGAAAATCGAAATACAGGTAACAGGGATGATTTTCTTAAGTAATCAAGAAACGTTAACGTGAATCCTCAAGATTTATTTGTTCGCGAGAGATCAGTTGGGTAGGTGGATAAGGGGGATGATATTTATCTTCATATAGCCCGAAACGAATCTTTATATGAAAATACGAATATGGGTCGTTGTAGTTTTTGATGTTTTATTTCAAAAGGAATAATGGCGGCTATTGAAGGGTGGGTGGAGAGAGGGGACTCCACTGTAAATATGCATTATTGGATGGCAATGAAGGAAATGAGATGTAATAATAAAATTCTGGTTTTCGTGTCAACTATACTGTGTATGGCTTTGCAATGCAGTGAAACGGAAATAATGGAATTTTCTTTATCAATATGTTATCGTGCTATGACGTAATAGAATGAAAGGTAAATAATAAAAATAGCACAAAGAACTCTCGTTAGCTCTTACGCGTTGTACGGTGTAAGGCATGTGGTTTTTCTTTTTTGAGAAATAAAAATGTCGGATTTTATTCTTTGGAATTTTTTTTTTTAACTGAAAAGACATTTTCTCACTAGATCGAGAAAAAGATGCACGTCACGTAAATTGAAACTACTCCAGGGACACCTGTGTGTATATGGGTTTGTATACCTACGGTATAATACAAGAGTCGAGTATATTTGGGAGCTTTTTCTTAACGAAGATACAGCAGAAGCTGCGAGCTTTACTAAAGTACACAATGGATAAACGCGATAAAGCCAAACGAACTGCTCCGAGGCAGAGCCAGTGAGTAGAGAGACTCTAACAATGGCAGTGTCCTTGGTAACTTTTTTTTTCTTTTCCTTCTATTTTTCTTTCGCCTCGCAGGAAAAACTCTTTCGTCTTTTCAGTTGTACGACTTTCCGCCAGCGACTCGCCGCGCTTTTAAGAATTTTGTAAACGCTTTTTTTTTACTGCACTTTGTGACCTATTCGTCGCTTGCGCTTTAACGCCTAAAAGGAAGCTGCGAATTTTCAGTCGTGAAAGACATGAAATTTAAATTGAATTTTTATATATGATAAATTTATAGTAATTAACGGATGGAAAAGAATTCAAAAATTTTTATTATAATTTGACGAAAAATTATTTATGCGTTCGCATCGTTATGATTTACTCATTAATTTTAATAAATTGTATTGATTATTGATACTGGTTGGGTGCATTGCGTCATTACTTTGATTAACCAAAATTTACCGAACGTGACTCCGGTTGTGGGAATGATGCAACGAAATGCCAGAATATTGTTGAAACGGCGAACGAGTTATTTCTTTGTAAAACGTGTCTCCCAGGCAGTGAAGCGAGTGCGAAGCTTTGAAATATTCTAGCTTTGAGCTTTCAAAAGCTTTCAATTACCATGCGGCATTGTCCTATGCAAAAACGGTTAAGACTCCTGTAATACCGATCGAGAAATGTAGACGTGTTGAGGCGCGCCAGACGGATTAAATCCGTACTACTTTTAGTACCAGGAATGGCCACCATGGCGTATCATAAAACTTTTTCAATCTTTCAGACATTAATTCAGTTAGTGTTTGGCCATGCCTTCGCTGCTCAACAAATTTTCCAGGACAGTCCGTGGCATAACTTTATTTTCCCTCAACTTCCGAAGAACCAACACCTGCACCTGGACATATTTCAATTACGTCACTGGTACACAGATACCCTCCCAAATGTTAACCAATACACGCAAGGTATAACCACCCACTGATTTTTCAGCCTGTTTCTGACTTCCGGTTAAGTTCGTCCACGAACTCGTAATATTGAATAAAGTTCTGCCAGTGGATCCAGCTTAATAAACAGGAAGTCCTACTCGAGATATCGAGTTTCAGAAAAAGTTTATTAAAATTCGCATTATAATCTTTGAATTTTAATCTGACAGAGAGAGCGCAACAAAAAGTTGTATAAGTTTAATAAGAGATAAGAGAAGTCTGTCTTCTCATCGTTCGAATTTTTTTTTTTTCCTTCACCTATTTACAACAGCCAGGTGCCCGCGTGTTATCACAGTTTTGATGACGTAGAGATCAAAGGCGAAACTGCTGTAGAATATTATTCGCGATTCCACTCAAATTCTGATTTCATTGTTAAAATGGAGTAAAATAACAAAATTTAACGAGACTGTAAACAGTCAGTGACGCGGATAACAAATTTATACGTATATTAACAAATCGGAAAGTACACATGACAGGTACCACTGTATGTGAGATTTTACGTGTTTCTCTATCAACAGTGTCGATTATGTTTCTCAGCCTGAAATTTTTTTGGAATCATTAACGTAAAATCCTTCACTCTACTTTCATATCCGGTGCGATACGAGCATCACTCCCATTAGTCGTAATTACCGATATGTATGGTTACTCGAGCTAGCAGTCGTTTAGTGGCTCTCGTAGTCACACATAGGAATGATATGTAGAATCGAAAAAAAAATGGACAAGAATATATTTGAATTTACCGCCAAATCAAAACCCGTCCGAACAACACATTCAATTAAAGAACCTGCAACGAATTAGCTGGGTAATCGATTTAAGGCTACGTTCACAGCACAGCTACCCTTATCATCTGACCGGTCGTTCTGTCGTCGTTGGAGATAACGCTTGCGGATTTCCATTGTGGGTGGAAAAGCTCGTAAACGAGAGGACAGGATCAATCAAAGCTTTAATCGTTTTCAACCTAAGCCTATTAAAGCTCCGTACGCCGTTATTGACCAGTCACGTTATCTCGTGAGAATCAGCCGGGATTCGTTTAACGTTAAATAAAATCCTGGACATCCGTTAGAGAACCGAGAGTAATTTTTCGGTTAAAACAAAAGAGAAAAGCAAAGGAAATGAAAAAGGAACGTAAGCAGTGAACGGAGCAAGGACTCGAGGGAGACAAGAAATTGCAGCCCGGCAGCGATAATAAGATGGAAAAATATTTTCAAAGATCCCGCCCTTTCTCGTAACGTCATACCCACGTGCGATAATCGTATAACATGCGTATTTACCGTGACGATCAGAGTTAGCAGTCTTCTGAAGTCTCCGGAAGTCTCGCTGCACAGATGCTCGGCCAATGGACGGTCGTAGACTGAAACGATAAAATGAAAATTTTATTAATCAAAATCGAAAAATGAAAATTCAAAAATCAAATTTAACACTCATTGGAGTGCATACGCTTTCACGTATCAGATACCGAATACCATATTCGTCGTGCCAATTTCTGATGAAAAGCCAGTTGATTCCACGTTTCGTTAATTTGATCAGACCATTGATGCATTTCAATGCCTCGTTATAAGTTTTCAGACTGGGTACCTGAATGATTATTTTTCGAAAATACATTATTTGGTATATGATACCTGGTCGGCGTTCACATTGACGAGAGTCCGTATCTCATAGCTGATCTGGTAAAGAGGAGCTGGTCCAGGACCCAACCTACTCAACGACGCTGAACTTGATCATCCTGATCATACTGATAATCCGTTCAGGATTACCTAGTAGACTATCGCAGTGCGATCGATGATCAGACAATTGCTAACCCGGAGTCAGCTCCTTTGCCGATGGTTCAGGACTAGAGATAATCGTGATAGCGGTAGGTCAGTGTTAGCACGAAGACTGAGGACACGGTTAGTCGAATTCCTGGAACAGGATATACCTCGGACTGCATCCTGGGGGAATTATTGGGACACGGTATAAATTTTGGTCTCTAGTCTTACGTAAGGAAGGAATAGGGAGCGAGTGGGGGGGGGGGGGGGGACGAATAAATCCTCGTAATGATTTATCGCCAGGCGCGTGATTCGGATGCATCAGAATTAAAGCGGAAGTGTTAAGATGCTCTGTGGGCATTTTAACGAAATGATCGAGGATTTCGTGATTAAATTTAACAAAATTATTCAAAGACCGTCTTCGAGGAGAAATTATATTTTTATCCGATGTGGACGTATGGTCAAATAATTTAGGTAAACTGCGCGTCGATTAAAATTTGCATTTTTTTTTCAAATTGTAATTTTCAAAATTTCACGCAAAACTGGGGTAAGTTGATTTTTGATATAATTAATGTTTCGATCGCAGGTATAACGGGTGTTGTGTTTCGCTTCTCCTTATTAAACTGGCATCGCGTTACAAGACTGTTAGTTTGGCGAAATCTTCAGTTGGTAATCGAGGCTCGTGCACTTCTACGTATTATTTCATGAATCAATAATGATAAAGTGATGACGTACTTTTCGAATAATTTGGATTCAATTTGGAACGGATAACGCATTTTCTTATGATAGCGGGTTAAATGATATTTTTGATACATTTAAACTTTGTTCCAATTTGATTACGATTATTACGCGGGGTTGTAAGGGGTTCACGTAATTTTCTGTTTCTGAAGGGATGGAAAAGTTGGGATAAAATCAATTAGTCCCTAACGACCAATTATCTAGCACAAATTATTCAATCAAACCACCAGACCACGATTATGGCCAACTTGGAAAGTAAAATTACATTTTACTATTTCTCTCGAATCCTTATTATGACAGACCGTTATTTTCCAGCCAGAAAAGTCGTCACGGTTATCGAAAGCGAACAAAAAATTGAATCTAACGAAAAAATTTACCCCAGCCGTTTTTAACTCTACGGACGAAATTATGTTTCATAGTAAAAAAAAAAGAATGTTAAAAAAATATTTTTAATGAACCACAAAGCCAACAAAATTGCATACGAACGCTGCGTTATCCAATGCACCGTATATCACGTGTTGTTATATGCATTAAAAAGAAATACCAAAAATATTTCGAAAGTTCGATGCAACGAAAAAAGTATACGTAACGCAAGCATGTAAACCATAAAAAAAATGTTTCTAGAAAAATATAAAAATTTCCCCTGAAAAAAATGTCCCTCTTCCATCTCGCGACAAAGTTAATCGTTATCAGCTCGGGCGAGCGACGTCATAGAAACCGCATTCCGGTTTTCCGTCGTCGCGAAAGGTTGGTTGGTCGCGAACATAGTAAAAGGCATCTCTTGGCCCATGTAAATTATTAGAGGTTGTCCCATGACCATATACATATGTATATACATCTCATCACGTGAAATTATTTCCAGTATGAAAGCGGCGGAAGGTTCAGGATGCAGGTTGCAGGGGTAGTCGGAGATGTCCGGTACATCCGCGGAAAGAATGCAGCGACGCGCGGAATACAAATGTCTGCCGGGGATTGCGCAGTGAGATTATTTAGGTCGTCGTGAGATATGCCAGTGAGAATGGGTTGAATAAATCGTAGAGGCGAAGGGCACCGAGCGCGTGTTACCTTCGATATTAGTCTCCGGTAGAAGGAGGTCGCACGAACCGACGCTTAAGACCGTTGCAGATTCAAATATTCCCGCCACTTTCGAAGAGCAAGATACGAACTTTGAAATTTAAATCCCGAGCAAGGAAAAAGCAAACAAGACAGAGAATATGGAAAAAAAATGGATAATTTCTTATCAATCAGTTGGATCAGTGGTATAAATTATTCTCCGTGACGTCAGACGTACCATTCAATGACAGACGAGTCCCGGCAGATGGCGTCGTCAAATGAACTGCGGAATGACGGCGTGAGGACAGGAACGATGGATGTGAAACAGACAGATATATATATATGGAGAGAGAGAGAGAGAGAGAGAGAGAAAAGGACTTACGAAGAGGATATAGAAGCTCGTACTGTCGGCAAGGATAATTCAGGATGAGAAATACCTACCGGAAGACGTGGATGCAACCGAAGCGTCCCTGACGCCAGCCGTGGCATCTTGGCTTCGATCCAATTCAATTAGACCCTTAAACGCGTAATCTCGCAATACATTCTTCTGGGTGGCTCGCGATTGTCGACGGTGTTAATAAATTCAATTCCGCGAGAACCATCGGCGTAATAATTCTTTAACCGAGGATACCAACCCCTCTGGTCACCATTCAATACATAATGCCTATCCTGGCCGTGTACGTGTATATATATATATATATATATATATACATACCATTTACTACTCTGCTGTCCAGCTAGATGGGGACTAGAGTGGAACGAGCAAAAGTTTTTCTGCAAGTCGGAAAGCCGCGAATTCCTTTCCCGTAGAAAATCTCGCAATTCTCTCTCTCTTTCTTTTTTCACAACGGAAACTAATCTGCATAATTACGCGCGATTCCGGCATTACCGGCTTGAAAACTACTACTACCGCTGCTAACTACTATCAGCTAGTGTTAGTGCTACTAGTGGTATCGTCACTCCTACTTCTAGACATTTATATATATATTTTTTTATAGCAAGCAACTCTTCCGTGACGTATATATATATATATATATATATATATATGTATAGGTAGCCCATAGTTCTTTTCGTCGTAACGGTGGCGGTAAATACGAATTTCACAGAACTTTCAATATTCGCCACTGACGGCGCCACTCGGATCTAAATTAACACAGAGCCGAAGTGAAAATCTTTGACGCTTTACATAATCCCTGAAGAAAGACGTAGAAAACGCCGTGGCATTAAGAATGCCGCAAATACACTTAACCGCCTCGTCGTTCCTGCAGTTTCTATCGTAACAAAAAAAATTCGAATCATCCTCGAAAATTGTATCTCGAACCCAAATCACAACGGGGAGCCAAGGCATGGATAGGGAAGTAGTGCGAGACAAGGAATAGGCCAGACAGGATTTAACTTTTCCCAAGTGAAAATGTCACCAAGTTATGCGGCACGCATAGTTCCTTAAAGTATTCAGGGGTTTTCGTTTCCCCTCCAGTCCCCCTCCAGCCCCGGCCACTTTACCCCCCGTCCAGCTTCTCCAGCCTTTCGTGAAATCCACCAGAAGGCGAACTATCAGACCTAATAAATGGGGTCGTGATGCAGTCTACGGATTCCGGAACACGGTGAAAGGGGTAAAACCGGAAGTGTACTTGACGCACCGATGGTGACTGGCTGGCTGCTGGCTGCTGGCATCTGGGTCGCAGACCTCCGGGACACCGAAACCTCGACCCATCCCAGTCCTGAATTTTCAACCCTTCTGCACTTTGCCCACATGCGGATTCGCACTCTTGGCTGGCCGGGACACCGGGGCAGCTTGGGATACCATAAATCAAGGATCGTGGATTTTGGTTTTGATTAATGAGCTTTAAAGTACTGCCGGGAGAGCTTTTATTTCGTGGTTGCGCAACACGTGCAAAAAGATCTATTCATTCGGGACATACGGTTTGGTACTTCATTGTCGTCATTACTTGAGAAGGAAACCTTAATATATCGTGGTGGGTTTGGGTTTGGGTTTGGTACCCAGTAAGCCAGTACAGCGGTGGCTATAGGAACCGAGAAAATAAAAAGGTAAACAGGATCAACGGCGGATACGAGGAGTCCAGGAAGGATTTTCAGTCCTCTGCGGATGCTGCGCTGTATCCGTATCGAAATACGGGGATAAGGATTTCCCGAATACTTTAATCCTGACTATTTATATGGAGTGAAGCGTCTCGCCGAGTTTCACGCAGTGAGACACCTGAATCTTCGGGACTTTAGGGAATTCACGGAATCCTTGTTACTGCATAGAGTTACTCGGAATATCTTCTTTTGGTCCAGACTCTGATATACTCATCTTGGTTTCTTTTTTCTTTCTCATTTTTCTGTCGAACGTCTAGCTACACTTATGATACGATTAAGTATGGTATTTATATACTGCCGTGCGTTTCTGTGAAAAATAAAAATTGTATATACATTTTTTTTTTTTTATGTCAATCTGTAATTGCTTGCATTCCAATTTTACAGCAGTATCATTACTTCAGGTTCCCGGCGATTTAGGATTTTATATGCTGTTGTTATTGTTCTTCGTTGTACGTTGTAAAACGATATTTCAATATATACATGACGTTGACGATAAAAAACGGTTATATAGCCAAAAATACTGGGTACTGTGATAATTAAAATTTGATGGGTGAGTTCGGAGTGGGGTGATAGAAATAACACTTAATTACGAGTTGCTTTTGTTAAGCGCGTTAAATTCTAGTCCGAACGTGAAGTTTAGTTAAAAAAAAATTCAATAAGTTCACAAGGTCGGGAGCTTTTTTGAATTACCATTCAATCTCCACATAAATCATGACAGTCCATGCAAATATTATTCAAGCTTTCAAAGTTCGCGCGCTCGATAAATATCTGGTGTATTTAATTTTGGGAATGCCCAAAGAAAAAGTAAACGAAGAATTTTGATATTTGAAGGAAAATTAAATTTTTTTTTTACCGTGAAAAAATATACAAATCTCACTGGTTCAACTTTAGGCCATGATGACTTATGTGATAAATAAGTATTCAGGATCGATCTGGTAAATAGTCGACTTTCCAATAGGGGGATTCCCCTATCTATTTAAATCTGCACAATGAAAATAGTACTCACGTCTCTCGTAGGCCTCGACGATTTCGGCGATTTCACGGTTGTCCCGGGAGCAGAGAATTTCCACTAGGGTTTCCTCTTCGGTGCCAATGCCGTCCATTGCCTTGTGCAGTTCCTTGGCCATGTAATCGACCGGCGGAATCATTAAAGCCACAATGACATCCTCGAAATGTCCGCCGAGTTCGCTTTTAAGGTCATCGATGAGATTCTGCAAAATTTTCATAAATTATAATTAACCGAATCATAGAGAAATTTGTTTAATCGAAGTAAAATATTGGTACGTATAAAAACTAATAAAGTGAACCGAGAATAAAATTGATAATATTGATAAAAATATATAAATAGATAAGAAAATTTTTTATTTTCCAACCGTTACTCTATCTTTTTTTTTCCTTTTTTTTCATTCCCATAGAACCGATCGATCTCACCCAGGATGTCCTGGGAGAGCTTGGGAAATGCATTCCTGAGACAGGAAGGACGAGATCGAAGTGCATAGTCATCGATCACCTTTGATTAATCGTCTCGAAATAAAAATAAAGATCTACAAGGTTAACCATGCGGAATGGCACGTAGAATGTCGGGACAAGATATAAAATTTTTGTCCAGGAAAGAAAAAACTGCATAAAATGCATCGCAACGTCGTTCGAGCGACTCTAATACCGGTATACAAAATGACAAGAGCAGTAAAACTGCATCGGTATGATCATCGACAATTTTCAAGCCGATGCAACATTAATTGCAACGATGCATTTCGCTGCATTACCCTCTGGGTTCGGTAAACGAAAAAAAAAAGAAATTTTCAATGTTACGGAGAAGCCGTAAAGTGCAATGAGACAAGTGCAGTTGCATCCATTTCGCGAAAGGCAATCGGGATTCTCACGAATTTACCGGCACTTTGGTGCGTCGAGTGCATCGATGCATCGGTTGCATCGGTGAACCGGAAAGACGAAACGCGGCTTTAGTTTTACCAGCGCAAATAGAACGTATAGGGAAAAGTTCGTTTCTCGAACTTCCGAATGAGTCAGTGGATTCTTGGAACTTTATTTTTCACTATTCCCATACAAGAGGGATGCGAACGCGTTGTGCATCGAATGTGCACTGTGGCGGTGCATCTGCGTTGCAGTTGCAGTTCGGTTGCACGTACGATGAAAACACTCGATAGGAAACTGGTACGTGGTCATATTTTACTGGTTATTCCGAGTCAACGTTCCCTTTTTTTTTTTCACGAACAATACGCAGTAGGTATCCGGTACACTGCGAAGTTACGAGGATCGGACTTTTTTTTGGATATTAAAAAAAAAAGAACAATGCGAAACTCTTGAACAGTCATTCATACAAGTGTAGCGTTGCGCTTCATACTTTGGAAACAATTTAATGTAAAAAAAAAAAACAATTGAAGACTTATAAAAACGCTGTTTAAAAGTCTCAAAAAAATGGAAAAAAATTTTTCGAAATTAAACTTTTTTCTTATACAGTAATATAAGAGCAGGAATAATGGACCCAACAGAGCAGATGGTAAAGGCAAGAAAAGAAGATTAGTCCACGTCAATAAAGCTAGAGCCGCCACGGTGGAAAGTCGATATAAAATGTATAGTAAAATTAAGAGCTAATTAAGTGCCCTAATTAATATTTTAGAGCCCTTTGTTCGAAACCTGTGACGGTGCTATAAAGTTGAAACCGCCACGACATATAGAAAAATTTTCAACAGCCATATTTGGAACTCGCCCCCTCATTCGAAAAAAAAAACCGAACCCAACCAAATACTTAGTACTTTGATTTTACGTTTAACCTTTGAAAAGTTTTTATGTGCCTTTAAAAGCCACGACTCCAATAGAAGCTTTTTCTTTGCGCGATATTCGATACAAGCGACGCCGACGCGAATACTCATGACAGTCGTCGCGCGACGTAATACTGCCGACTATGTCGCACGCTTATTCCCAGTTATGTAACCTGCCATAATAGTATTTTTCTCGAGCTTCTTTCCTTTTCTCTCGCGGGTCGACAATTTTTTTTTAGCTGTCGGGCGAACAACTTTAATAGGAATGTTACAAAATATAAAAACCAGAGAGAAATACGATACTCTACGAGTTGTGAAAATAAAACCTAATTTAAAAAATTAAACGACAACATTTCCATCGCAGCTGATTAATAACGTTTGAAAATTTTTACATGATATTTCCAAAAATTTTTCAACTTTTTCAAAAATCATTCTAAAGCTTTTTTTTTCAAATATCCTTTCACGTACTTACTCGTTAAAATAAATCGTTTTACGATGACCCGGTTCCTTATCGACCCTTGACCCTACCAAAACCCTATCTCCGCCCTCTCCAAAGCTCTTTGCGACTGTCCAGCGAGGCACCGATGTCCCCCACCCGGACTTCTGCAGATCCTCGAAGACGTCTCCGTCGGGCAAATCGGTACATCAAGACTATCCGAATGGGTAGTCAGAGTCAGCTTGTGACCGTGAGTAGAAAAATCAGGTCACAATATACAGAAATAATGGATAAATTCCCAGTTACTGGACTGGTTGATTAAATCAGAAAAAGGGGGGGAGGAAAGGAGGGAATAATATAATTTTGTTCAATGTTCCAGGTATTCGGATACGATTTTAAATTTCGGTGCCTCAAATTCAAAGTATCGAAATCGGTGCGTAAAAACATCACCCCCACCACCGCCCAATGCCACTCGTTCTGCACTACAATGCAGTCTGTATAGGCTTGTATGCATGGTTGCATATATAATTGCCTAAATCAAGTAGCCAATTAGGAATAATGTACCGGAAATATAAATTTAACGAGTGCATAATTATGATACACCCAGCTATCACGAATCCCAGTGCACGCGGCCTACTTTAATTATCGTTCACCGCGAGCGCATTTCAGGACAGCCGAGGCAAACGCTAGTTTGTTCGTTCGTAAGAAATAAACGATTTTACGAATTCTCATGGAAAATTGTGCTCGAGAGACATTTGGAAAAAAAAAAGGAAAAAAATTTATTTTTTACGGCGAAATGACAAAGTCGTTCGTTCGAAAGTCGAAGTTAATTAATAGGGCTAATTCCAATGTATCGACATACCCATAAACGCTAGAAGTATGTGAAATCATTTTCACATGGAGCATCGTTAATTTACTAATTGGTATTTTATGGATGAATTAATTAATCCAATTAAAAGGCTTGGGCAATCAAATATAAATATATATACATGCATACCGCACTTTTCTGTCATATACGTTGCATTAATACTGCACTCTGGGGATATTGATTCTACACAAAGCCCACTTCGGGGACAATTAATACTTTGATAGGGGGCTGATAAAAGTTTGCCAGTATAAATACCTCGTGTATCGTAAAGCGACTTTGCAATTTTCCAAATTTTTTTTTCCCAATGCCAGACAAGGTGGGAGGGAAGAGGGGGAGTCACCAGTTACCTCGCATTATCAGGAGACGTCTTGTTTTTTTTTTTTTGGGTATAACCAGAGTAAGCCAGACACATTTCGTAATTTTCCTCGCCCTAATTAATGACACTGCTCCTGCGTCAATTACCCTAATTTACAACCCTATAGTACACCACGTTCTCCTGCAGAAATGGCCGTGACGTGGAATATGAAATTCGCATCAGAGATAATTAATCGATGTCCGTTGATCCTGACTTGGACCCCGTGTGGCGCCACGTAAGAAAAAGTCGAGCCCGCAATGTGTCAGTCGTTCGCGGCCGGTTCGATAAATGAATAAATCAGTCGAAATTTTTGTTCTCGTCGTATCCACGCGAGAGACTGAGATCGCATAAGAACCGCCACATAATATACATGTATGTATATGTATAAAACGCCTTACGCGGCCCGCAGGCAGCATTTTGCCACGATAAAATATTCATAACGCGGCCCCACATGCTTCGCCAATTCACTTTCCGGCGCGTCTCTAATGGCGTCCGAAATAAATTCGCAGCGCCAGACAAGGGGCGAAGGGTGGCGACATCTAACGGACGAAATGGCAACTTGACGAATGGCTTCGCGTTGAGAGGGAATTGTTCTTCAGACACCGAAGGAGCGCGAGCCTATATATTTCTTCGTGGGATTTCATACGCCGCCGTCAACACGAACATCTTAGGCCGAAATCCATTCGGAATGGAACCACCTGTACGGACAGTAGCTACCAACCTAATATAAGCGTCTCTCTGAAGACTTGAAAATATAACTGATCGCAACTGGCAGAACTCGTCACTGAAGAAAAAAGCCACAAAGGAAAGGACAAAAGGATAACTAATCACTGTAATGCAGGGGTAGGTACTTCAAGAAATGCGTCAATTGTTGTGTCTAGCAGGCCCAGGAAACTTACTGTATGTACAGTCCCACGCAATAATCTTATCCTTACCGTGGTATAACACGACATGTACATATCTGTACCCGATTAACAAAGTAAAACCTTACTGTCAATGATTTTTGTCCAATTGTTTAATTTGTCGCTCTTTAATTGGACTTTACTTGGAGAATCGTGACGTAATTACAATTGAAGGACGCCCACTTTTGATTTTGACCTTCGTTGTCGTAAGGGGTGACAAGGAAAAATTTCGTCTGAAAAGAGGATTAAATGGAGGGTGATGGGGGGGGGGGGGGAGGGTCGGTCGCTGGAGAAGAAGCACATAGATCTACAAAGAACTATCTAGAATATTCTCAATGGTGAGAAGGATGGAAAGTTCTGTTAACCCCCCCGCCTTCATCCCTCGGTGTACTTGGGGGAAAGTTACGTTTCGTAAAGCCTCGACGAGAGCAGCGGCCATCTTTTTCGAGAAGCGTCACTTCTATTTCTTGCTGAGAATAATAACGGGTGAATGTTGTATAATAAAGGGAAGTGCGTCCTGGGAATATTATTCTAAGCCTCGACTTCACCAGTCAATGTCAAGTAGCACGGTCGAGTAAACTCCTGGGCATTGTCCCTTTGTGCACGTTTCATACCGAATGTATTGTGTTATTAAGGGACGCGAGAGAATTGAAGCCACTTTGAAAAGACGTTGATGCCAATTTAAGAGACAATTAGAAATTTCATGTGGAAGCTCATAGAATATTCTTATCGCAAGTGTCATTTATTTGTGATTATGTAAGCATCAAGATTGGGTGCCATCTTCTTGCGACATACCGCGTATAAGAGACCCCCAAATAACGAAACCGACGTCCTGTCATTCATTATCAATAAGTTCTAATCAATTAATCGTGTACCGATATACATTCCTGGCATATCATTATACAACCCGAATCGATCATAAACTACGAAACTTCATTTTGATTCGATTAAATTTGTTCGATCAGGTAATTAACCCTTTGCACTCGAGGCCTTTTTCGTCGGGCGAATTAGCAACTCGAGACGTTTCGCGGTAGGTTTGGATGAATTGCTCACCTCTAACATACAATGGTTACACATACAAATTAATGTATAAAACTGTTATATTTCTTGTACCTTTTTATCTCAAAGAAGAAAATTTCTTAAATAGCAGTTTCTGTAGTGTCGTTTAGCATGATATTTTATAAAGTAATTGCCAAGATGCATTCCCGGTTTGTCGAGGTACGTGTTGCAGCAATACGTTCTCTGGTGTCTTTTGCCGGACTCAGTTCGCCAAGACCAGACCCTGTAATCCTTCCTATTTCCTGTTAAAATGACATGCAGTTTTACATTCACACGGATACTTCGAAACAAAACGTTCAAGTGGAAACTCGATCACGAGTCTGGCAGAGAGACGCAACTCGATTCAAGATCCCGGACTAATCAATAATTCTAATTCTACAATAATCAATAAATACCAGTGATACATTTCGGAAGGTTATTAACTCATTACATCGTGCAACGCTTCGAGTTTAAAAAAAATCAAAGGCAAATAAACATCGCTGTCGCTCGACGTATCGCGTCAAACCGATTGGCGACCGAGAGTCACCGCTCGAGTTGCCGCAACACCGTAAGCGGTGACCTAGAGTCACCCCTCGAAAGGGTTAAGATGGTACGTGGTTACGGATCGTCTGACGAGGCTTCGAAGATTACGTATAAATTCGTAACATCAAAAGTTATCGGACTGGTAAATAATTGACAATCAACAAGGCCCTTACGACGTTCAGGTCAAAGTTGAATTTTAATTTAATACTTGCTCGCTAAAATTTTACATTGTTTTTTTTCGTTTCTCGAAGTAAATATCGTTTGAGACCGAAAGGGACGTTATTAATTTCTTCTTAAAAGCCTAAAGATCAAGTTTATCCTCGGATCGATGGGCTGCCCAACGATAAGGAATCGAAGTACAAAAGTGCAAAGATATTAACGAGTCTACTAAGGACTTTGAAGATGCAAGGCCGAGCGTACAAAGTAAACGATCCACATCCGTTGCATTTTATAGCGTGACGCAAGGGCGTAACTCGAGCAGCCAAGTGCAAAGTTTTCTCCGGTGCAAAAGTTCGTATTAATGGGCGGAAAGGTTTAAACTCCGCTAGTGTTAACGACCCGTTTCTCTCTCCGACGTATCCCTCGCGCCGACTCCCATCAAGTCTTCTGACTCTCTCGCACCCACCTACCCGCGACTGCCAACTGTCTTCGTCGCGCACACGACGATTTGCAATGCACGCGGATCCACGCTAATTTACAACCCTTGCAAAAGCCACGGGCAAATTTGAAAGGCGCAAGGAGCGTCGCGACTCTTACGACCGGATGAATGGGCGAACGAAGGATACCGAAGCGCGGGGAAAATTTTAACGATCCAAACAAAAAGATAGAGCAGAAAACGAAATTTGAGGTAAAAAAAATTTAACCGGACAGCCAATCCTCTTTCCGATTCCTCTGGGCGTAAATTCCCACGGACGGTAAGCATTTTCTCGTGCGAAAGCAGAAAAGACGGAAACGTATCTCCGCGTGTCGGCGCGCCGAGAGATTTATAGACGGCGGAACGTCAGCTGTAATATATTCAAACGTCTTTCTCGAAACGTTACCGAAAGATCGCGCCACGTTATTTTACCTGCAAACTCGCCGGCCCGATGGTCGCGTCTCTTCGAGAGGATCAGGAGGCGAAAGGGGAGAAAGGGGATAGAGTGCGAAACTGACCAATGTGTATATATATATATATATATATATACACACTCTCGATATTACATACAGGGTGGTCATTCAGTACAACCACACGACGCGAATTTGGTTTCTATAATAAAATTCAAAAGGACAGGTTAACTTCAAGTGCTGCTTTTGGACCCGAATAACTCTATATATACACACACACCCATATATATATATATATAAAACGCCGGGTATAAAGGGCGCCGAAAAGTAGGGGCTGATAATATCGTGAAGGTGGTGGATAAGTGCGTGTCCCTACGTCAGAGGGGGTTGTTCGGTATATGATATTGGCAAAAAAATATTCCTGCGGCCATGCGACGACGTATCCGCATACATAGGGGTAGTTCTGAACGAAAAGTTGGGTCGGGCGGTACGATGAAGGATGGAGGGGCGAAGGGAGGGAGGGAAAGGATTGGGGCGCGAGGGTTGGTTATTTAGTGGTTACTACACCCGAGGGGTTGTGCCACGTCGTGACTAGTGGCATAAGCGGCCGTGTCCTTATACCGGGCAAAAACTCAGCCCTCGGCACAGCCCCCCAAAATGATCATAAGTCTCTGCCTGGCCCAAGTATCAGGCTCCCCCGAGAAACACCCTTAAATCTCATCAGCGTCATATCCGCTCTCGATGATTCTCATTCCGAACCCCTTGACAAGCAGACTCTCCTCTGTTTACTACGGAACCCTTGGCTTTCTCATAAGAATTACGCAGTACCCCCTCCACCCCCCCCGCTCTTGCACCTTACCTGCTTAATGGCTACTGCGTTCCTTGCCAACCTGCTGCCCTCCGGTCTATCTACTTTATATTGTTTTTTCATCCCCTTCGCACCCTCGAGTAAGACCTACCCCAACTCCCTTTCACCCTAGACTTCTTTTATAGCCCGGCGCGAAGGGTTCCCCGTCAGAGGATTTTCCCTTTACCGCCTCTCGGCCTATAGGGGTTTCGGTGTGGGGACCCCTTTATGCGACTGCTTAATTCCAGCACGTATCTCGCGCCTTTTAATGACCGTTGAGGTCTTGGGGATACTTGGGAGAGGGGGGTGGAGCAGAAGGGGGGAGTATGTAAGATTATAAATAATTTTGTTATCTAAAGGGTATACCAATGCTGATTGCGGGTTATGACGCAACCGTAGGATGACTGTAGTCAGTAATGTCGGAAAAGTGAGTAACGGTGTAACAGTATCCGGCCGCATATGGATTTCCGGTATATTCATGAATTTTCAATTACAGCCAACAGTTGCCGTTGATGTTTCATGTGCATTTTTGCACCATGAATTTTTTACGCGTCACGCATGAATTATGCGCTTGGTACTGGTGAACGTGAATAAAAAAATTGATGTTCGGATTCAGCGCATAATTACTGTAATAATTGTACGTGCGATGCATGCATTTTTGAACGGCCTAAATGTCATTGGCGATTGAATGCATTGTGTTCGTACGAAGTGGCGGGAAATTCAAATGTCAAGCTCACCCTTCCGTATTCCTGAGTGAAGAATCTCGATATAAGCTGTCTCTGCTCGTTGCTCCGTGACGTCAGGATGTCGATGATGGCCTGTTCGTCGGTGCCGAAACCCTTCATCGCGGCACGAAGAGCGACGCCATCTTCGGCGGCATTGAAATCAGCGGCAGGCTTGAGGGTGGGTTCCGGCTGGAAGGGAAGAAGAATACGGGTTAAGTGAAATGAATAAGGGAATGGAGTCCGATGGGGCGAGTGAGAGGAGGCGAGGAGGGTTAGAGGGGATCATGAGAAACTGAATAAAGTGAAAAGCGAAATTAGCCCTTTCGTTGGTCATACAAAGTGGAATTGAGTAGTGGAACGATAGGCGGCGGCCTTAGCCCGCAGAGTGATAACGATCCGGACAAATGGATTCTCTGTACTTTGTACACAGTCGTATTATGCATCTGCAAGGTAAATAGAAATTCGATTTCTCGGTCGGTAAAACAGTTTTTCACCCGACTCTTCGTCAAGATTGTATAAGTATCGGGAAAAGGGCTAATCGGGTAAACGAATATTTCGAATTCGTAAAATGTGTTTGTTTGGAGTTTTTTTAAGCGTGGAGGGAGGGGGGGGGATTCTTTTTGATCCCTTAATTTTTTTTAAATTCCAACTGTCATGAGTAGCAAATTCCCGCGTATCAGCCGAGCAACCAACATACGTGGAAAAATATCCAAAAAATGCTTACTTAAGGGTGGGATAATTAATCATGTTTCACGGTGATAAGTAAGACTGCGATATTACGTAGAATCTATTTTTTTTTCTTCCTTTTTCTCCTCACTGATTTTTTTTAATCGGCGAAAGATTCACTGCAACGTGACTGCGCGAGCAGCGACTACGAGGAGTTTTTATGAAAAGGAAACGCCTTGGAATTCTTTAATCGCTGTCTGCGAACGAATAGAAATTCCTGGTAGCGGCAGCAGCACTGGCGATCCTTGTTACCGATAATTCTATGGCACTAGTCAGTCACGATAAGAAAAGAAGGTTCCACGTCGCGCAATCACGACGAGGTCAGGATAAGAGAGAGAAGAAGAATGAGATGAAAAAAAAAGAGTCAGATGAAAATCCAGTTAAAAGAAAAGTCGCAGGAAAAGCTCAAGCGAAATACGAGATGCAGGTTAGTCAAATGAAGATGGCAGCAGCAGCAGCAGCAGCAGGCAGTATAGGAGCATCAGGAATCTTCAGTAAAAGTAAGAATACATGAGTGTATCTAGAGACACTCCGTACCAGTTGAATTGAAGCAGTTGGGTATAAACCAACTGGCACGACGATTCCAGCTGAATTCAACCCTCAATTCCGTAGCCCAAGAAAGAAGCTTCCCACGAGCCTCGACACTCATTTATAATAATTCAAAGAGGCTCGCGAACGATTTTTCCGTAAGATACAATTTCTTTCCCTTTCCTTTCTCCCTAACAACTTTTCCCCCCAGTAACAGAAATGAAAAGAAAAAAAAAATGTATAAACTTTTAGTCACTGAAATGAATTTCGCGCCAGTCCATTGGGCACTGATAATAGAAAGTGACGTCACCAAAAACCTAGCACATAACGTTATCACATTGCTTGCATCTGGTGACGGTGAAATAGACTAAAAAAAAAATGAATACACCTCACGGAATTACAGCATCGGTTCTTCCTTCCGTCCCTTTGAGGATTGTCGCAATGTTAAAAAAAGGAGTAAAAAAGGCCAATTAGTGCATCCGTCGAGGGGAAAATACGCAGCTTCCGCGGCAAGCCTCCCTTTGTGCTTTCTAGTCGTAAAAGCAAGGGGTATGCACGTGCTCGAGTACGCGATGTGTATCTACATGTAAAGGTTAAAGAAAAAGGAAAGCAGAAAAAATCGCCACTTGGATTTCACCCCAGCAGAAATTCCGCGCTGGGGACGCAAAAGATTCAAACTCGCGTAGATAAAAGTGAAGGATTGCAAAATTTTCGAAAAAAAATTGCATTCGATTCAAAATTCTTTCAGAACGTCATTGCACCGGCTGAAGATGGTAAAGTCCATTTTTTTTTTCTTAATTCCCATTGTAGAACCACCTTTAGATAGTACAATATGAATATATGTATATGACGTAACTGACTTAAATTCCTTATCCATAAAGGACGAATTCCACAAGGACTCTTGCCACAGGCGAAATATGCTTACTGCAATTCCTCTATGCAAGCAGAGGAAGTTGCATTTCCAGGTACCAAACCTAACAATGTCAGGCTGAACGGAACGACATTCACAGTCTGAACCCTCGTGTAACTTGGTGAAACTAGGTACAGCTATAGTGATAGAGAGAGATAGGAGGTGCATCGACGCATAGATGCTGCAGAGATGCAGGAGAGAAAATCAAATTGTCGTGTTTAACCAGTGTTTTGGAACAGTGACGAGTTTTAACTGTGAATGGTTTTTTTTTGTTTTTCCTGAAACAAGTACATGAAAAGAATAATAATAATTCTTTAAAAGCAGGAAAAGCCTCTTTGGCGAATTTATACGTCGCGACGCTCCAAGAAGTACCCAACCAGTAAAATATCTTCTCGCGCACCTTTTCCCGTCTCGCTGCATCTCTCGGTGCATCATAGTGCAGCTACTCGTTGTGCATCTCTTTAAGACCTCACTCCACGTCCGAGACTTATCACTCGAGTAAATTACACGTCTGAACATTTTTATATAGTATACGTATATCCCGGTGTCAAGAATGTAGAGACACAGTGGGAAAAGTTGTTAGGACGGTCGCGGAGAGCTGTATACTTTCGCTGTAAAATGCATTCACGGCGAAAAGTTTAAACGTCAGTCGCACATGTCAACCGAAATGTCAAAAAGACACGTGACACGTACCTTATGTCACTTATTTTGAACGAGTCTAGCGGGTGTTTTCTAAAAAAATATATATATATGTGCATCGTCCAAATTATCCACGGAGATTAAAGCCGACCGAAATGTCGAATTTGAAAAAAAAAAAAATCGCACCAGGATTTCGCAATGGGTAATCCTGATAAATATAAAAAGATAAAATGCATTATTTCGTTCGCTTAAAAAATTATTGCAACAAATTCGCAACGCGAAATCGTTAGCATGCTAAACCTAGAGTCCCGTTGGTTGGTATGAATGATTAATGCGACGCCCCCTGATTAACGAAGTATCGGCCGAGAAAGGGTTAAATGGTGGAAATATACGTACAAGATAAATTATTACTTGCGATTTATTAGCGGGAGTCGTGGGAATTAACATTGGCGAATATTCAATGCGCGTCTTAATCTTTTATCGGTGTCGCCGTTGACGCGTTTTGGCGACATGCTACGTGTACCGGAAGTCGTTGGGATACGTGAACTTTTTACTTCACGTAGAGTTTAAATAAATTAGCGAATACAGGTATGGTTACCTGAAAGCCCAAAAAAAAAAATATGAAAAATTCACTGGAGATCCGTCAAACGAAATTTATGCTTTGATACGAAAAATGTGGAAATAAAAAAGACAATTTTTCCAAAAATATTTACCTTCACCTTTGACTGGTTGGTGTCCGTGTTTCCCGAGATGAAGCCAACTGGAGGGATTGGGATTACTTTGTAAATGTAAAAAGATGAAAAATAAATGTTTTAATTATTTTTTTAGAATTCGTTTCAGCGCATGCGCGATAGGCCTGCGGCCTGAATAAAATGAACCTACCAGAGATTACCACCCTCGAATCTATTTATACCCTCAAGTCGAGGGCTAGCATAGCTGTAAAAATAAAATAAGATCTCGAGGCTTGACGGACGACTTAGATGGCTGGTCTTTAATTAATTTGAAGCTTTTAATGGACGAATCCAAGAAAAAAAAAAAAATCCAAAATGTAATTTCGCTAAATGCTATTCACAAAGTTCGAGCCTTCGCGTGTAACGAAACTATCTGCTGAGTATTCAGTAGGTATCGCCAACTGCAAATGACAAACTGTTAGGAAATGACACGAGCACCCATACATACATACATATATATATATATGCACTAGTAATCAGCAATGGGCATTGAACGTCAACGGGAGGAATTACGTAGGGGTTGGTTTCGTATTTCCAGGATTTCAATTACGGCATTTGCAAAGTAATTGGAACGGAGAAGGGTAACGCCGATACTTGAGCTCAAGTTCAATCAGTATGCTGATGTTACAAAACGCTATTGGACTGAATGGGAGAGACAAGGATAGAAACAGCGACAGGTAAGGATGCAAGAACGAAAGAGAGAGAGAGAGAGAGAGAGAGAGAGAGAGAGAGAGAGAGAGAGAAAGGGCAAAAAAAGCAGTGGTTAACTTGATCGGCCGCTGATTCAATGCAAATAGGAAAAAATTCGTACCCGATGAAAATCAAAGCGTTCGAAACGTGTAAAATCGTATAATTGCAAGCTCGCGAAAGTGTATCAGACAAACAGAGAAAAGGGGAGAGGGGGGAGGGGGGAAATAATAAAATCAGAAAATCTCTTGATTGAAAAAGTGTCAAAAGTGATATAAAGCATCGAACAAAACGAGAAATACGTGCTGACCTATCCGATGTGAGTATCGCGAGAAGTCATTAAAGCTCGAGATGAATTTCTGTCACGTTTACAAACGAAAGCTTTATTGAAAGCTTTTTATTGGGCACTCCCTGATCTTTCATTCATCACCCATCACGGACAGTCATTAAGCTTTCAGCCGAAGCTCCAAAACCTTGAACCCTTTCACGACTATAAGACGTTCGTGCGCTCGACTCGTCGAGGATCGTGCGTTTCCGTATGACTTCGGTGACATTCGTGAAGAGGTTACGTTCGGCACGTATAAAACGTACGAGAGACGAAAGGGAGTGGAAAGAAAATAAAAAGAAAATACAATACAAGATAAAGCTCTCTATCCCGTGGAGCTTTAGATAAAAGCTTGACCATTAACGAAGCATCGCGTGCGGCTTCACGGGACGTCCGGGGGCGGTGGAAAAATAAAGAGGGGAGAGGGGGCGGGGGGTACCGAACCACCAGGGAGCATCAAGTTAAAATATATTTTTAAATAATTCCCTAACACTTTAATGCCTCTTTTTCGTATTCCACTTTGATCTGTTCCCAGCACGCTTTTTCGTGCAGGTAACTAATAAGGGTAATACGAGGGTCGAATGGAAGGGTAGCATTAAGCTTCGAGCGTTTATTAATACCGGCTAGTCACAGCCAATGAAATATTTTCACGTATGTACGTACCTTAAAAAATTAATCGCTTGTTAAAGGCGATACTTGGTTACGGTGAATTTAAGGGTTGGACGTATCTCGCTTGGAATTTATTAGGGCAGCCAATATTTTTTTTTCCCACCCATTCAAGGTTCTCCGATAATTTATAGTCAGGGATCGACCCCCTTGGGTGTTGATGAAAAAAAAAAATTAAACATAAAATCAACATATAGCAGTTGAATTTACGTCCTGATTATTACCGATAAATTTATGGGTCTTGGGGTTACAACGGGGTCGAGGTCAATTTTATTAACCCCAAAGAACGAACCTTACGATTCGCTACCCCAGATCCAGATTGACCCTAGGCACTATACGTATAATGTTTATCTTCCCTTTATTAGCAGCCATAAACAATAATCATAATCCAAACGAACGACTGGACTCGTAGTTCAGTTTTATATGTAAGTAACGTTCTGGGTATTGACGTCGTATTTATCTACATTTTTATATATCGCATCGCGATCCCCTCCCCCACGAGAACGTCACGTTTGTAGCGCGAATAATTTTTTTTCATAATATTTCGAGATGACGTCATTAAAGTGCTATGACTGCTCCTAGATGATGTGCACGTGTGGAATATTGACGTGCGGAGGACGTACGCCTCTTCGTAAAATACACTAAAATACATATTTTACACACACATATATATATATAATGCATCAAAAATTGTATATACAAGATATACATATTATACAATACAAAATATTTGTTTTACCCGGGAGACATAAGAAGATGACTACAAAATTTACACACCGTATAGCTCGACATGATTTTTCAAAGTCTGGCTCGAGATATCCGAATGAGACCTGCAAGACTTCCCCGGTCGATTGGTATATATCTGTAAGAAAAAAAATTAATTATTATTAACAATAATAAAAATATTGGAAAAAGGGGTAAACACGTGTTCGAGTGCAGATACGCAAAATAATAAAATGCGAGTATCGTGGGGTCAGGGTACTGGTGGATATCGACTACAAGTAAGTCTCCATGTACGGAGGAGAGGAGAGAAAGGGAACGTAAATATTAGAAAAAGTATTGAAAGGAGTCCCAGGGGATGAAAACCGTCGGGGAAGGATCGTCAGAGGTAAAATAAGAAGTTAGGATTTTAGTGTAGGCGAGTTACGAGCATAGAGGAGTTTCACTGTTTGACCCTCTTGTTGATACAGTAGAGCAACCTAATGCCAGCCCCTATATTCAGGCCCAGTCGCAGGCCAGTCGAGTGCGCGATGGGGTGGCAGTAGGCAAGGGTGGCTATTCTTAACGCGAAGGCTTTTTTAATTTCCCATATTGTGGAGTTTACGTGCTGGTCGTCCCATAAAGAGGGAAGTTTCTTAATCGAAACTTCCGCGAGTTCAGATTTTACCTTGAACTTTCATCCCCTATCATAGGGGATGGGATTTAGATTCGTTTGAAGTTCATGCCATTTTTATATTAGACGGACTATATAGGTATAACGGTACGGGTCAATATCTTTGGGTACTCAAACTGTCACTCCCCCCCCCCCCCCCTGTCTGACTATCGCATGTGAGATGACCTGTTGAAAAGTTCGTCATTAGCTAACGATAACTTGAACACCCGCTATATAGCTCCTGGCTAAGCTGGATATGGTATTCGGTTGAAATGGATTCCGCAGTGGACGTAAGTGGGGCACTAATGTACGGGGTGGGCTGGTTTTTAAGGGATGACTGTATGACCAACCCTTTTGGAAATTCAAGACTTGACAACGAGTTATCCTTTGTCGGTCCAGTATATATATTGGATATATATATATATATATATGAACCGACCCACTGCTACTTCTGTTATGACCACTGGACTAGTTGTTATTTGCATTGATAATTAAATTTTGTAATTAATTGACATTTGAGGTAAAATCAGATCTCGTCAAAGCATAGAAAATTTTTTTTACAGTCAACTGAACACCTTTATCTTTTTTTTAACATTTATCACATCAACTATCCAGCCACTCGTGTCATCCAGATTTTGTTTTGAGGTTATGTATTCTTGGTTGGCGGAGCAAAAACTTGTTACGGACATTCGCAGAGCCGACGTCCACGACGGTCGCACGACGCAGATCCGGTTTCTTTGCGTAATACGTAAATTGCAATCAGCACAAGTGCACCGACAGAAGGCGCTAAACCTTTTTCCTATTAATCAGAGAGTTAATGACGTAGTAGTAACGCGTTCCGCGCTCAAGTTCAGGAAAACTCTTGCGCGGTCGGATACAGGCGGTGGTACTTTGCCAGGTACGAATGTTGGTAAGAGAGAAAGAAGGGAAGGAGAAAAAAAATACCCAGAGGACGCAGGTAAAGCGGAAAAAAAATAATCGAAAAAAAACCGACATTAAAACAGGGGAAAAAAAACAAAAAAATAACAAGCAAGAAAAATTTCATGCCGCTGCTGGCTTTTGAGCTTTCAGCGCTCCCGTATGTAGGCTCGCTATCCAGAAAGCCTTTCATATGGAAAATACATATCAACGGCTCGACCTCGTTTCCATTGATTTGAAACGATGAAAAATTTCGCAATTATTTTCAAGACGCGATGATCGCAATAAAAAGCTATAGGGTCCTTGATGAGGAAACAAAAATTTATTTTCAAGATTAATTAACGATTGCCTCAATCAAGCCAATCGGACGTCCTTCGTTATCAATGATGTATACTATATGTATATATATATATAAAATTGAAATATATATAATATTGAAATTCCGAGTAACCAACCACAGTACCAGTAACGTGACGTAACCGTTTAGCAATCTGTAAAGCGTCTTAAAGCGCTCTCACACTGGCGATAAGATCCAACGCAGATTTCACAACGATGAAGAAAGATTTCGCCGCTCGCACGGTATATCGCAGTAACTCATTTTAATGCACGAGCCAGAAAAGCAATAGGGCTTTTACGTTCGGTATAAATTTTAAGTGTCGATTCGAGGTTGAGAAAAAAAAAGGTGATTAAAATTTTTACGGCAGGTCGAGCAAAGCGTTCGGCGTACTTTATTTTTCCACGTAGTAAATAAACGGATACCTTTTATTTGTCTTTTTTTTTGCCATTTGCACAAAATTAAGTGTAACGTATTTATTCTGAAAAGAAAAAAAAAAATGAAAGATTAAATAAAACTGTGTGTGAAGTCTAATGTGTAGATAATTATCTATAACATTTGCAAGCTCAACAAGCGTCAAGTGGCGCGAGCGGCACTTCCAGAGGTCCGTTTAACCAGTTTTACCGGCACTGGGATACCGGAGGACCGTTGGTGATTTTTTTTTTTTGAAAATGAACTAAAAGCGGAACAAAAACTTGGCCGCCTATTCGTTATGCGCTATCGTGATTTTCCCGCCGGTGCTGCCGTCTTTATTCAGATCACGAACCATCCCTTCTTTATTCCCAGGGGTGTATGACGTACGAGTATAGATACGGTGTATGGGTATACAACGTTGGTATTATGTAGAAGGTATACATATATTTTTTATGTATATGTATAATATATATATATATATATATATCTTTTTCTCGACTATATTAACCTTCCTCTATTTCATCTCATATTCCGCAAGCTCAATGACCCGTAAACCGCTCGCGACGTAAATTTGAGAATTTATCTAATTGCCGTCCCGGTAGATGATCGATCGTTGCTCCTCGCACGGATAAAGATTAAATATGTAGAATACGAGAGAAAAAAAAATTTATATACCAAAATCATTAGGGATTAAAGGTAAAAAAAATAGATTTAAAATAGAAAAAAAAATTGGTAGAAATTGGAGTGGCAAAAAGTCAAAACTGCTATCGGAGTAATTGACTCTTTTTTTTTGTGGATCTCAATGGACCAGTCGCAAATTTGATGAAAATTAGAAAATAAAAAAAAAGTATCATAACCCTTGATGGATATACGAAAAGTTCGATGGAGGTTGGCAAGGGTAATTTTTATTGTAAAAATAAATGGCTCTTCGTTCTGGTATATGAAGCTGACTGGTGTTTATTTTTTGCAAATGCTTAGCAAACACGTAAGCAAATTGATGAAACCGAACGGACGCCGTGGCGCCGCCGTTATAGCGTTAGCGTAACGCCAGCGTTTGTCGGCGGCAGGTTACTCTTCTGAAATCGAACGTTATTCGATTCCTCCCGAACGCAAACGGCCTGCATCGACACACTCGAAATTCCTTTGTTTTTTCTATCCTTTTTTACACGTCTCGTTGTCCAAACAGTCATTGCGGACATTTCTGCCCATAGATATATGCAACTCCATGTTGGTTTTGAATTCTCATTTTTCTTTTTTTTCTCGTACGTCATGCGACGCGGTCCAAATATCGAAAAGCCACGAATTCTAAACGACCCTGTGTTTTAGACAAAGTCTATACCTATACTTGTATACTGGCGCAGATAGTACGAACGAAAAATTGGGACGCGTTGAAAAGGAAAAATAAAAAAAAATGTCCTAATTTTTTCGAAACGCCAGAGAATTTTTCAAAAGGTACAGGCATGGCTGTAATTATAGAACATTCGTCACATAGATAGCTGTGGAACGGGTGGAAGTTAAAATTTTAATTAATTTTGGGAAAATTATAATGCCGTTATACCGGAATTTTATTCGGGATTTGTAAATAGCAAATGCACAGTAAAATTTTTAGCCTTTGGGGAGTTTCGCTTTTTTTCAAATAAAAAAATGCAATAAGCATGTTAATACGTTAGAGCGGCGGTGCATGAGCGGAGAATCGTTTATCAGGCTAAAAATCGCGAAAAGTCGTATTGATAATAATTATATTAACTCCTGACGATTTCGTCATTCCGTGTACTAGGATCGATGCTGAACGATAAAGGAGAATATGAAAATGAAAAAAATATTGACAAAAAAGAAAGAAAAAAAATTCAATTCCGACTGTACCAAATGGTAAAACCATGGAGAAATCCTTTGATCAAATTTCTAAAGGGCGAAACACAATCCTCACTACGACGACAAGTGTGCTAATACAGAAAAATCTGAGAAATAGAAAAGCCAAAAAGAAATCACCTCACTCATTTCAGGCTTAATGAAAAGATCAAATAATTTTTAAATAATTTTTTCCTAATATTTACCAAAAAGTTCTCTCAAGCCAACTTTGTTCTCCCGTTCCGAATGACCATTCAAATCAACGACAGTTAAAAAGTTGCAAGTGCAAATAGAATGACGTTAGCTAAAAATTCAAAATTGCCCACCCATCCCCTTTTGCGCGAGCCTTTTAGTTCGCGTATTGATAAAAATAAAACGGAATTGACAAAGCATTGGCGTCGACGTGAAATTTTTTGAAAAAAAAAATACAAAAAATCAAACATCATGGGAAGTGCATAATTGGAGCATAACTCAGGCGATTAACACGCGCGAAAAAAATGTACTACTGTTGCAAAGGTTAGTCGCTCGAATTTGCCCGAAGAATTTTTTAAGTATCGACACGTGGTATCAAAATTCGACAGCATCCACTCGTACATTGGATTCAGCGAATTTTATTATGAGAAAAAAGAAATGCAATTTCTCCACACGAAATGACCTCAATCTAAGTGTAAAATTCACGCTGTCTGCGCAATAAAATAATTTTAATTTCAATTTTCTTGTAGAAAATAATTCTGGACGTCCGCTGGAACGTAGCTAAGATGCCCTAACAATATCAAGCTCCTAATTACATCCAAGTTCAGATTGTTCTGTTACTCTTAAAGGACCTGAATAGGCAGTTCTAACTGTGGCCAATATAAAACCACAAATGTACAGACACATTCAGGTTGTTCAACCCACCCGAATAACCTAGCCCTGTCCACACACACACACACACACACACACACATATATAGAGACAAGAACTGACCATAAGAGCCACCTACAATAAAAGTACCTAGAAGAGTGTAAAAATGGCCGGAAGTTACGATCGAGTTACTGGACTGTTAAAGTATTATGTCGGTGATAAAAGGAGCGAGAGGAGTACAGTAAATATAACCTCGACGGAACAGACTCCTGCTTGCAGGAGATTGCACAAGTACAAACGACCAGGATAATGCAATTGCTGAGCGTCAGCATCGAGGATGCCATTTTGGATTGAAAAAAAAGTTAAAAAGCACCCAGTCCGGCAATCACATGTCATTAGGACATTCAAATAAAAATATTATAATTTTTCACGACAATCGTCCAACTATTCTGACTAATATTTATTTCAATTTTACCAACAAATTCAAGATGCGACTCCGAACCCCCATTAATACGTGCACGCAATGATATTTATGCATAAGCAAGTCCTACTTGGTGTCCTTAAATCCACCTTTTTAATCTCACCACGTGTCGCTTGAGATGCATCAAATTGCCATTAATATTTTAGCTTTGAGAACGCCAGACGCGGATGCAGTGGCTTCAGATTTTTCGCAAAAGTAATTTATTTAGAGAATATCTATATACATATATAATTCTCCATTAAAGACGATTTACCCACCTATAACTAATATTCGATATCGTATAGTCGCTCTATCGAACTGTTGCGACAATTAATTTATCCAGATGATAGAGACGACGCACGGATTTGCAGACAGAAGCGGACGTTGCCGTAAGTATAATAACGAGGCGCGTAAATTTGAATCGCCATAACACGATAAATCCCACATTTTTGTTCTACGTCCAGCCTATAAATAACGGTGCTTTACTTCCGTCGGAGAAAAGAATAACCACGATATTATTAACCATAAGATACAACTGCAGTATTTCAAACGGCGTTATCAAACCGCGCGAGATATTATCAGCGAGCAATTAATCATCCTCGGTTACGGGCGTCCCGACGTAGGCGCCGTAAGCTTCTAACGGAGTATCCTTAGAGTCTAAACTCAGTTTACGATTCATAAACGGAAGGATGGCGACTGGTCCAAAATGGCTCTATCTTATGTAAGGCCGTGCAATTTGCATTTTTGATGATTTCATCAAAACTTTACAAACTTCAGCATTTGTCTCACTTCAGCACAGCCACGACGGCTACGTTTGAAGGCCTGTTAATTGCAAGGGTGTAAACCCGCTTAAACAGCTTAATTAACTCGGGCAAGTTAATCCAGTAATATAATCTTTCCGACAGTTTCAGAAACCTGCGTCGCCGATTACAGCCTCCGTGATATATAGGTAAGTGAAAAATATTTAAGTCCACCCAGTATACGTTTATCGTGTTACCAGGTATTCCTATAAAAGAAAAATTTGTTTTTTTTTTAATTCAAGACAACTTTTAAATAAAAATTAAATCCCCATAAGCTCGATGTCACTAGGTTATCACTGATTGAGTGATTTTCAGCTGAATATAAAAACGAACATTATTTTTATAAGGACTTACGGATTCTCTATGGGGTCAGGTTAGGTTACCTCAGGGCAGTTAACTAGCTCGTCCTGGTACCAGTGAGATAAGTCCCCTGTGCCATGCAGTATCATAGACTCACTAGCAGTCAGCCGCATTGTAATGGGTCTATTGATTTGACATTAATAATAATTTACAATATCGGCCAATTGATACGTTATTATCGTTTAACACTTTGCCATGATTATTTCCATATGATCATTAGACAATCCTTTGTGCCTGGAATTATTTCATTGAAAATTTGCATGTCGAGTCGATCGATTGGATATCGAATCTGAATTGATACCAGGATAATGTATGATAGTAATTATCGTAATTAAATTCAAATCACGTTAGGTACAAATTAAAAGTATGTTTATATTTACACATGTATATGTTAGATACTATTATAGAAAAATTAGAATCACGTTTGGATGAATTAATCAAAGTTTAAGGTACGATTCTCATTGAGCTTTTGATTCTCCGATGTCGATGCAGGAACGACTGATTGGTTTGAATGTGCAATAAGGCTCGAGTGCATTTGTCAGGTTGTCTAATTGGACGAATTGCAAGTACAGTCATCGTATATTGGAGTTCGTGACGTAAATATGTAGGATTTTCGTTTGTTGAGGTTTTGCCGAATCCTAATGACGCGTGATACCTGCTGGAATAATTATTCGCAGCGTGCTTTATGGCGGTTCAAAAAAAAATTCCCTAGAACTGGTAACACACGGTCGAGAAATAATAGCGAGTATTGAGTTATTCTGAGCGACACGAGTCTTCATTATCGAGCGATGATAAAAGCCGTTGAAAGCATTTGATTTGAATATAGTAAAGATTCAAAGTAAACGATTGTTTCGCGTTATACGAAATAAAAGTTTTATTGGTTATGTCGGCGCACGGACTGGTTAAATACGATAAATAGTATAGTACAATAACAGTATTTCTAAGTATATACTATTTCTATATAGCGTCTATGAATATGCATTGGACAGAGGGAGAAAGAGGTGGCATATAAATTTGATTAAATTCACGTAAATCGTGAAATGTCTTGCGTAGTTACCAACAGGTGTTATTTATTCCAGTCTGAAAATCGATGGAAGATTTATCAAGCAATAGGGAAGAGTAATAACGAGTACAGTCTAAATTGGCACGATACTGTGTATAAACGTATAACGTGTTACTTCCAAATCTTAATGATAATTTTTCTGTTTGGCAAATATCTTTCTTTTTCTTTTTTAATTATAGCTTCGACCTATCTCTCAGGGAGTTATTTTTGTGTGACCAACAATGGAATATATATACATATACTTTGTCCCAGGCGCGCAGACTTGAATCAAATCAGTCAGAAGACCATTTGTCGGCGTGATAAACTTGTGGAAAGTTATCGTTATAAATTACTTGGACTTTCGTTAAAATCTTTATTGAATTTTATAGAATATCCAATAATGTACATTATCATTATTTTATATATTAGCTTTTTTCATTATCTCAATTGACTAGGTCGTAGGGAGTCCTGAAGATGTTTATTTACTGGCGTATTTACATAACATGAAAATAAGACACGTGATGCTATCCTGCACAAACTTGTGACAGTCTTCGAATAAAATTCACCTGGATATTATCATATAAAACAAAGATTGTAAAAAGCAGCGTAAAAGGGCTCAGCTCAACTAGTTTATTACCATAATGATAACAATCTTAGTCATAACATCATGCAAGCGAAGACGCCATGACAGGAGATTCACTAGAAACTTACATGTTTTGACGTTGCGGCGTTACTTAAAATAGAAAAGATATGACAGACTCACCAAAACCGTAGACAGTGGATAGCAAATCGACAGTTGACGAAATATTCAGCTGCTGAATCTTGAGATTACGACAGTATTTACACGACGTATCACTCGCCGACGCGAAGCAGTCTGCTGTGACGTGTATGACTGAAGTTTTTCTCGACACTAGCGCCATCTTGAGGTCGCGACCTTCCGTCGGTAAAGTAGAGAACAGTCGTGTTACGACAAGAATGCCGTTAAGTTTCTTTAGCTACTACAAGAGTCTACTGCTTTTTTTATATATTATGTGCTTTAAAAATACTAGAATCGTTATACCGATTAAAATAATAATGAGGGAATGATACCGAGAATCATACAGTCTGATAACAATGATATTGAATCCGTGTTTAACTATGCTCTAATACGTACTTTGAAGCTGTTTCTTTTAAATGTAAACGTGCCTAAGTATAACACGATAAACTCAAACTTGTGTTTCACGTGATAATTGAATGCAAAGGTGAAGCTTTTGTTCTGACATTGTATCCTGCGTGGTCACAGAACAAAGAATTTTCCGCGTGCAGTTACAGCAAGTTGCAAGGATACGCGTGTGCCCATTATTCAAGGATTAACTGGCGTTATGGGAATAACAAAGCAACAGTTAATTCCTGGACGGAAAGCCAGGTAAGGCTACAATTTCTGAATATACATATACATACACACAAGTAGCATTTTCCCATAATCTTTTTGGTGCACGGGTAACCTAACTCTGCTACACATCTGCACTGATCTACTTATCACAATGGCAGGTTTGTACGTGTTCAGTGTTTTAATGCGAGGTAAGACGTTTTAGCTGCTCGCGCCATCGCTCACTCACTTAGGACAATGGAAATTTGACGAGTATCGTTACACAATGAGAATCAGGACTTGGATGGTACTAAATCATATCCTCAATTTCCCGGTGCCATCATGGCGATGCTTTCTCAACTCAGCTGATCATTTTCCATCTCCTTGGACCACTTAAATGTACAAGATTTCCCTGCGGATACTCTCCATATACGTGTATGTATCTATTATAAAGCAACCCTCTATTTTGGGGTGGTCACTTCGCAACCACCCATCACGAACCCTATATCAATCATATTTCCATGTTTGACCGTAAACGAAAGTCCCGTGCAATTTGCCGAGACCATTTTTGCGAAACGTGACAGATAACAACAGTACGTGCCATCCAGCTGGGACGGTCCATTGGAAATTCAGTTATTCTCTGGCAGCAACAGGCGAACTTGGCCTTAATTACTTGGAAGCATTACTTTCTTTTCTACAGGGATTTTTTGCATTACGCTAATGGCGACTGTACTGCTTACATACGGCGTATCCGTATTTTCCATTTATACGTGGTAAATATATCTTTTGAATATATCTATAAAAATTTCATTTCGCGAATAGCCTATTGCTTTTGTTAGTATAAACTGGTTTAAATGAATATGCACTTGTATGGGCAAATTGGGTTTCTGTTTATTCTACAGAGAGACACTTTAATCTGATTTACGAGTAATTTCAGGCTGGATAGTAGCCAAGTTTAATTGCGGACATAGATGAGAGTTCACTGATGGAGAAACAGAGAAGACACGTGCTACCGAATGTTTAGTTGACTAATTAATTGTAACGCTGGAATGATTTTTCACTCTCTACCGATACGACACTGGTGAGATTTTACTTTATATAATCTTTATCTAATCGTTAAAATTTTTTTGAAAATTGTCATATACATATAACTTTACCTGAATCCACAATGTTTGCCTTTACGTTCAGCGGGTCCAATTTCCTGGCAGAGAGCATTCATTTAATCGTGACGTAATGATCAAACGATAATAAAGTCACCGATTATCAGTTATAGAAATAATAAAAAATGTTTGTATAGATTTAAAAAAAATAAATCAACTTTCCATTTAAACTTTCTCCTTCCTCTTATCTTTCCGTGCTCGAAGTTTTCAACGTCTGGTATATGTAGTCAGTTACTACTTAGCATTTAACTCTACCTAATTCTTAACACTAATTAAGTAGTCTGTCTTGCAGATGGGGTAAGGAGACGTGAATATAGTTTTACCTGAATGGGACCACCGGAGCAGGTTATAGAAACGAGGAGGATTGTCTTGCACTTTGAGTTTCCTCAAGATCCTCATTGCTCTAAGTATCCAGTAATCTGACTTAAACAAGTGTTCTGGATACAGTTTGAGAGTAGAAATTCTGAAGCCACGATCTACCAGGCGCATTCAAAATTGTTTCTCCTGGTTTGGATATCCACTTTCCGCCCGAAACAGATATTCTCAAGCTAAATCCACATAATCGTCGGATTTCTAACTTCCAATAGCCTCCTGCGTACAATGGATGTTCTGACAGCTTTCCTAAAACTAAGCATTCACAAATTTCTACTGTATCTGGGAAAGAAAAAAGCTCTGAGAAAATTATTAAGGATACATATAGGTACTGTGCCCTATTAAATTTGTTGTCAACAAAAGCACACGCTTATTCACTGCGTCATACTATATGAAAAATTTAATCCTACAGACTCGAGGAACAGCGATGCACTTGAATCTCTTGCGTGCAAGTTCATTTCCGTCGCGGTGAAAAGTTTCAACGAAAATAGTTGAGCGGTATTGGATGTACGTGTACCAGGCGCTGGAACTTCTTGCGAATCAAATGGATTTCCATTTCCTTGAGAAACTCGTCCTTACGGCAATACAGGTAGCTCGGGCTCGACCTAGACCGAACTTAATGGGACCATTACGGAAATTATTTGACCACCGCACGTAGGAAAATCGTAATTCGACAGAGAAGCTGCTTCCGTTTGCTCGTGTATTAACAACCTAAAAATACAGGCTGTATCAGCCTGAGAGGAACTTTAGTACTGGTGGAATAAACATGGTAAGATAAACCGATACAATATTTTGAGGATAGATGATAACGTTACGAATTCTCGAAATTTAGGCACGATATTATTATTATTTATTCGCTTGGCTCTTTTTGCCCCTGAAAAAAGATATTAAAGGGAAAGTCGATGAGTTATAAACCTTTTTTTTTTTTCTACAACCTAAAAAGATTTATTCTCATTAAAACCGTGCCCGGTAACTGCGTCAAAGCTTAAATAAATATACCCAAATAGGTAAATTATGATTCATGAAAGTGCTTAATTATGAGAATTCATTCTTATTAAGAATGACTGCAGTTGCTAAAATACGTAATATTCGTAAAGTCCTAAGGTAACAAACTCTGGGAGGGTGTCTTAAGGAGGTACTTCATATTTATCTTTACCTGCTCCGGTTACCAAGGTTATATCCAGCATTTTCACCGATATATATACATATATATATACACATACATATTTCTTCTCATGAATAGACAATTGAGACTATTTTTGTTGTGGATCAAATAAAGCATTTTTCCACAGAAGAATGTCTTGACAAAACGACACAACGACGTCATTAATTTCGTAAACTTAATTAATTTACCTGGTCTGAAGTTCACAAAAGATTGTGCATAAAAAGTGACTAAAATATTAATATATTTTTAATTGCTTCGATAAAACAGCATCTTATTATTAATATTATTGTTTTTGAGATGGCATCGCGCCAGGACAGTACAATTTATCAAAGACGTAATAAAGAAAAGCTATCCTCTCCAGGGGGCAGTGTTGCTGCTGGTAAGAGACGACGGCTCCGGTGGTGGGGATAAAAACAAAGCAGGCGAAACGGATAAATTGGAATTCCCTTGGGTAGGAAACATGGAGTAACCTGCTTCCACCTTATGTCTCATTACGAACTGCCTGAGGTTCCTAATGCACCTCGTTTATCTGCCCTGCACTTCTTTTCCTTTCTACCTCGCTAACCACTTCTTCTGCTTTGTTCTACTTTTATTATTTTCACTGTCCCCAGTAATGACAGTGGACACTGCTTAGGTCGGTTTTATATAACTTGAATTACCTTTGGGCTTAATAATATTTTACTATTGGTTGTAAAGTCACATCAAATTGTTTCTATACCTTGCTCAGAGTTTAGGATACGTTTGATAGGTCGTTCGGCGACAATTAACTTGTACCTAGATTCACGATAATTGACTGGCCTCTGTGGAGAAAGGTAGGGCAAGCCAAAGACTTTCGTTTATGAATATCTGAGTAATTCTCACGTAGTGAAAACTATTTGCAAGTCGATTCTCCGAGTGAGTTATGGCGAATGCAGTATAGGTACCTTTGGAGTTCGATTTGAGAACTATTTTATGAAATCACGTGCCGTGTTACCTACAGCCAAGAACTTGTAACCAAGATGGCGGCTATTGTGAAGAATTTGAATTCTGAAAGTTTAAATGCTCGAAAGGCGTCACTGTATTTGAATATACATGGAGAATCGAGGTATTTTAAATGATAAAGATTTTTCTTACCCATATTCGTTACTTCTATGGACTCTTGGTCGTTTGTGCTTTAATCAATAAATTTGCCTTCCAGATACAAGAATGTGATGGCAGCACAGTCGACTAAATTTTTTTTTCCCTCTCAGTCGTAAAGCCGACGAACTTTCGTCACATTTCGAAAGTAGATTCTTGGTTTTGCCTCACGGTAAAAGTTTCTTGGGGGTGCGGCGGGGGGGGGGGATTACGGGACAAGATATGGCCAGAGAATATCGAGAGGACTGGTTGTAAAATGTTCTCGGATATACCCATTTCCCAGTGGCCAAGGAAGATCCTCGTCCCACTTGCTACGGTTACTACTCTTCTTGTTACCTTTTCGCAGATCCTCAATCCTCCTTCTCATCGTAGGACGAGCTGCCATATTTTCTACACTTTTGCTGCTCCTGCCGTCCGGCCTTTTCGACTCTCTCTCGGTTGACAAATGGCGCTACGGTCGCTGTGCTGACAATGACATCGGTAAGTTCGATTCGCACTGGTCGATTTTAAAGCACCATTATTCTCAGGTACTAAGGAACATCCTGGGCGAATGTGGCTGCTGGATTTTTATCTTGATAACATTTGTCCAACGGTATAAAGTCATACCGAACATTACTACGAATAATAAGTAAGAGCCAGGAACGACGTTTTGTATGATTTAAGTAAAAAAAATAAGCTATCAACTATTTGCCATTTTTTGATATCTTGAACTTGATCGAGCGTATCTTCCTCGTGCCAAGTTTAATCTTATTCGTCTTTTTTATCCTTGCAGATATACGTATCCTGGAGTATGAAAATTTTAAGGACCCTCCGAAGACATTTCCTTTTGTTCACAATTGCATGATCCAACTTTCTCGAATCAGACGCTCTCTTCTCTGTATTCGTGCGAGGAACTTTCGTGGTCTGACTTACTGTAGAAAGGGGAGAGATAAGCCAGTCCCGTGATTACCTCAGGATCCGATGTTATTCAGGTTTGTTATTTAATTCAAATGTTTAAAATCACGAACCGTTTCAGATTAGTATAGGATATATGGAAATTGAGAAGAACTGGCTAATTCGTGGACATTACGCACGAGTTGGAGGGATCAGAGGGACGGTAAAGTGCGTCTCTCGCTTACCGACAGTATAATTAATTTATTAAGCTCGCGATAGAATCTGCGAGACGAAGCACCGGATATAACGTACAGGCAGATCCAAAGGATTTAGGCCAAGTTTGAGATGTTAGTTATCCGACCCTTTTTCTGGTCTATGGTCCTTGGCCCCCTTCGTCGTCCTTCATCAGCACACAGGACCAGGATACGGCGAGTCCTCTGTTGCTCATCCAGTCATGACTCTGATCTGATGTGGGTCTGGTTGGGTTTTGGCGAGGCTGCTGTACCGTGGTTCCGTGTCCTTCGGTACTTTCTCCGTGACAGTAGCCGCAGAGATACGCCCCCGTAAAGTTAGTTACGACTTACTTGAATTTCTGGGATGAATTCGATGCCGAGCATCCGTTTGTCCTACTGCCGCATAGATTATATCTTTTAGGTAATTTAATCTGACTGCTGGTCACATCCGCTTCTGCCTGCTATATTATTTTAATTCTTCGTTGGAATTGCGTTATTAAATTTTTTTTTTTCATAATTTAATAACCGTCAAGGCGCAGCAGGGTTTCTAAATTATTAAATACATGTGACGATGAAGTCTTTGTATCAGGATGACAATGTTCCCTGCTTATCGTGTTTGCGTTCGACAGTGCAATCAAAGTCATTTATTCGGCGCAAAATCGACTATGGAGGAACGATAAAAAAAATAAAATTGTATTAGATGGCTGCAAAATGTAATTGGAACATTCCGTTAAAAGCCTTTTTAATTAAAATCCTAATTTTTTAGTTTTGAGAATTAATTTTCTGCTAGATTTTCAATTGATCAGCTGGTCGATAAAAATTGTATGTCGCTTGTTCCAGTGTCTCGGAAGAACCAGCATAAATATTTAAGGACACCCTGAAAAGCAAGGAGATTCTGCGTCGGTGCTCCCTTAGCCCTGATGCTGAAAACTGTGACGTTTGCAAAACGTCGGCAAAACATGAAAATCATCAGGAACTCATGAATTGTATTAAAAAGCTTAATTATTATTTGCACCATTAGAAATGATTGCACGATTAAAAAATTATTTAATATCTTCACATTTATAAGCTAAACGCAATCCGTCCATCTTACCATGCGTCATTCGGCAAATGGCATGGACCGAATGACGACAGCGACGACCAATTAAAATCACGAAAAAAAGATGAAAGAATATTCACATATTTTTTACACCCCAAACGGTAACCAAGCAGCCTATAGAAATCCAATAAATTTCGTGTCCCTCAGTCTAATCTTCATCAATCTCCCAAGATTTTCTAGCCACGCAAGTATATCAGGTATATTAAAGAGTCTTGAAAATCTCTCATCCGAAGTCTTAGGAAATAGCTTAAAATTAAAGGAAAAAAAACAATGTTTCTTCGAAGACCAAAGACCCTCGGTCCACGTTGTCCTCGAAATAGATCACCATTAGCGGGTCATTATCCGCGAAGGGCAAATGAGGCGGGACACTCGGGGGTGTAATCCGGGTAATCTGAGGCCATTACGCTAATTTCTCCGAGTACATCACTTACGCCGTTCGCAGAGGATGGCCCAAGAGGAAACGGGGATGCGAAACGGCGCCAAGGTGGAAATTGAACCGGGTACCGGATATCCAAGTGTCTACCTAGCTACCCCATCGCATGCAAAACTAAAACGCCTAATGCACCCTCCTAGAGAGCAAATGGACCTACCCTTCTGGAATATCCAGTTGGAGCTAATTTCGAGAATCTGGACGTACGTATATGAATATAGTAGAATTTAAGGTATAACGCGATCATATCATCCCCACAGGACTCGACCTTCTCTACCTCAATCCCAGAAGTCCCCATTAAAATATTCCCATTGATTTCATACCTCGAAATTCCTTTTTTAATTCATTATTTAATTCATTTCTTTTTTTTTTCATAGCCCAGCCCACACGAGCACGATTTAAAATTCACCTCGTCCTAATGCCCTTCTTTGATGTCGGATCTCTGATTATGCGTAAAGGGGTTACGCCGGAGATTAAATACAACTTTTCACGGTGGCTACGCCTTTGAGCTAATTCGTGAACAATGCCGTTCAGTTCCGCCCTCCGGCTTCAAGCTGTTTGTCTGCTGCGAAGCGAACCGTTTGTGCAAACGGTCGTCGATTCTGTGGTTTAATTAAAACTACTATGGCGCTCCGACGCTTCCTTTCCTTTGTGATGCTCCAGTGCATTACGTTCGCTGCATAATTAGGTCATCCAGGTGAAAATGCTAAGATAATATTTATACGTAAAACCATCATTTAAAGGATTTCGTTTTCTTCTCGAATATCGTCCTGGACAAGCGACGCATGTATAATTGCATTTTACAAGTGCATCGAGAATATCTTTTTGGCTGGTATTTTTTTTACCAACGAGGATTTTCGTTTTCAGGCCGATTGTCCGAGGCAGCTTTAGGCCAATTGTAGCATTTTTCCAAATTAATTGCATCGATTAAAGGTGATCATTGCGTGCATTCCATGCTGTATGTGTATACAATTTTTTTTTGTTTCAGTCTATTTTATTCGTCGACCTTACGCACTGTAAATATTTTCGTTCAAGCGTCGTATGTCACTGAATGAAGGAACACGTTTCAAGCTTTGAAGTAGCCAAGTGCCATGTCCGATGCTCATAAATGTAAAATTGTACCACCCGTGCTAAAGCGTCAAACCGTAAAATTTGATGGTCATTCGAAATACACGTGCTTACCTGCAGAGCTTCCTGTCGATTGTAAAGGTGAAATATTTCGTTAAAAAAGTAGCGCGTAACAGCTAACAAAATTTCCACGCTTTCAAGTCTACGCTTATAGTATAAAAAGAAATTCAGAGTCAGCACGTTGAGACAGCTGACACGGATAGACAGCTGAACACATTTAATTTCCCTTGTCAAAAATTTATCTCTCCTTGTTTGCCTGTCGATTTCCGCAATCGACGCTAAAAAAAAATCACTCTAAATTAACATATCAAAAAGTTCCATTCCAATCTGACACTTTGAGTATAGTCCCAAGTCTAAGAAGCATTTATATTCTCCTTTACGCCCCCTGTCCACAACCCCTGTAACATCCGTAAAAGGTTAGAAAAGAAAAATGTTCGGGGTCACAAGTGATCCCGAATGACCCTATCACGGGAGTCGTGGTGACGTAAGACCGTTGTCAAGCTGTTAATGCGAACGAGCGACAGTGTCGCCATCTACGAGACGACAAGTTTCCACGACAGATATTAATAGGCACGGCGGAGAATATTTAGGCACACGTAAGGAATGCAAGCCCGAACTGTAGGTTATTTATTTTTCTTTTAATATTCATATTTTTTTTTCTTCTCTTTCTCATCGTCTTTTTGCTCTCTCGTTCCAGAAGCGGACATCGGACGTTTCAGAACCATCCAGGCACATCCGGTCCATCGCTCTTCGCATGTTGCAATCCTCATGATTCGTGGATCGCTTACGCTCTCGCGATACCACAGGAAGCTGCTGCGATGGATCACCGGAAATGTCCACGAGGCTTGATTCTTATTGGATTCCTGATTACCAGTCTGGACCCTGTGCTCGGCTCATCTTCTTTACTACCAGCCTCTGCGCCCCACGTCATCATGTAGATGTCATCCCAGTGCAACGGTCCAGTCCAAACAATCGTACATCCACGGCATCTGCGTCGGTGCTATTTAAGCGTTTTCGAAAATTAGGTATTTCCGGTTGCCAAAGATCGACAGCCTCTGTTATCTTTTATCTCGTGCTTTATTCTTTTTATTCTTAATTATGTACAGGGGATCGAGCAATACGCAATATATTAAACCGCGAGGATCGTTTATTCACGGAATTATAATGTTACCCGGTATAAAAGGGTATTTATGGCGGTGCCGGAAGTCTTTCGAAAAATATGTCTCCCCTAATTATGAATTATTATAAACATTCTGCGGTAATGTGGGTGGAGAGAAGAGAGGGGGGAGGGAGGGAGGGACGAAGGAGAAGGGGATATATGGATGTATTTTAACGTGGTCAGGGGGACGTGTCGTCAGGGCAGAGAGCCAAGTCATTAGTGTCAAAATTCTCAGGAAATATGAGGCTTCCGTATTAGCATTATTGATAAACGAAGTCATGGCGCGCGCGAGACCGAGAGAAAGGGGGAGACGGATAGAGAGCGTCGTCGATATTGAAAACAGTTCCTAAGCCTTTGAAAATAAAAGATCGCACATTGGGAATGGGCTCTGAAGATTTTTCTAAATATATTCGCGCTGCGCGTATAGTCATCGATATATCATCTGACATTTTCCACGTCGTGGTTCATACGTGGAATATATTTTAGTCTCCAACAGTACTTACGGAGATGACGTCCTCGTTCGGGAAGGGTGAAAAAGGAAATGGAACGAAAAAAAAAAGGAAAAGAACCATAGCGTAACATCATCCTGATAAATCTTTTTCGTTCGGCCACGTCAATTTTTATTACCGGTTAAAGATATTTGGCTTAAAAAAAAAATATGAAGTCGTCGCGCCACTTCAATGTGATCCTCGGCGAAATCAACGAAATTCCATAGCGAAAAGGTATTAATAAAATGTACGTATTGTTGGGAGGCAAACTCAAACTCATCAGCAAAACTCGAATTGGTTTTTACCCTCGCATTCCGTGATATCGAAAATACCTATAAGACTCGGGGAATCCCCGGATTCGCGAGTCTTCTCGAAGCAATAAAAGAAAGGATCCCCATTAAAAATTCAGCCGGAAAGTGGAATTTCGTTCAATAAGAACCACGGAATAGGGTCCTGGCTGCGATCAGAGCCACTATTAGAAGGAACCGATGAAAAAGGACAGGGGTTAAAGGATATTATATATAGAGTGTACAGTGTTGGTGTTTATAAAAAAATTATATTGTGACAGTCAAGATATACTGTACAGGGTGTGACTATAACGTGCGTATCTTTAATCTAGATGGGCTTCGGACTCACAAAAGGATTCGATTAGGTCCTGTCCACTCTTCAGGACCTTCTTACATAATTGATTGCCTTAATTTAATCCTAGGTACTCTCCATCAATTTTCACCTATGACCCGGGCTCCTTGGGCCGCGACGCTTCACGAACACGAATCCATTTTACTTATGGGAAAATAGAGAGCTGGTGGGTTTGCGTTTTCACTAGGAGACATCGCCATTTACCAATAGAGACCAGATAGCCTAGTGACATTTTCCTGGCAGGTTCGTCTCTCCCTATATATAGAAGTATATATATATATAATATGCACATTATGACTCTAGTATATAGACATATACCCTTATGTATATCTCTGCCTACGTTATGTACTTTATATACGTACTTATATATGTATATGGAGGATGGACGCCCAGCGTCGGCCGGATAAGCTTTGACAGAGTGACCCTGTTATCGAGCGAGTATGCTGGGGGTTAGGACAACCAGATACTGGGATGCGTACCTGTACGGCTGGCGTCGCGACGCCCTGGAACTCGCCACGCCCGAATACCATCGCTCAGGCTAATTATACACAATTTTTGGGGAATTTCATAATAAACAGGGATGCAGGTGACATTTTTACTTTTTAAAATAAATTTAATCACTGTACGTGTACAGTGTATTTTTGTTTGACAATTTTTTTTTTCTCACAGGTAGTATCTGGACGGACTGTCTTATCATCGTGGGCACTATCGTAAAGTGGAATTCGTCGTTTATGAAGAGCGGGGGGCCAAATCCGTTTCTCTAAGACGTGACGTATTTCGCTGATAGCTGCGTCACGGAGGATCAATTTAGCTATTGACTCGAATGAATGAATGGATAGCATTGAAATTTTCTCGATGGGATAAAGAGTGATAAACCGTTGCGTAGGAGTTACATAGTGTTTTAATTTATTTCTAAGGTTAGATTTGGAAAAACGAGTTTTTTATTTTTCTAAAAATTGATGAGCGTTTTTGTATGCTTTTTTTTGCATGCTCTACTTGATATCATTTAGTGGACATTTTTATTTTTAATCGCCACCCACTCTTGGATACTTTTTAAATTTTATTTTTATCTGTAAAGCCCCTTAGCGTTGCTCATGGGATGTGGGAGGCTCCGAGGGTGGACATTTTATTTGTGCTGTAGACACTGACAAGGAGTCGATCAGATTATGAAAAATGTGTCAGCTAGAGATTTTTCGGTGTTTTGATAACGCAGATGGAATCTGCGTCTGGATCTAATACGATATTGGGGAGGCATGAGGCCTGGAAGGTCTGAACCCTCTTTTGAGGGACGGCTTCTCGGCTATTTGTTTTTCGAAAATTCTTCACCTTCGCGCCCGTTTTCGTATCGACCTACTTTCACCCTCACTCAGTCGTTCTAGTTGAACCTTTTTTTTTTTTATAAAAGCCCGACCCAATCACTTTACTCTGAATAGACATAGATGTGATAAGCCCAGTTGTTGATGAGCTGGCAAAATGTTGATATCTATCATACGTAATGTTTGTTCGATTCAAATTTAGCACATGATTTTGCAACCCATAATAAAGCTTTTTTTTCTGAATAACGTAGACAAATTTCAAAAATACAACCACGTGCGAGGCTGTAAAAAAAATTTTGTACTTCCCGCAAAATGAGACTTAAAGGACGCAAAGGTAAAATGTTTTTTCGCAAAAAAAAAGCTGTCATCAAAAATTGAAAAAAAAAAAAAAAACAAACCGCTATATCCAACGAGCGATTTTCATCCGCGAAAGAAAATCGAGTTTTGTCCAAGTTTAATTGACGCAATTCACGTGTGTCGTCAATGAGGGAGAGATGATATAAAAAAGTTAAAAATTTAATTACGAAATGACAAGAGATAAAAAAAATAAAAATTCATAATAAAAGAAGAAATTATGAAAAACGCAATTTCAACACGCGAATTCACAGGGTGAAATTTCTTAACGGGCATCCCCGACCATTCCCGAACAATTTTCGCACTCAAAGCGACCGACATTTCTCTGCTGTACGTTCGCCAAAGCACGTGTATAGATCCTTATCAGGAAGCACCTGTTCCCATCTGACGGATTACCACCGCAGCATTCTAATTAAGGGTAGGATCCATCCGAGGGTTAATTTCCAGCCGAACTAAAGTAAAATCACAAATGATTTAGTATTCGGGATCTCGATCAAAATTCGTTCCTCTTATCTAGCATTATAATCGTAATTGCTCGTGATTTGTTTTTCCGAACTTCTCTTTCGAACCATACCTAACTATACATATATACATAAACACAGGGCGAAACTCACTCTACCATATAGAGACAGGATTAATATTAATCAGGGAATACAATTTAATTTATAAATTCACAAAAAGACTGGCTATTCAGTCTTATCGACCCTGCCAGCCATTTGCAATTATTACCGCAAAACGATCCTGACGATTATAATCGGCTCATGCCAATGGCGCATTTATTAACGACATTAAAAGCACTAAACTTTTTAATAATTTTCAATAAGTATATAGTATAGCTATCGAGTCAATTGAATATAATGAACTTTCCAACGAATAACCTTTATCGTTATTCTTTATCAGACTGTAAGGGGCGTGGGGGGGTCATTTAACAAGCATAGATATTGGTCGCTTGTAATATTGTATGTATATAGAAGATCACTGATGAGTATCGATTAAGGGTTTAATAAATTTAATGATGAAGTAATTCCCACAGTGAGTAGCTTTTTGCCGTCTGTTTGATGTGGCTCTTTTTGTATAACGGCAGCCGTTTCGGAGTTAATCTAACACCTCGTTATACCCTCATATATATATATATAATATATATATATATATATAATATTTATATGTATACACATATATGTTATCCTTAGACCTTAGAACTGCTTTGCTTCCGTTAGGTAGGAATTACCGAATTTCCGCGGTGTCAGAATAGCTACTCTGCTGTTTTCCCAAAGGAAATTGTGGGAATCCGACATCTGCCAAATGCAGATAGTCAGCCATCTTGGTACGCTTAGTTTGCCAAATTTACGCGGCGCATTGGTTCGCACAATGAACTCTTTGGATAAGCGTTACGCGATACGCGAGAGATTTTACATTGCAGGGATGCTGTAGATCCGACGAAGAAAAGAAAAGCAGCGAGCCGAAGAAGGAAAGAAAAAAGAAAAAGATTGTGCTTGAGAAGAGAGGAAAAAAAAAGAAGGCCAAACCGGAAGGAAGACTCGAATTTGTATGAGGATGAACGAAGTCGAAGCGAAATTCGTTATATTTAAAGGAGACGAATAAAACAGTGTAAGGTCTTGTTAAGCACGAGCAATTATGTCTAATTATAGTAGAAGCTATTTTCATTAATGCATCCACTTGTTCTCTCGATTCAGGAAGTTCGCAGAGTTTCCGACGCGGCGTCGTCGTCCGTCCTCGAAATGCCTCTTCAGAGATACAGCAGCCTCCCGTAGCTACGAAAGCTCCGGCTTTATGCAACCGCAGGATCCTACGGAGTGAATCGTGAGAACGTTTAAGTGGGACCGTAACCGGGATTTACGTTGGCTTGTTAAAACATTATGATAAATTATTAAAATTCCATCCACAATTTAAAGTGGTCGCCACTCTCGTGGTAGATGATATTATTTTTGTTTTATTATTTAAAAAATTTTCTTACCGTCTCGAACAGCGCAGATTCTTTCGGTTGGCTCTGCGCACGACCACTGCGCAGATTGACATTTTTCATCGTACAATTCTACGTGTACTGTAGCTTGTTATTGTTTAATTTTTTATTTTCTTTCACTTTCAGCTATTCCTTCGCTCCCGCTGGGCATCCTTACTCGTTAACCTCTTTTAAGGCTTTGCAATGTTTCCTGCCAACGTCAGATTCTTCTTGCTGCTCATTTATCGTTGCACCGCGTGCATAATTTTTAGCGCCGCGTTGCTCGTTTATTTTAACTTGAATGTCTGATAAATTTATTACCAACTGCTGGATAGGTAAATTTTAAGTAGCTGTATCGCCCTAGCTAGTCTTACCTTAAGCTTTGCGTTTAATTCTAGAGGGTAGGGAAGGGGGAGGCAAAGCAAGGAGTAGTAATTGTAAATTGAATTGATGAAATATTAATCATAGGAATTAACCCAGTGTGCAGTTCAAGCTCCATTCTCATTAAAGCGTATCGCTGATGCTGCTCTTTGCTAATGGTTCGCAAAAAGGTTGGAATATACGTTGCGAGTTAGAGTACACGTGCAGAGAAGCGTGGAAAGTGGAGGGTGAAAACAAAAAAAAATAATAAAAAGAATGCAAAAAGGTATTTAAAAAAAAAAGAGAGAAGAGAAACTTATGAAATCCGGGCCAACGGGCCATTTCGAAGCAGCAGCAATGAAAACGACGATGTGTACACGACGTTGCAGCAATATTTATACTCGGTAATATAACCAGCCATTCGTTTAGTTTTGCACTCTAGTTAACTTATATCTGACCCGCACTGCACTGACCTCATGTTATTTCGTTATTGCGTACCGGTGATATAGATAACATATTTTCAAAAAGAAACTTTTGCCCTATGTTAACCTCAAACAATTGTTCGCTCGGTTGATGGAAATTTTAGAGGCTCCGTTTGATACTATTTTGTGTATGAATGTTATTCGGTGTAGCTTGATTGTGAATAATTTGGTAACGAGGTGAAGTTGGTCACAGAGGTTGTGTTCGAGGCTGTGACTGATGTCGATGACGAAAATTGTATCATGACAATGACGGTTGTGACGGTCGATATTAGGAGCTGTAAAAAGTGTGAATTAGTATTTGAATTATTTTTTGATTTTTTTCTTTTTGGTACCGAAAGGAATTCACGCAAAGTGGCAGCTTTTCCTAAGCCCACGTCGAAATGGATTGGCATCATTTCCACTTGTCCGATGAAAAGCTCGACCTGTATTTTTGGAACATTGAAACTGGTCGTATTTTTTAAATATCTTTTACGGGGACTGTACATCGGATTGGAACTCTATTTGAATTCAATATTTTTGCTTTTGGATTGATTCTATGCATAACGAGAGCCATAGCCAATATCCAGGTATACTTACACTGTTATTAAAGTCTTTGGATACTCGTGCGCTATTTACTGCCAAGAGCGCGGTTCGGGTCTGCCAACTCTGTAAAATGTAAAAATTTTAATTTAATATATGTAATAGCCAGTCTGGTTCGATTAGCCGAAGGGAAAGGAATGGGATTATTATTTTTATTTCTCACTAGAATTGCGTTCTTAAAAGTGCAACTAGGTGGCTGAGAGAACAATGGATCTTTGAATATGGATACAAAATACATAGTGGACGCTGAAAATTTATTTCACAAGAAAATTGGATATCGTTAAAATAAATTGCCCAAAAAATTCTCTAAAAAATTTGAGAAAATTTCACTGGGTCCAGTTGCTTGACGTGAGCCATTCTGTTTGGAAAGTTTGAAATATTGGAAAAAGAAAAGCAGTTGTGAGTTTCTCAAAATTTTCCACTACTTTTTTCTCTCGACATTGTGGAATATCCTTAAAAAAGGCAATAAGAAAAAAGAAAGTTTCCAGGACCAAGAGGAACGAAAGTAGACCGTCGAGACCAGTTTAAATAGTCCAGAAGGATCTATTAAATATGAAGGTCGGTACCCCAGGTGTATAATTACTAGGATAGGAAAAAACGTTCGAAGTCTTATTAAAATTCCTAGGGGATGGCCAACTACTGTTCAAGCAGCTGGAGGCTGCCCAGGACCAAGAGAGTCTCCGGGGTTATTTCAGGGGTCGCCGACTAAACGGAACGGATTGAGAAGAATGCAAGTAGTAGTTCCTCTTTCCATGGTTTTCTTCCTTTTCTCCAGTGGCATTCGAAATCCTTCCTTCTTCCTTCCCACCCTGTATATAGAAATACCGGTATACATATTACATCTCTCTTTTGCTTCCCATTGTCCCAGCATCCACGTCTCGCTTCCTCTCGTTCCTAACCACTTCTCACGTTACGACTGTACATGTATGTTTTTATGTCGGATTCAAGGTGAACCAATTCATTAATTTTCATTTATAGATCGGATACCTATCGATTCTTATTCACCATCGATGATCTTCCGGCCGAGGTCCACAGCTAATATATATAGAAATACCGGTATACATATTACATCTCTCTTTCGCTTCCCATTGTCCCAGCATCCACGTCTCGCTTCCTCTCGTTCCCAACCACTTCTCACGTTACGATTGTACATGTATGTTTCTATGTCGGATTCAAGGTGAACCAATTCATTAATTTTCATCTATAGATCGGATACCTATCGATTCTTATTCACCATCGATGATCTTCCGGCCGAGGTCCCCGGCTGCGGTATTTTCTCCCAGAGCGGAAATCCGGTCTGCATCCGTACAATGGACCATGCTGCCGATTGATAGGGACGTTATGGCACAGGGATTTGCGAATCTGGCTATTGACACTCAGGATAACGCATCGAGGAACAATATGGGTCACCCACCCAGTCAGCCAGCCTGGTGGCTACTTCTGGCACTTTGAGTCTCGTCGATATCGAATATTACCCGGGAGTCGTGATTACTTGGAAAGTCACTTTAATTCGCGGAGGATTGAAAATGGGTGGGACTGGTTAAAATTGATTTTTGGATTTATAGTGGCGTCGCGACGCTCCGTGAAGAAACTCGGAGATAGAGAATTATTGAAACGCATCTAAGTGGGATAGGACGAGTAAGGTATTTTATAAAATTCTACTCGCCTCCTTTACTGCTCTCTCCGCTTGAATGCACACGTGGAGCAATGGCAGAAATAACACGGCTAACGAATTGCTGACAATTAAGAGTCTCTTCATGTTTGCAGGGTGGCCCAAGATTACATCAGAAAACAAGGAATGGATTACCAGTATTCCGCATATCCTTGCGCTCCAGAATATCGACATCAATTGAACTCGATATATCGAATCCATATTGTCGACCAAACGTTCGATATTTACGTATCGATGCATCAATTCCGTTATTTGATAACTGTTATCGTTTCTGGTACCGACGCGAAGGAATCTTTTTGAAAAATATTTTTGGCTTTCGGTCTCTTCCGGATTCTTAACGCATCTTCTTCTTCTTTTCTGAAAGGAAAATAAATGATTCGGCTCCTGCTTACGGATGGATGACTATGACACTTCCGGCATGGTTTAATTATTATTTTTCCTCGTTATCAGTGGCTGATAGGTGAAAGGAGGTATGGGTCTATCCAAGATTTATTGGTCCGGCTACAGCGGGATAGTCACAGCACACTGTTTCAGGCTCTTCAGGATCTAGAAGAGGGATCCTCCGATGAAATAGGATACGTGGAGGAAGCCGATGGAACCAAACTGGCCAATAAGAGGGCGAAGGGGAATGGAAATAGTAAGGGAACGAGAGAACGAAGGAAGCTGAGGATTAGTCTTCCTTTCCACCTGTCTTCATTGTTCCCCAAGCTCAAGTGGCTTTCACGCTAATACCCTTAACGGATCAAAATCGATTTCCTATTGGTAGGATTCGTACTAGTGGAAAAAAGGATAATCGAAGCTACGATAATCCAGGTTCCCTCGTCTCCTATCTGAGAAAGTGAGCTCACTTATGGCGCATCTTCATCGTACACTTTCTTCGATTTTACCTAAGTATATATATATATATATATATATATACTTAGGTAATGCTCAAGCTAGCCAGTTGGGTATAGAGAGACGTAGGCCAGGCAATCATTAAATTAAAGGGAAAGTAAATAGGAATAATACTTTATCGATAATTACTTTGCAACGGAGAAATTGAGTAATTCGATATAAAGGAGCGTTTCTGGCTTTCTGCGATTTTACTTTTGTGGATGCTTCAGTATTTTTACATTTCTTTGGATCCATCTGTATCGACGACAGTTGGCGATTAAATTTTCTCATGGTATCTGAATATCCAATATGGCTGTTGCCACGCTGAGAAACATTGGGCGAGATCTTGTTCAATTTAACGTTAATTAAACTCTCGGCGCTATTCAATACCGGCATAATCTCTTGAGATTGAAAATAAGAGTAGTAAGGTACAGCGGAAACGTTGACTTGCTGATCCTTTGGATTTTCATTCCCCGTCGATCCAATTATCACCTGCTTTATTTGATCATTGATATTTTTTAACGCCAGCTCCACGCAGTAGGCAAGAGCAGCGTAATGAATCTGATTGAAAAAAAAATAGAGTTAATTAGTCCATTAAATTTTCAATGGCATCACATAACCTAGTACCGTGCAGATAGAACGGTAGTTTTTAATTGTCGCGTGAATTTTTGTTAATTATTAAAAAGTTAATAGTAATTATTATAGCGATTGATTATTTTACTTGTAAAATTGAATTTCATCTAATTGCAGTAACGTTGGTTAAATTTTTGTTAGCGGTTACCATGACAACGTCGGTAACAAGATTGGCCCATAGGAGGAGCGCGTGTCTCATAATGTCTATTGGCTTGTAGTCCGCGCGATCGACGGTCCAGTTTGTTGCTTCCAAAATTCGAAAAATTAGGAAGGTCGGAAAAGCCAGGCAATGCGACACATACGACTTTTTCGTACGATACGAAGATTCAATCGACTCGAGAAATACGTTTGCAGTGTTTATAGAACCTAACAGCAGCTTTCGGCGAATCCAGCATACGATTAATAACGTAAGTCGAACGCTCAATTGCGTAATCAACTGTACGTCTTCCAGAGTATTGATATTTTGATGATGAATTATTTGTTCCTTAATTTACAATTAAGAATTGTTACGTTAAAATTACATATAATATTTTAAGACTCCAAACGGCTTACCTGAAGATATTTTTCAAGCAATATAACCTCACCGGTGATCAAGTAGTACAAAATGGAAATGATCGAGAATATTGTCAATAAAATATTGATCACATTGAAGGACAGTCCCAGAAGTGAATATTTTCCTTTCTCATAATTTAATAAAGCTCCAACCATAATGGACTGCATAAAAATTGTTTTTAACGGCTGCTTCATGTCGTACCTGCCAATACCGATATACTGTCAATCAATAGTTTTCTTATGAATTGAAAATATCAGTATGGCGCAAAATATAGATTGAACAGTGCATGATGATCGAGTGAAATAGTTTTGCGTTCAGCCAGGATGGTTGGATAAAAAATTAATAAATAATTTTCTAATAGACCAGTCGCTAGTAAATTCTCAATTTATCGATACTAATAGCAATAAGAATTGGTTCGTTGAATTTATCCGTATTTATTTACTGGATTGGTTTTATTAGTCAAAAAATATATTCATATAGATATATATATATAATACGTGTGCCGCACTATCGAAAACGGACAAACGACCCGGGAATTTCGAATCTGCCACTGCGGTAGTAAAGTATACGTCATTCATTTAACGCTAATGTTTATTAATTAATAGGAGCCCAGTGGTAGCAGCCAGCTATCCGTTCGGGTCGGAGCTCCTGGGATCACGGAGGAGGATGGTCGCAGTAGCAGTAACTGGAGGAATCAACGGGCCAGGAAAATCGTACGTGTAAAATGGCAGCGGGAATGCATTTGCATTTACATTCGCGATATTAAGTTGCGGCTCACGCTATTTTTACTGGCGATCATAGCGAAGACCATCAGTATGCGGTGCGCCTGGGGCTTCATAGTTTTATGGATAACGTCCCGGTTGGGACCGGGGAAAGTTCCCGCTTGGAAAAAAAAGACTGGAGGGAAGAAGAAAGTTGCAGAAGAAAGGAGGAAAAAAAAAGTCTCCGTGACTCTTAGGATAGTGTACCTACTGGGAATATGAGACAATTTTTCGAGTAGCATCTTTTATCATATATTATAATATTATAGTCTGGCAATACTTACGATCGTAACGTATTAGAGTGTCCGGATGAATTTTTGAAGCAGATCGTGCTAATTTTTGAAAGGACAAAAAAAATTTTCTTATCCGATTTTTGATTTAAATATTTCTTTTTTTTTTAACCCATCTACGGCTATCAGTGGCACAGTGAAAATTGTATTGGAAAAGCGAGTAAAACAAAGAGTCATAAATTAATTGCACGCGTTATTTATGCGAACCCCTGGGGGAGATTATACTTATAGCCGTGCAGTTATCATAGTTTAGTGTGCGAACTCTATTTGCTTACAGTGCTGGCCATTTGTCACGTGGCTTTTGAGCATCCTGACTATCTAATGGCCGTTCTGGGGACGAGAACTGGCGAGTGTCACATTTAGGAAAAAAAAAAAAAAAAACCGTACCTGGACGATCGATGCAGTTATCTCACCTTGGGACTTTTCTTCTCTCGGTCACGTGCGTTTGGGCTTTAGGTTTTCTTGTCTCTCATGGATAAACGGACCCTTAGGGATTTACGATGCTTATTAGGTATACTTGATAAACGGATAGAGAATGGCATTTTTTTTCTTGAATAGAAAAATTGTTATTTTCCAACGTTCCACTTGCAATGCTGGTATTCGGTATTACTTTGATTTAAAAAAAAAAAGATAGAAAAAAATGTCATTCGATAGACTTTATGCTTCTTCGTGTAATTCTTTTATGTGTATTGGAGACAATCAGAGAATTTAGGTACTTTGTAGTTTTAACAGAGCATTCAGTTGGAATTGAGGTCGTAATGTAGAATAGAAATTCTTGTGAATTATATTACCAGGTTTTATGTACAATTCTTTTAAGGACGTCTAGTTTAAGGAAATGAAGCCATCTTGGATTTAGTAGATCTTAGCCGGTAAAAGAACTTGGAACGATATTTCGACTGTTTTGGGTACTTCTGATTACGGACTGAGGGATGGGTACAGTACGAGGAGAAAATCCTATTAAAATTTTATAAGCGTCTACGTTCTTTATGTCATCGAGAACTTACCAGACGGCCTGTACTTTCCGTGCGATCTGCACAATCACTTTAGCGCATCGATATTAATATATTATAATTGCGTGAATTTTTTTTTGAAGAATTTTGTTATCGCTTTCCGACAAACTCATCAAACATTTGTTTAAGAGGCTCGTTAAATGATGCTCGAATAATTTAATTGTAGATGGTAAATATTGCGCATAGACGCGTCAAGCCCCCAGGGCGCCGGAAACGTCACTGGATAAACTCGCTCGAAATGGCTAGAATTTTGCATGGTGCCACAAAGCTCGTCTTTTATTCATGCCGCAAATTGTTGGCTCCGTTCAGACCGAAGTGAACGGTAAATACGACTAGCTCCGGGACGATGGAAACCAGCCGGAAGATTCGGTTCTAGTAAATATAGGAGAAAATTGTCTGACGCTTTTGCGTAACAGTGAACCGTTGCGACCGCTTATGAAAAGTGGCCTGACAAGTTTTTATTAATGACGTAATTTTTGTGGCTCTACCATACCGACCGATACTCACTCACTGTCAGATTTCAAGGCTATGCAATTGTTGGGTTTAACACTTTGTGCATATTTGATATTTAGATTCAATTTATTATGTACATTTATATAAATTATACCTACACTTGATTACAGTAGTACATTTCTATGGGATTTTTCAGGTGAGTCGTTTGCATTTTTTTTTCTAGATGAAACATATACGTAAACAATTAACTACTTGAAGTAATTAATTTGATTGATTTTTATTGTCACGGAACGATAGGATAATAGGTTCGATCCCTTTGTTTTTACGACAATGGACCACTTGTAAGTATACAGTTAAACTTGTTACCATTAACCTAGATTCCAAAGGCGTGATACTTGTCTATAAAATGCATTGGAACGACAATGACAAGTAAAGTTCTGCTGGTTGGAATAAAAAAATGTCGTTCCGCTTCTACGAGGACTCTAGAAGATTGGCGAATAGATAGAAACAAAGAGAGAACAGAAGAAATCTCAAAAGTATGAATAACACGAAAATGCATAAATTCCATACCCCATCTAACGGACAACCAGATGTTTCAAGGGTTCCGAGGGAATCGAAACTCCCAAAACCAGATGCACATGCACTCGTAACGCCGGCATTTTTGTCCGAGTCACATATATGCAGGCTGGCACGTACGAAGAAACTGTTACTCCAATATATTTTTTGCAATAGAACTGCTTGTGGGACACTCGCGAAAATATGTAAAAATCTACGAGCATGTGCACGTCCATATGCCAAAATCCAATATGGTGGCGAGTATTGGTGACGCGTCATCTGACGAAACTGTAACCACGTCTTACCGACCGGACGATCAGTTTACGCAGCGCGCTACGTATCTACGAAGTTTTGAGGTTAAAAAATTTCCCAAAGCCCGCGACCAAAACTTCGTTAACGTTCTTGCCCATTATTCGTGGCGTCTAGCTTTTTCTTAACATTAGACTCATTAGTCATGTGTCCAGGGTCCTTGCCGCTGCTCCACCTGTTGTAAAATCTGTTATGGAAACTTCTAGTAAGTGTCTGTATTACCAAGTCAGCAGACTGTATCGCTATCTGCCAGTAGTTATCGCAAGGATTAACCTTGCACGAGGTATGTAACTGTCTAGGATCTCAGTTACTCGTGTGATTTACGCAGTGGGTAGTGGACTGATAGCGGTAGTCGGATTTCTGTTAACCACCTTAGGCATCGTGCTTTGTACCTGTATATATTATCCCCCAGGTAGACATAGGTTAGGTATATCCGTACTAGGCGACAATGGCGGTGCGATTTAGGTTCCGCGAATGTTCTAGAACGATTTGAACTTCCAGTGCACAAACCGTAGCTCAGACAGTTTGTATACTTCCTTAGGGAAGGAAACCAGTGCGAATCGGAACGTAAATTCCGATGGCTCTATCGATAGAATTCCAGAGTTTCGGCTTGAGAGGATGCCATCTGGAAATGGATACTGGAGAACTTGAGGGTAGATAGGTGCTTGTTATCTCCAGAGACAGTCAACGTACGGATCGCGGAGATGCCATCTTGGATTATTTGAATACCTGTGAACGTTAATGTGCTGTGGCAAGACTTTTGTGCTGGAATCTGGAATACGTCGATGATTAAGGTCAGTGTTGATTTTTTAATGAAAAAAAAAATAAAACGATGCATCGTCGTCCAACGGAAAGTCGAGATAAATTTGAAATTGGTACTTGGTGTTTATTGCGGACGAAATATCAGGAAAGTTTAATGTGAATTGGAGGCTTTGATTTTTTATTTTCCTAAATGACCAAAGTTCTTCGTGGTTAACCTCTCTGCTGTTTCTCGTGCTATTGTATGTGTGTGTTTTTTTTTTTTTTAGTTAGCCGGTAATTTACTGACCATCTCTCTCTCTCTCTCGCTCTTTCGCTTTTACTCTTTTACCGTATACTCCTTTTCATTGTCGTAGAAACTGTTTTGGGGACGGATTGGCAATCAAGCAATGTCGCTTGTAATTTGCCCACGCGAATCTCCCAAGCTTCTTTTCCAAAGCTTACTCCACTGTTTACACAGAGAATTATTCTGCTATTCTGCCTCTTATTCTCCAGGCTATTCCTCGTAAAATCACCCTTCGAATTTCCGACCTTTGACCTCGTCCTTCCCCAACCACTACTATCGTCATCCGAATCGCTACATAAGTCTTTCATAGGGTAACGTTTTAAGGCACCCTTTGTCCCCGGAATCATTTTGAAAACGTAAAAGTCGACGAGAGCTACCCGATTGGGTGATCCGCTGAAACTGCCTCGGACGAATTTTACAGCAATTTATGCAAGTAGAAAATCTCTTACCGTGCAACAAAAAATTAGAGAAAATCAATGAGCAACCAAAAAACAGATCGAGACGGGGGGGGGGGGGGTGGGGCGACGAAACTTTGTCGAACAGATAAAATCACTAAAATTCTCTGTGATATTAAGTCAATTCGCGAAAGCGGTGACTTTAACGATTCTTATCGTTAACTGATATTAAACTGCACTTAAATCCCGTTTATTTTCTCGACTGGTTATCAACGGAATTGCTCGACCCTTTTTTGTTTTACGAATCTCGTAAAATCTTCTATTATTATTTATTAGAGCCGGGATTCGGTTCGGCCTGCTTTCCTCTTTCTTCTTTCACATGACTTAAAGGGGCGCGATGGCTCCGATACGTTATCACGAAATTATCGCACACAGCCCCTGCAGATATTTCGCGTGTCAAGTTGCAGTTAATATCGAGTGAAAAGCAACTTTAACAGATTGCATTACACTCGAGCTTATATGCACGTATGTGGTTCCGCGATAACCGCCGTTTTCTAGAGAATCGTACAAGGGCTAAGGTACCTTCGTCGAAACTAATTGAGGATAATCACGATAAATTCCAAGAAGCGTTTTCCACAAAATTACTCTCTTCCCCCTCTACTATCCTTATCACTTTCTTAACCTTCCCTTCTTCCCCACGTCATTCGCAACCTTCCCCTACAATCGCCGGCTGCCGCAAATTATATGCATAATATTCGCGGCAGCCGCCAACGGGTGCGGAGGACTGCTCGTAGATAATAATTAGCCAAGACCATTGTGTCGAGCTACGGGATCTACGTAATTAGAAGTGCAACTTTGGTACTGGCCACTTGGTTAATGCACGGCCGGGCTGCAGTCTCTAGATTATTGTACGAAAGTGCATCGGCATTCCTTGAATTATTTCTTATTGTTAGTTAAGTTTCGAGCATTAAACTTGGTCTCTCTTGTTTGGAAGGAAATTACATATTTTTGAGGGATCCGCCTTTTTTTTTTAATTGGTTGCTAGTGTATTTCTGTTGTAAAATGAAATTGTGGGTAGAATTTTATTGTGGAAAAATTGATTTTTTTTTTTTTATAGTTACCAGACAGTTAACGATATGGATATTTGGACATTTCGATAAGGAGCCTCGATCGGTCTTGAAGATTTAAGGGACGCTTTTGGCGGCTATTGGGATTTTTTTCTTTGAAAATGCTAAAGCCAAATCAGAAGTACGTTCGAGTTAGAAAATATGTGGGTTAACAAGTGTAATTTAGGGGAAGTCGACGAATCTTGTAACTGGGGGAACCTTTCGAGTAGTTCAGTGTAAGTTCAGATACGCGCAGGAAGACGAACGATGTTTACGTCCATGAGTTTTGTGGGATCAATGAAACCGACGTAAAGGAGACTTTTTCGAAAAGGAGGAAATTGCTTTTTTTTTCTGCTCTGTGGCTTTGTCCCAATATCGGGTAAGTGCCAGGCTAGTTCGAGTTAAAAACTTTGGAGTTGCTTGAGAACGTGTCCTTGGTCCACTTTGAAGTTCGGCTTTCGAAATTATAAGGGTCCGATAAGAAAATCAAGTCCGTTGCTGACTTTGTGATATAGTTTAAAAAATTTTTACTGAAAAAAATACGTCGCGTTTCAACGTAATGAATAAGGAAGTTCGTGATGTCATTTATCGTAATGTCTATGAAATTTAGCAATTAAGGAAAAAGGGAGAAAAAATCCACATCACTTTCAATTTTGAGATTTTACTATGGTAAATTTCAAACGAGTAATTTCTAATGGACGTATTTAGATTCGCGTGACTAGGAAAGTTTTGAGAACTCCTCTCGAAAGTTCTCGACGTTGAATCGATGCAGGATATGAATATCGTATCAGGCGCCATGAGAATCCTAGCTTTTCCTTCGTGAACTCCCACGAATTAGTTAAATGATTTAAAAAATTAAATATCAACGAACTCGGGGATTACAAAAATTAAGTATCAACGAACTCGGGGATTCCCAGCATTTATGGGCCGTGTGAAAAATCCGAAAAATTTTTTCTTCGCTATTACAAGTATCTCTTTTCTCATATTCCACTCTGTTTAATAAATGTGACGCGTATCTTTTATAAAAACAAAATTAATGTTATAAACACCGGATAAACAATTTCACGTCTTTTCCCAAGTTCGAAGTGGATTTGTCGATTCTCTGTACAGCAAAGTCAAATGTTCCTTCCAAAGGTAAAAATCTGTGAAAATTAACCCTTTCGTTACGGGTGGATTCTCCGTCGCGAAATACCCGCAGAACGAGCCGCCGCGACGCAACTGTGGACGGTCCTCCGGCCTGGCTTCTTTCTAGGCTGCTGGCCGCCCTCGTTCTCGCTTTGCCTTGTTCTCGCGTTCCCCCAACTTCTCTCTGGGACGCCATTAATGCCGCCATGTAATGTTCATACATAGAATACGCGACATCTTATGGAGAGCGACTATAAGTCGCCCGTAGTAGCGAAAGGGTTAACGAAGCCTTGATAGAGGTGGACAGAAAATATTTTTAACCAAGTTGGCAGCCCTTGATAAGTAATATATATTTGAAGCAGGGCAAAGTCCACTAATGGTGTTCGTAAAGAATGTATAACGTGACCTTACGAATGTCTTTCGTGATACTCGGTGCCTTTGATCGTTTTATTTATTCATTGACGTAAGAAAAGATAGATTTAGGTACGCAGGGATCGAGAAATCTTTTTAAATTAATCATCTCTTCGGGATACCCTCGTTCGTGAAAACCCGGGATTAGGGGCGTGGGGTGTCCGTGACACCCCGACTTAATGATTATCAAATGGAGGAAAAATGTCGCGAAGAAAATGCCTGTTTTAAATTATTAATTAGTTTATGCATGCATGATTACTGTTTTTTTTGTTTTTATATACACCTAATTTTCTTTTTATTCACGTGTTTATGAATTTAACACAACCGTACAAATTTCATGTCTTTCGGAACACATCACTTCATGCCACTCGGTAAGATGAATAAACTTTCGAAAAAAAAAAAAAAAAAAGTTTACGGGCTTCAAGCTCGAGTGCGTCTCTATCTCCCTCCCATCTTTTTATTTTTTTCTCTTTATTTTCAGGTTGAGCTTCAATTTGAAGTTTCCTGGTTTCGCGACAGCTGCTATATCACCCCTACTACCATTTCCGCCTTCAATCATAATGCCAGCCTCTCATCATTTTTCTACCGCAATTCCTTATTTACGTAAATTCCAGCGTTCTGAATGATCCACGGGATTGGTATGATTATCCGATAATTAACGGATTCAGCTGTATCGCCGATCGCGCTCGATAACTTTTGAATGGCGGCGCTGTGCTATGGTAGCTAATAGCGTCGTAAACGAATAGTTGGGCAGTCCCGTACAGATAGGTTTGCACGTTGATGGGGGCTAAAGACATTCGAAATATTAATTAAGCCGTTTTACAATTTACGCATCGAGATCCGTCATGCTTTGTATTAGAAATTCAAAGAACGTAATTCAGAAATAATAATGACGTAATTCAATAAATTTAATCACAATGCGATTTGAATTTCCCGCCGGTACCGACTATCTGCATAATATCTGTTGCTTTAGTCGAAGTAGTTTCTTCTTTTGAATATTCTTTATGCTTATATAATCGAAGCGTACAGTAATTGTACTTTTATACATAGTTAATAACAGCCCTGAGCTTGCTTCACTTTAGAATGCATCTTTCTTTTTTTTTATCTTCTTTAATTACGTAGTTTCCCGTTACTCATTTTTCCATTGGCTCTCTCATTTCCATCTAGTATTTTTTTTTTTTTTTCTTCGGAGCTTCGGGCAGATTTCAGAGTTTGCTTGGTAATATAAAATATGTACGTGTTACCTGACAGCAGGCAATTATTTTCATGGCATTAATGTTATAGTACGCTTTGTCAATAATATAAATATTGATAATTAATTTTGAAAAAAATTTTGACATTATTTTGTAACTTTTGTATAAATTTTAGATATTGTTCAGGCGCAAACAATTCAGTCCTAACTAATGGCATACAAAGTGCATTACGGGTGCATTAATTTACGATGACAATGCACCGTAATCTATTCCGCAGTAAATACGCTACGAGGATTATTACACAATATGGTTCCGCAGCGGCGATTCCCATAACGCAGAAATCAGACCAGAAAGTTATTAAGCGTCTACCGTCGCGACGATTCGGTTCCCGAGGCGACGCGAGGCGTCGTTAATCGTCGGGAAGCTTCGATCGATCGTCAATATCATCAGCGTTAATATATTCGCCGATAACAAGGCTCGAATTACGTGACTACATGTAAAGGGTCACTCACGTTAAACGAGTTAGACACGTGCTTTTTTTTTGACAGATGAAAAGCAACAAAGTCTCAAAAGAGTCATACGTGGCTCTGAATAAAATGACGTTTTAAAAACTATGTGCACGTGCACGATCTTGTACCGAGATACATTTGTTTATTCTATCTCACCAAGTACTTTAGCGACCATACCAAAAGTTACGTTCAATTTGCTAAGTATTGCGTTGTTTATGAACTGTCAAAAGAAAAAACACGTGGAACTCCACGGGTCGACTATAAAAATAAACACCCGCTCCCGTTACCATTATTATCATACAATAATTGCCCGCGCAATTTCGAACTACGCGGCAGCTGTCCGAAATTGTGCCTCGCATCAAGTGCACGAAATTAAAGTGGCTTCCGCCCTGTGTAAATATGAGATACGCCCTGTCAACTAGCGGAAACTATAATTACGTGGTGTAGCCATTTTACACGGGTATCCCTCTTCCTGTTAGACCTCGAACTCACCACTGGTCGTATTAGCCTTGTTAAATATATATATATATATATATATATATATACACATATATAAACAAACGAAAACATCACTTCGCACGGTTATATAGGTATACGCTGTTCGCGATAATTTCGTGTGGCCAAATGGTTCTGCGCAGGCGCAGTAGTCTTGGTTCATTCTCAAGCAACGTTCCGCCACGTTTCATTCATCACTGCCTGGCCTCGTGCGAGAGGGTTTTGTATTTGTTGCCGGAGACCATTTTCGTTCTTACCGGATGCCACGGTGGACTGACTAAAGCCAAGGAAAGCCCTGGGCCCGGGTGACCGTGCCAGAAAGCTACCAGGCCATAGTACGTACCAGTTGTCCTCCTTCCCTACATATATCTGTCAAGCAGCTCTGCCCGTAGATTTCCTCGTTAGATACGACGCCGTACGACGTCTCTGGACTTCCTTCCGGCTTTCTCCACCGTTGAATTGAACTTTCGTTTCACAATAACCGTATATATAATACGGCACAATGGAGCTGTAACGCAAACTAACGTTCAGATAATTGTATGATTCTTTGCTTACGATGTGTTTTGAGGTTATGTTTAACGCTCGGTCGGTATTGCAGAGGCAGCGTTGGAACTTAACGATGCTATGTTACCCGTGGAGCATCTGGGATGGAATGGAAGGTCAATGACGATCGAGGACGGATATTAGGCGTTGGGTGAGTTTGGAACTTATTGTAATTACTAAATTTCGTGCTCCTAGGCACGTTCGGCATGGTATTTAGTCGCGTTAATTCGTACAGTTTAAACTAGTGCAAAATTAAATGCCTATTTAGAATTATCCGCAATGGTAGTTTCGTGGAACGGACGACGATTTGGCTGTCGAGGGTTGATTCAATGCTGAATCTTGTTCTCGTATGTAGGATCTTGAATTGCAGGTATCTGCAGTCGGCAGGCCCATTGTATCATTTTGATCGAGTGGGACCATGCGGGACTTATCGTAATGCATTTAATTAATCATTCTAGATGCACCGGGGGGATTGAAAATTGGGTAGGCATTTTTGGAGTTATTTAGCGAATATGTGGAAATCTTTGAAAATTTGAGTTTCTTCGCGAGAGTCTAGATTATAAAGGTCGATTAAAAATTCTTTGACGAATTGGGATTAGAATGGCGGGGGGGGGGGGGGTTACTTTTGAATAGGCATGGTCTGGTTTTAGGATGTTTTTTATATTTTGTATAAAAATGGCGCACAAGCGAAATTTATTCCTTTGAATTTATATATGCATATAATGTGGATGCCTGACAATATGGGGTCATGATTCAGGAATACAGCCCATTTGTTTTTTTCTTTTATACTCTTGACGGTACCGGATAAAACTGCATCCTCCAGCCTCCACCCCCCCGCCCCGCGTCTGTTGAGAAGCTGCGAATGCATGAGGCGTCGACACGAAATGGAAATAAAATGCGATCAAAGAATGAGAAAGCAGAGAAGTGAAGGTAGGACGAGTGTCCGGGGGAAAGAGAGAGAAAGAGAGGAAACGGAAAAAAATGTGCAGTAAATCAAATCCAGGGTCGGCCGTAAATCTAAAAAAAAATTTCAGATGTTTTCCATCTCCTTTCTAGCATGACTATACCCTACCGCGATAGCTTTTACACGTGTCTCTCCTCGGTCTGTTCGGAAATCTTTTTGTTTTTTGCTGGAGGAAAAAAATGTGCATTTCAAAAAAGCTCTGGTTCGAAAATTACAGCCTGTAAAACTTGGCGGGCCACTCAAAACTTCTGTATGCATTAGCACCCCTACGCCTTTCAACCCCTTCAAGACACTAGGCTTCTTTTATTCCGACGTACCCACAGTCATTTCGGTTTTTGAAACGTTGAGGAGAAAAAAAACCCGAAAAGCGTTCTCGAAAGCACAAAACTAGAAAATCACAAAAATATGTACCACCATCTTGCAAGCTTCTATACTCACCAGCCAAAGCTTTTTCACCAAAGCTCTCAGAGTCTAGTAGCGCAGGCGAACGCGCGCCAAGATAATGGTGCATGCTGAATCCTCAAGGGTGAATGACTCTCGTTAGCGTCATTATCGGGGACGCTCGACGCTCTGTATAGTCAAGTCCATAAACCGACGCTGACGTCGACGTCGGCCGCCGTCGTGAACTACGCGAGTCGACGTTTTCACCATTTACCACGATTTAATTGATCCACGGCCATGTATCAACCCTGTCCTACGAGCCAGTGTCAAATCGCATTTGGATTTTGGGTAAATTCGAAATTTCGAAAATGACGTCACGCCATCCCAAATACACGTCAAAATTCGCTAACGATCATTTCGACTGTAGGAGATCTTACGAATTTTTTCATTTAAAATCATTCTTTCGACCGATATATTTTACGCTCTTATATTTTTTCTACTTCTTTACTTTGTTCTCGAATTTTTTGCATTTTTAATCCGCCCCCCCCCCCCTCCCCTTTTGATCGATCCTGTTACCTGTCTCCCCTTTCATGCTATATATCTATATATGCGTGGAATTACGTCGACTCTTACTTACCCACTTAACTTGATTTGTGCACAGGGGGTTTGTTGACGACGTTTTAGAAACGAAAAATTTCGGGACTTGAATTCACACCCCCCCCCCCCCTCCTCCCTCCTCCCTCCACCTTACCCCATAAACCCTCGTCTCCCTCTCACGCTCACTCATACCCGTCGTCACTCCTCGACAATCCTTCTTTTTTACCTTCTACCTTCCACATTCCCCCACCTTCCAGCCCCCTTCCCTCGGTCGACCCTAAGCATGATTTATTAGACGGCTTTCTTCGTGTCTCTTCGTGTCTGCATACATTACGTTACCGTCTTACGCCTCGCAATTTACAGTAGTTCGGTCCCGCTGCGATATCCTGACGATTCCTGGCTAAATTCCTTGATATTTTATCGGATCTTTTCTTTTTTTTTCCTTTTTCGAATTTCAGTATCTTTTCTTACGTCGAGCGAGGAGCTAAGTAATTGACCAGGTGGTCCCTTGCGAAATACCAAACAGCTACGAAAACGTGTCTCTGAGGCTCGACTCGTAAATTTCTTATCCCGTATGTCAGATACGACGATACGGGAGATAACAGATGGATCATTGAAAGTGCGTACAGTCGTGATAAAAAATATTGAAAAGAGTATAATTTCTCCCGATACTTGCGACCGTGTAGATGAATTTCATATCCAAGTTAGACGCTCTCGAGGCTGAGAGGTTCTCCGGAGAAGAAGCCTCTTGAATTTATCTCATAGTTCAATGCGCCATCCGGTAGCGTCCCTCGTGTGACTTTCTTCGAAGAACTGCAACCTCACGTGCGGTCGCATAAGAATGCAGCCGCGGAACGATGCACTCCTCGGCCGTGTGGACGGAGCTTCACGTAGCGGATTGATTTTCAAGGAGACTAGTTTTACGTCTATTTTGCGACTGTCGGGTACGCGGGCTGAGGTCTCCGAATTTGCATGGCTCGACTTATGGACGTCGACGTCGCCATTCGTCGTCCCGACGGAGCAGACTGTCACTAAGGGTGTCGAAGGAACGTAACCATTGTCATTGTCCGGTGCACCAAGTCGTCGAATGCATCGCGACGTCGGCGTTGCATTCCCGGATGTGGCGAACGTCGCTTCCGGTTGGTACCCGTGATGCTTCATCCCCTGGTGAAATTCACAATCCACCGAGCACAAACAAGCCTTCTCTCTAACGTCGCAACAGTTTCTATCAATCTCGGTGCAGCGAATCTACTAGATGCAATTTTCAACTGCATACATGCATGCGATGCATTGCGCGGTAAAAATATTGTTTTTCTGTCGACGAATATAGATTCGGCGACGTGTATTGGAGGTGGGTAATAAATTTTGTAAAATTAAAAAAATTTTTTTTTTTTTATCCAAAACTGCATCAGAGTAATTTTTGCATTTGGGATTTTATGTATCGGAGCTTTTCTTTGTAGGTGCATATGCGAAGTCCTTGCGCGCTTAACACTGCGCGCGGCTTTAAGCCAGAGCTAATTTTGGACTGCGCTCGGCACCGGGCGATATTAATATTTCATATAGGAGCACATTAAGCTTTGAATATCAGAGCGTCAAAGGGCAGGAAGTGACGTCAGTGCATTTGCCAGAGGTGCATCCGTACGGGTCTGCTGCTGACGGTATATCGAGTTAAGGGCGGCTCGATTAAGGGGTTGCTGCTTTTACACGCGGGCCTTTAGGCAGACCATTTATGATATTGCTTAAAGATGGGGCAAAGTGAGGGGGAAGGCGAGGCCGATGGATTTAAATTAAAGAGATTTTTTATTTTCTTTGATGGTTACGGGTATTGCCGGCATCTCGTTTCAGACGTTCGATCTGAAATCGAGGAAATTGATATTCATTGCCTGCCGACGAAACGGCCTATCTTCGCTGAAGCGCCTCACTTTGTCGGCTCGTTATACCGAAGTGGTTAAAAAGACGCGGAGAATAAAAGATCGACTTGCGCCTCGGACGATGAATTCGCGAAACGAGTTTAGCTTTAAAGTGCGGTGGTGGTTTTTTGCCTTTCTTAGGTCCGCGTACAAAATCATTTTTATAAACCGTAAAAATAAAAAAAAAATATAAACTTGAAAAAAAATCTTGTCGAAATGACCAAAAAATTTATTTTTATTTCTTCGACCACCGAGTCTACCGAAGGATAGGAAGATGGCGATGAATTTAGTTCAAATATAAGAAAAAAAGATAAAGTAATAAAATTTCTCTATAAACCAGAATGGACAATAAATATATAAATGATAATTATAAGGGGAAAAAAAATCGTAAAAAATTCATTGACATATATCCCAGTGTACCCATATGGGGAAGAACAGTGATTGTACGCGGAAGTATGGTTATAAAAGATAAAATAAAACATCAATCTCGAATATTCACCCCCTCTTTAAACAGTCCCAGTGGATCGAGCTTTGCGATCTACACGCAAAGTGCTGCTCAAGTTCGTCCCATAATCATAAATAGGACTTTAATATAAATAAATAAATACGTGCGAGGGCGATGTGTGGAAGAGGAGGGGGAGGGGGAGAAGAGGACGACGGTTACTTCAGGGGGATGAAAGACATCGACATCGATACGGATGCTGTGCTCACTTTCGGTCCAGCACTTTGGCATAGTGACGTCATTTCAGGAAGATATCAAGGAGACGAGTTTCCCCGAGATTAAACGAGCTACCTCGTCTACGTAGAAACGTGGGTACGTCATCTATTCTTATCTGTGACGACGGCACTGGGGCTGCCAGTTAGTTCGCTACCCCTGGCGAGCGAGAGGCGAGAAATACGGAAGGGTGAAAACTTCAGCGTGGTTAAATATTTTGGGCTATGCGCATTTGACGTGGGTTTACTTGAGACTGTATAAATAAATAAATAAATAAGCAAGTGGGACGCTCGGTTGACTCGGCGCCATTAAGGCCAACGTCCCCTTTCGTTCTGAGGTTTCGCCGCCAGATGGAACTGCCTTCCTTAATTCCATGACTCGCGCAGTGTAGCATTCACGGCGCCGTAAGACGCATGGGCGTGTTTCTTACTATAAAACATTTTACGTCCATGATCGTTGTTTTTAAGATCCTGAAAGTTCACTCTGTACCGGGTTAGTTTATTTCCGTTTTATTCTACTTTAGTTCTGGGTTTATATCAGTAGTGCTTTCCGTTCGTTCTATGCGAAACCCAGCGCGAAGAAAACCTAGCGGGGAACTGTTGTACGTATGTATGTACATAGGCCGTCGCTTGTTTCTCGAAGAAAAACAAAGTCAATAAGAAATATTAGAGCGAAGAGTTGTTATACGCTTTCTTTTTTTTTCTATAAGTTATTTATTCTTTTTTTTCCCATGGCTGCTGTATACCTTTATCCAATTTATTTATTTTTCTTCTTCTTGCTTACGTAACACTTGACTACTTGGAATGGACGATTGATCTGGAAAACATGAAAATCTACCGACGAGTCCTTAATGAATAATTGACCAAGTCAAGTATACAAAATGGACAAGTCATTCGACACTTTTGGCGAGTAAAGTAAGAGTTCGGCCATTTTTTTTTCTTTTTTTTTCTCACAGGATCTTCTTCTTTCGCTAGAGTGATTAATTACGACAGACCCGCCTCGGTCTGTTGGTATAGATTGGGAAAGGTCGAATATAATCACTGTAGTATTTTAAGCTTGTTTATTTCACTGACGTTTCGAGCCACATAGCTATGCCTCCTATATACATATAGTATTTTTACTTTTTTACTATATATGTATATACCTACAACTATACAGTATTTTTACTTTTTTCTATTTTTTTTTCCCTCACTTGGATCGATATAGACTGGCACACGTTATCCTTGCTCTGGTCCTTTAACGGCTGAATGGTACGATATGATCCTATGCATAATAGTCCTGCTGCTGCTGATATAGCTAACCTCGTATAAATATAGTGGCGTTCAATTTTTTTTTTTTAGAATTAAAAAACCGATACTGATATTATATTATAAATTCTATTTTTTTTCGTTTGAATTTTCCTCGAGTCTCTTTTTGCGCAAGAAAAATAAGAAGAAGGTATTTCGTGTTTGACATTTCAAAACTGCTTCTCTTGAATTAAACAGGTATTTCATCATATCGCGTATGTAATACACTTGTAAAATATTCTTGATCCCAAAAAAAATGGTATAATTTTGTTTTGCCGTGAATTAATAAAATTTAAAATATATCCAAGTGACTCCTTTCCTTTTTTCTTTTACAGTCAAAGTTTCTTTTTTCTTCTATTTTCCTTCTTATTCGGTGAAACAAAAAAATCGAGAATACGAATAAAACTACGTTACTCTTCATGGAATTCGATAACGTTTCTCTTTGTCGAACGATCTACATTCGTATATGTTACTGCCTTATATATATGTATACATACATATATATATGTATATACAGTAATATAAGTCCTAGGGAGATACCGAATTCTCTCAGAAGGGATAAATAGGGGGTTTCTTTATAGTCGAATATATTTGCCACCCCTAACCATCGAGAGGTAAGGGTACATTTATTTGGCATTTTCGAATGGTGAATTTCGTTTAAATATATTCGAAAAATCAAGTCATCCGTGAAAAAAAAAAATATATTTTTAATAAGAAAATCCCAGGTTGCTAACATCATTCGAATTTCACGAAAGTGACTTTACGTGTTGCGGCTTTTTTTTTTTTTTTTTTTTTTAATACGATGCTTGTCCGCAAAATTTGTAATTCCTTTATGTCCTTACAAATACGCAAATATCCAGTGCTCCTGTGCGCGTATCATTTTTTAATATCTCGCATTAAATTCCTAAACTTCAATTTCACTTTCCTACCCCACGATCATACATAATGCATTAGCATATGCAGTATACATTATAATCGCAATTTACGAGACGTGTATCGTTATTGTTTCTGTTGTATTAAATGCCCTCCGATAGTACGTGGTTTCTGCAGTTTAGTATCGTCCCTATGTATAACGTGCACGAGTAATCCCTTAATACTCGATTAACGTTACTTTTGGAGTTGCGTCAGCTCGAATTACGATAACGCAATTAACGCGATTTCGTAAAGCCTTTGATAGTGGCAGGGGGGAGGGGGGAAGCTGCGATTTGCGTTAGATTTTTTTTACAAAAAAAAAACATCTGACTTTTTATCCAGAATCGAAGGGAATCAAAAAATTTGTATCAGTCACAGTGGAACGAAAGATCTTGTTAAAGAAAATTTAGGAAAAAAATTTTTTTCTCTACCCTTAGGATATTTGTACTACCCTTAGGATTTTAAGGAGTATGCCTGACTTTTTTTTTTTACTTGTTCACTTTACTCTGAAAGGTTACCTTTTTTTTTTTGAAATTTATTTTTTTTTCAAATTTCATTCGTTATACGTTTCTTCTTCACGCGTCGTGCGTCTTCGATACGCTTCACGTGATGTGAGACATTTCCTTGGGTTAAGTACTTGGTACAATACGTCATGGTCGTAAGCAATTGGATTTCCGCAATCGCGTATCCGTAACGAGTCACGAGTTTGTAATTTAGCCGAGATCTTGGAGCAACGATTTCGAGTCTGGTTGAGGTTGAGAGGTCAGGGGCTGAGATACTTGGGTAGCTCTTGGTTATGCCAAAAGCACCAACCCCTGATTTATAGGTAGGAGGCAATACTTTTCCAGTGGTAAGACGCTTCTGGCGCATTAACAATTTTTTTCTTCTACCCTCGCCACCCACTGCGCTGGATGAATTGAATGATAACGAAACGCCCTTTGAGGGGTTGATTGATCGAAGATGCCATTTTGATAATTTGCGAAATTTCGAATTTTTTTTTCTCGATTAATCCGGTCGCGCAATGCTTGCGAAGAGAAAAGGGATATTTCGATATCGTGGACGAGGATGCTGCGTAATTTATGGATGGCGTCAAATATGTTTTTAAGGGTGTAGGTGGTGATGTATTTTATGTTTATAGAATTGAAAAAAAAAAAAAATATTTATTTACGGACGCGATTCAATCGTAAAACAAATTGCAACATTTTTCGCATGGGACATTGCGAATTTAACTGTCGACTATCCACGTCACATCGACGCGGCTAATGATTTTTTAACGTTTCAGGTACGACTTGACTTTACCGTATAGGGATTACTTTCGCTGGCCGTCGCGGCGCGGAGCGTCGTGTTTGTATTCGTATATAAACTTCGTACAGCAGCTGGGTCGTAAAATCAGAAATTTTGTTGTAGAAAAAATTTTTTGTTTGTGCAGCCATTAAGGCTCGGTGTCAGGTTCTTTTCGCTTGCGTCACAACCTCATTTTGTGGGTAGAAAATGTTTCCTTTTTTTTTTTCTTCTCCTACGAAACACCTGCTCCTTTGCGGTAACTTGAAGTGAGTCGTTTGGGGGTGATAATGGCGCTTTTTTTTCTTTGCTGAAATATTTTAGCGAAAAAATAAATGCGAGCCGAGTGGAGTCTCTAATTTCTGAGAAACGTTCAGCTAGATGCAAATAATGAGATTGCGCGAGAAAGTGAGGTAGTCTTCTTCATTTTTTTTTTTTTTTTTTCTAAATTGCGGAGCTCTTTCTTTTTTGCGAAATTTTCTCAATATCAAGTTACTTCGGCATGAAAATTTTTGAATTTAAAAAAAAAAATTTCCAATTACATTAATAGCGCAGAAGACATGCTCCGCGTCAGTACAGGGTGATTCAGTTCGGCTGTACGTCACTGAAGTTTTATAGCCGTCTTGTACAGTCACTGTGGTAAATATCAGCTAATCATTAAGCAAGATCTCAAAGTTATCCCAGATTTGATATCTCGCGACCTAGACCAAGCTCTAAAGGCGCCCTTTCAACGAAGCGTCGATTTCTGCAATTCAGAATTTCATTCGAATTACACATAACCACCAGTTTCCACGAAATAGGCATTTTCTTCGCAATTCTAATTTCGCGTCTCGTTAAACGTCTGAAGCCTCGTTTACGTCATTTACTTTGTAACTGTCACAGTGACTCGTGTGAATGCACCTTAATCGCACTAATCTTTAATATTACGTGATTTTAAACATAAAAAAGTTAATGAATCACCGGATCTTATAAAATTTGCAAAAAAATGTCAATATTAAAATTTCAATTGTCGTAATCACAGAATTGCCTGTGCGATTTATTAAAATAACGAAAATTTTCATCGGTAACAATCGATCCAGAGGTCCTGATAAAATTCGGTAAAATCCGCTGATAAATCATTTTTTTGGATCTCGAGATCATCCAGCCAAGCTCTGCAATCTCTGACCAGAGAACAGATCGGACCAAACAGGTACCGCACTCGTCTCACAGCATCCAAAAGTGGTGGGGGTAAAAGGGGCGGGCCCTACGACCACTTCGGGTTCTGGCACGTACCTGTTCGGGTCTTCTCGGTACAGCCGAACGCCTCGTATCGCTTCGGCTGAGCTTCGCGGCTCAAAGGCTCTTCGGTTCCGCGTAAACGCGCACAGCATTCGGCACGTCTGTCCGACGACTTGCTGCTGGTCTCTGCGTCTGACTAACAACCAACCTTACCTACTTATCGCCTGTATTGGAAACACAAGCGCGCCTACGTATTTCCACTAGCTTCCTCGCTGTCACGCGTGTCGCCCAAAGGATTTTATCGATTTGAATATTTGACTTTTGCCGCCCTTTTTCTTCACCCTTCCTACTGCTTGGACAATCCTGCTTCGAGTAGGGTGCAATTTTTCATTGAGAGAAAAAAAAGAAAAAGAAAAAAAATCAAGGGTGAATTTGTACTTTTATGACGTGCACTTGGCGAGTTCTCGTATTATTATCAGAACAGACTTTTTTGGCGGGAAATTTGTCTTTCGACTACGAGCTACAGTGAGGATTTAAATATGTGCGTGAAATTAACACTGTGCGTGGTTATGTGACTGTGCGGCTATGTCTGTTCTGTGCAATTGTTAGATTGTCAATCGGGACGTCAAAAATGCGGAAAATTTGAAATTTCAATTTTTCTCACGCTCGTTATCTATCCTTGACTCAATCAATTTTTGAATTTCTCAGTTGGTCGATTTTTATTTGATAAAAGTGCACTTGACGGTAAAGTGCATCGATTATTGTGCATTCGCTTAACATCTAATTAAAGCTACGTGGGAGATACTGGGAAATAAGGGAACGGGGTGGCTGCAGCATCTTTTATCACTAGGAAGCTTATCTCATGCTGTAGAAGCTTATCTCCTTCACGCAAACTGATTTTCTCGTGGTCAAGTCCTATGGAGTCTGTTTTAAAGTTTCTAAGGACCACTTTGGTCCTGTGCGATACGAAACTTGGAAGATCGTAGATACCTTTGATTGTCGTCGAGGGTCGAAGATTACTATCCGTACACGTAACTAAAGGGTTAATAAGATAATATGGTTACGCCTCCTTTCGACTGGCTCAGAATTCAACTGGATAGTCCGAGACGTGACAGAATTACCTGATACGTGTATCCTGACTCGTGGCGAGTGGAGCATCCCCTGGGTAGGGATGTACGTGAAAAAAAATGTACCGTCCCAGGAACAATGATAAAACTAAATAAAAATGATCGATTGGAACCGGAAGAAAAATTAAATTTGAAAGAAAAAAACGTCCACCAATTGACACTTCTTGCGCAACAATAAATTCGACCGTACAAACTGTGCGTAAGATCGAAAATTTGCTGAGCGAAAAAAATTCGTCGCGGGTTAACAAGGGTCAAAAATAGCTGAGGAAACTGTTGGGAAGAATAAAACAAAATCTTGTGTCAATATCTCTGGTGCCCAAGAGGAAACGAAAGGATCGGTGCATCCCGTTGGAGCAAGAAGAGAAAATTTTTTTTTTTTATTAAAAGTGCCGACCAACAGCTCGGACGTTTATACCGGGTGTGATAAAGAAATTTTTAGAATCTTTCTTACGAGTGTGAAAAATGTTTTTTTTTTCGATAAACATTTAACATACGTTATGATAATCGTGAGTGATAATCAAGGGGGAAGAAAATTTTTTTTTTTACCAAATCAATCACCCTCGCCACTTTGGTACTGTTGGTATCACTGCTCGATAATGTGATATGATGCGTTGTACGCGATGTGCTGTTTAATGAAGGTCGATCATCCCTGAGGAATATTATCTTCGTAGGTTCCAGGGTGTTCGGCCTGAGCTAGCTTAATGAGTGCTTCAATCAAGAGTCTTGGAACTTGAAGAAGCGATCAAGATTGTCTTCGTCCTCGTGACTTAACTCGTAGGGATTTACCCTGAAGGGGGATGACGAGACATAGTGGCACGTAGGGGTTGGCCTTTCTCGTTTCGGAGATGAGGCTCTCTGGGCAACGTACCACCCTTATCCTGACCCTCGTCCTCCTGGCCATTTATACGAGCGCCGTACGAGCTGGTGAGCAGGGTGAGTCATTTTTTTTGTAATTTTTTTTTCTTGTTCAGTTTTTTTTCGGAGCCCCTCCCACCACCCATCTCTGGTCTCGTTTTCGAAAGGGGGATGAAAAAAGTATACCGAAGGGACGAACGAAAAAGTATAAGGGAAGGACCAGTCGGAATGATGATTCAGTTTTGTTAGGTTAACGATAATGGGGATGATGTGGATATTACTTTTTTTTTTCCCCCTCGAAATCTTAGTTTTTGCCCGAAAAATCTATCACCCTATGGGGTGAGATTAGTATAAATGTGAATATATATGCGATGAAATCTTTTGATGTAATCTCTGAGCTTCTTATTTTTTTTATCTTGTCTTTACTCATCCATGCTGACGTCAGCTTCGGATCCTGATGATGTCTTGTCTTCGATCTGTCATCTATTGGTATCGATCATCGATAGCCTTCACTTGGTCAGATTTTGTTTCACCGGGCGAGGTGGTTTGTGAAATATTTTTTTTTTTTCGTAATAATTTTTTATTTTAATTTCAAATTTTTGCTAACATTGTTCCTGTTGTTTTTTTTTAATTTTCGCGATTTAATTAACAATTATCGTAATTGATTTCTGGGGTTGGAACCAGTTTGTTATTCTTTACTTGTCAAATTTAAAATTTCAACAAACGAGAAACATCAGATAGGACTTCGGGCCGGAATTTTGCGTAAACATATTAAATTAGCGTACACTCAGAATGATGTTAATTAACATCAAAGTACTCGTAGCCATGAGTGTTGTATAATTAATAAATAAGTCTGCCAATGGGACAGTGAATGTATTAATAATATCGTGTAAATTTTATTTTTTCATACATCTCTGCTTACGGCCTTTATAAAACTTTTCGCGATAATTTTTTAAACTATATGTGGCCAATATATGCCACGTGTAACTCACACGTGTCCAATATAGAAACAGTTGATAGTTTCGAATATAACGTAAAAAAAAGTTTTATGTATTTCTGTTTCCCAGTAGTAGACACCGAGATTGGTCAGCCGCAATATATATATATATATATATATATATCTTTATATACATATACAGCTGTTGAAAATTACACAGTAAAAGGGTTGCGTAATGGTACAAGCATATTAAAAAATTTCTGTATAAAATTAAAGGTGATTGTAACTTTTAAAAATACCAAGTCGCATTGGATTAGGGTCAACGAAAAATGAACGAATTTCAGAAAGCGAATGGCTTCATGGGTAATATATTTTTGGAGTTTATATCTCTTAACGGAAAGTGTCGGAACGGCGTCGCGTCACGCGTAACAGTCTACGATTAATAAGCCGTGACTTATGGAGTGTGGATTTTTGTTACAGTGAAAAATGAAATAATTTGTAGTAAATTTTCTGTTTTTATAACTGAAGTTTTTTTTTTTTTTTTTTTATTGAAATTCGGAAAAATCTTCGGTACAGACAATCATATTATACAGCATGGGGCGCTTTTAATAATAACTCGTCTGGCTACGAATGTACAGTCTCTCCTTAAAAGGTATTAAGAAATACTTTAACGTTCATTGTGGGTTCTCCCCGAAAAACAAGCCGAACATAAAATGTTAGAATTTCTCTCGTAAAATTTTCAACCCTTGTCGTCGTGAAAGTCCAACCCTTAACGTGTAACTATTCGTCCCCGTGCCATAGTCTGGAGATTTTGGTCGAAGAGATACTAAGGAGAGCGTGAGAGAGATAGAGTGAGGGTTATACGTTATATATATGTAAAAGTATATAGGGCGAGATAAAACAGCCCTTATTATGGAAAATTCGGGTCTCTCGAATCGGGTTGAATTTTTAGCCTCTATCTCAGTATATCGTAAGGGATGGTAAGGGATGGTCCTCGTAATGCCTGGGTCATCTGTAAATGTACTCAATTGTTATTCACCCCTATTTTCTACTCCCACCCCCCATTCAGCACCCTTCTCTTCTTCTCTTTAAACGGACACCGTTGTTCCGCAATTAATGAACATTCGTCTCATTATTTTTACGGTTAGGATGATTCACGTGAACCTCATCTCCACCCTCTGAACACGTAATCCCCGTGTAAATTCATATAATTCTTTTTAAACCCCTTTTCTACTTCTGTCGATTTAACGCCATCGAAACTACCCCGTGCATATACGGTGCCTGCTGATGCTCCTTTTTCGTGCTTTGGGTGTCGCGAAAAAGGTTTGAAATTTTTTTTAACTCCGTCTATGTTTTTCTTTGATCTTAACTTTTTTTTTTGGGGTGGTTTCGAGTATTATGCAAATTGGAAGCGACGTACGTTAACCGACGGAATTTTTTTGAGTTAGGACAATCGTATATTTAAAAAATTTTTTTTATGGCTATTCTTGTTGCAATAATTTATTATATAGGGATCGCATGAAGTTTTGCAAAATTTCACGAATTTTCGTAATTAATAAATTTGTTCCTTTTTTCTTTATCGGGAGTTTGCGGGAGGAAGCGATTTATTGACGCCCAATCCCCTTGCGATTTATATCCGTCAAAGTCTATTTCTTGATGGAAATCTAAAGGCGAACGGAAGTGCAGTAAGGCGACGAAGAAAGGAGGGGGGCGGGGGCGGGGGTAGCGAGTTGGGTTAAAGCAGTAAGACGTAATTTGCGGAAATTCATTTCGAGATTAAAAAAAAAAGCGAGATTCGAACCATGAGAGAAAGAGAGAAAATAAAAGTACGAGGTGCACGGATGGACCGAAGTTTCATTCAGCATCCCAATGAAAAGTTCTGAAAATAAAATTTGTCCAGTTCGTATGTTCCTGGTGGAGTAAGTCTTGATAAAATTTTTTTCTAGTCGTAATTATCTGATTCCTTCTAATTTTCTCTCTCTCTTTCTTTTCCTCGCTTCGGCCACCTTTAACCCGAGGAAAAGTCTGTCGGCGACTAAAATTACTCGGGAGTCTTCACGAGAATCCCGGAAAGAAATTATTGGTCAAAATCACGGAATATTTTTCCGTGACACGATAAAGGTGCATCTTTGGTATCTTATTTTCGAAATTAATTAAAAAAAATTTCCAAATTTTCATTTCACGCCTCTAAAGCCATCCTCGTTCATTGGTTCAACAAAATTTGTAAATTTTAATAAATCCCAAAAAAATCCAGCACCGACGAACGACGAAATTCACCTTGAAATTCCAACGAAAGTACAGGGACCCAATGAAGCTGCGTGTATTGGCTACAAGTTGCTCGGGGATTTAATCGCGATTACTCCCAGGGAAGAAGTTACGCGGAATGTACCATAGTCTAAGACATCGCCTCTCTGCAGGAGCCAGAGTGTCTCTTGACTGATTATACAAATGTCACTCGTGATTATCCGTTTCATCACGGAACTAAGGAGCCGACAAGAGTTTAGGTACAGAAGCAATTAAGTAAAATCTGTCGTAGCCCATTCGAAAAATTTCAATCGCCCGGTATAACATATAATAATAATAAAGTCAATCAATAAAATTCTCTTCGTCCAATCGATCGCCGTGCCGAATAGAAAATTCGATCAATCCTTAATCGCACCTCGACTGGTGTCAATCGGTGTCGCAAGTGTCAGCTGTTATTGGCAGTGTGGCAGTTTCAGTTCGTCACGATTACAAGCGACGCGAATGTTAATTGAATCGAGACGTTTATCGACAGCGGGAAATCCAAGTGAATCGAAGCGCGAGGAGTGAATTAAAAATTTTTTTTTTTCAAAATCGCATGCAGTCGATCGAACGAAAATTTTTCTTATCACGATTTAACCTATTTCGCATTTAAATCGATGGTCATAGAAATTAGCCTGCAAACCCGCTCGGCCACTAATACCCATCGAACACCGTCGACTTCCGGTTGGGACTTTTGCTAATACGAACGGTAACCTTTGTTCGAGTGAAATCAAACATGCCGGCTTAATACACCAAGGGCTGAACTTTCTACTGACCTCTGTGTACCCGAGTGAACCTCCACGAGGCCATTTTGAATTCCGAAACGGTTCAACGTCAGCGACTCGTTTACACCTGGCAAACTATTTGGCTTCGTGAACGACCGGATGTCCTCGGTACTAACACCGATTAATTGACGTATCGACTCTCGATGATTGCCAATCAATCATCCCTTTAGCGGTCAGCCGGTATCAGCTGTCTGTATGGCTTGTCAGGTGATTGTTATATATTGTACGTGTAATACAGGAGAAAGAGGGCTGAGACGGTCAGACCATAAATTCACAGTGGCAATTACGGGGCCGGTGGTTGGTAATTAAAAAATATTGTGAATTTCGATAATTTATCGGCAAATTATAAAACTAATAATTTTTCGATTATACAGCGAGATTGGAAATAATTTGAGTTAAAAAAAAAAAAAAATTGGGATGTAATTACCAAGGGGGTAGTTTTTATAAGGGAGCAAAACCCGTGCTTACGCAAGATGGTGCTGAGGGATTCAGGGGGTTTACCGGACAGGCAAATTAAGAGAGTGCAAGCTTAAGTAAAGTTTAAGGGAAACTCTCCCTCCCCCTCCCCCCCTTTCATCCCTTTCTGACACACTTTAATAATTACTCTAAGGGATACTTTTCATGCTGGTACCGAAGGGAGGCAATGGAAACCCGTATTCGCATTTACATATCCAAATACCCACGTCTTACTGCGGACGGGGTGGAATCGGCGGAGGGGGTGGTAGATTTTCATCCCTGCACGAATAATACTCCCTTATGGTATAATTTTCTGGAAATGGGGTTAATGGAGGGGACCATCAGCACCTTTCGACGAAAGGAACGTGCTTTTGACGCATCTTCGTTCAACCGCATTGAGGCGGAGGTCTGATGGGGTACATTTTTTTTTTTTTTTGGAATTACGCGAAATTACATACCTCGTCATCCCTAACATGGGTAATAAAATGAGTAGGAAAAAAAAAATTATTTCGCTAATTTTTTAAACCCTCTTCCGTGCTCGGTCATACGTTTTTTTTTTCTATTTTCATATGAAATCCGTAAACAGCCGCTTGCGCAACTACCGTGTCGACATCTGTAGCTTTTATTCGAAATTTCGGAAACACGCTGTCGCGTATAATGGTGAGTCGTTATAGTACGGCCCGCTTATACCAAAGGGACGAAATTATATTAATGTGAACGGACCTTTATATGAGAGACAGCAGGAACCAGCCAGCCACTTCGGTCAACGGTATATCGTCAATACTTTCTGCCAAATGACAGCTCGCAAGTGCCCGTGGGATTGTTCGGACGTAATTGAGTCTCGGGATTTCGTACTGGGTGTCAGTGCTGCTGGTTAATCCAATAGAAAAAGTCCATTCGAGCCTCGTAGCCGTCAATTGGGGGAAAAAAAAATCTATAGATTCATTGATAAAGGATATTCGGTATGTGAAATCGTGGTCCAGGGATGCTGCTGCGTCGCGTCTACGATACTTTGACGGTAACGAAGCGCTAGGTTCATTTTTCTTTCACTCTTGTATTCGTGAAAAATTTGGAAATTCCCCCTCCCCCACTTCCAAAAGTAAATTCGCCCTAAAATCTTCTGTGATTCGTTTACATTTTTTTTTTTTTTTAAAAAGCACGACGACATTTTTTTCGAAGACTATATGTTAGTAATGATATTGCGAATTGGATTTTTTATTTTATATATAGATATATATAATGTGTATGTATATACATGACTTACGATTACATGTGGCTTTGCCCATGAGAACATTCAAGGTTGCATAAATGACTTTTTATGTTTCTCCCTATACCAATCGGTATGGTTTTACTTGATTTTTTTTCCTTCTCTATTCTCATTTCTTCCTCTTCCATTACGACGTTCACTTGGATGTTTGCGCAACGGCTCGGTGGGAAAAAAGATCGTTAACGGTAATGGAGAAAAACTTTTTTTCTTCTATTCCCATTGACGTCTACATTTGATACTTGACGCCATGACGATTGAATCGTCTGAAAGAAGTTTTCTGCTTTCACAAGGCTCGTTGGGTTAGGTTGTGGGACAGGCGTCTTGTAGATGGATACCATAGGGAACGAGTAGGTAGGGTGTGAGATACTTCGTTTGGAGTTGATCCGCGAATTTTTTTTTAATCATATTTGTGATAAATGTGAAATTCAAATTTTTCATTTTATTTGAGAAACATTTTTTTTTTCTCTTCGTCTTGTTCTTCTACTCCTTGATTCTTGGACTTGCGAGGAATGAATTTTTTTCTTCATTCTACGCCACTGGATATTTGGTATCTCTGTTTTGGGGAAATTATTGCTTTTTTTTTTAAATAAGGGAAAAAGATTGTAAAAAACAATTTTTTTCAAAATATATATTACTCGAGATTCCGTGGTGAATTTTTGTATTTTCATTCGCTACGAAATTTTGTATTAGTAAATTGCTCTATACAATATTTGTCTAGGATTTTCATGGATGCTGATTTAAGCTCGTATTGGTCCATTCCTGGGGGATTGTCTTAAGAAGCAATATGACGAGTATACACGTATCTGCTTTAGCTGTTCCATTGGAAATTGCCTTATCGATCACATAGATACAAGATACAATATATTCATAGTCTGTGCTCAAAGCAAAAGAATATTTGTTAAGATGAAAGATGCTGTGGAAAAATTAAAATTGGGTCGAGCGAAGCTCGGCCAAAGTTCAAAGGAGAAGAAACCTTGAATTCTCATCAATTTTCTTAGCTCTACATGCTTACATGACGAAATAACGCGTATTTCCAAAAACACGATCCGTCGATCACATTTCTAGTGGGTCGCGTTCTCGCCTCATACGTAACCATTGTCGTTCAATATGCCCGACACTAGTTCTTGAGTAAACTCTTTGTGTTTACCTAAAAAGTAAAGAAAAAAATTTGTATACTTTATCACGGCTATAGATTCGAGATTCAGAGCTTTAAAGGGTAAAGTGGCATATCGGAATTGTTACGAAAAATTGATATGCCAAAATATCAACACACGTGTCCTCCTCGTAGCACATATTACATATGGGGATAAAAATACATATCGTTTCATCGACATGGCTATGAGAATAAGTAAAAAAAATTTCCATTCCTCAATAGTCAATTGAAAATTTTTCCATAATGCAGCCGAAGAATCGACTCGCAATTTCTGAGCATCTTTGTCCGCGAGGCGTGACAGAAGTAATGGGGACTTTGAAACCTGGAAGATTGGAAAGATCGCACGTGGCGCAGAAGATCGAGTGAAAAATGTGAAAAGAGCCGCCGTGAAACGAATTACCATTTTCTCGTCCCATTACATGGATCTTCGCGTGACTTTTACATAGGGAATTACGAGAGAAATTGTTTTTGATTGTACCTTGAATTTTTTTTTTTTTTTTTTTCATCCCTCCAGCAACGACCTCGGTAATTTTGAAGTGGTTATATATACTCGCTGCGAGATAACTTCGTAACGGGAGAACCCAGAGGTAAAGCTAAAAATGCCCTATGAACTTGTCGAAGGTACTTCATTTCTACTCTCTTCGTTTCTGAGCTTTGTTTATTCGTCTCTCGTTTCCACTGCTTGATGTTTGCACTAATTTACGTAACGAGCCAAATACGGAAATGAGTCTGGATGGAAGAAGCAGCGGCAGAGGCCAAGTGGAAAAGTCGGTCCCGACGTAAACTAAAAATACGTTTTCGTCACTGAAAATTGTCAAGACAAGTACTAAGTGGGTGGATAGGGATTGAGAAAAAAAAATTATTTTTTTTTTTTGGTCGCCGTAAAATAAATCTCACTGCGTGGTACGCGTGACGTACGAACAGAAGAAGAGAATGGACATTGGCAGAGTCAAGGTATAAAAAAATGGAAACGCCCGAAGGATGCGATGTATATATATATATATAGTGCTTTTTTATTTTACTTTGCGAATTCAGCGACGGCCTGCGTGGCGACTCGCTCCGAGGGTAGCGAAGTAACGCGTGCTGTTTCATGTTATGTCACTCGCACTCCGGGAAAGAAAAAAAAAGAATATAAAGTTTCCGACGTGTGTACCAGGCTTCTGTGTCGTTGACGGCCCACATATCCGTTTCCTTAGAAATCGCCTTTATGCGGGAAAATTTCGTTTTGCAAATTCTTCTCTGGGAACCCTCCCTGTTCGTGCGTCCAGGTTGTGTGACGGCCTTAATGCACCTTCGTGAAAGCAAAGGGACGATGCGAAAAGGAGCGTTCACACTGAATGAAATTCTTTTTTTTTTATATTTTATGAATTTTTTTAAGACTCGATTCTTTTAGGACAAATTATACAAACATTTTTATATTCGATTTTGGTATATAAGATACGGTTTAGGGCGAGCTAAAGGCGATTTTCAACGAAAAATTGATTATCGGTATCATCGGTTTTTGAGGTCGTTGGGTACCGTCGCTCTGTTGAACGTGCGCCATTATGAATTATGACTACCACTATAGCTGTATAAGTATTTTTAATCATTCCTATTAGTTATCGATACCTTCTATTCAGATAATTAGATATTCTCGATCGATAACAAGATTGATTGAAAATTATCCCTTTGAACGACGTCGTCCTTCTGTCGCTTCATTGTGCACAGACACAACGAAATACAGGAGGTTCGATTTCGCCATCCAATCTGAAATCAGTATTGGTTCCGGAATGGCGTGTTACTAAGGGATGATTCTGTTACACGGATGATTCAATTAGTGTGGTCAAGTGAAGTATCCATCGAACGACAGAGAATTACGCTTACGTCAATTTCATGGATATTCGCCTCAACGATGACAATTCATATCGACAATGCATTGCTTTTTTCTCCCTCAACTTACCTGTACTCGACTATTCCCGATAACCTTTAACTTTACCAAAAACCGAAAACAAAATGACTTTTACATCGGTTCCATGAAAACTCACCCTAACCGTAATAATAATTCATATTAAACTAACAAAATGCTACATTCTTTTTTATCATCCAATTCAAATTTCATGAACTTCATTTCCACCATTTTCCTCGATTCTCTCTTGACGTACGATATTACATAAAATTCATTAAATCAATTTCGTAACACGTTCTATTTGACGGCAATCAACGGATCAGTTATTTTCATGTATATTCGTCATGAAGCGACGACGATATTTCGAATAGCGCTTTATCGAATTTCAGCGATTTTTATATTTACACAATTTTTTTTATTTCTCTAACGCCTCTCACACGATCCATATCGAGCGTTGCATATCCGTCAAAATATCATTGTCCCACTGCCTCAGTGTATCGCACTTGACAGCATAGACTTTCGCCCACATTCTCACGTATGGTTCACGGGTGTGAAGTTAGCAACTTATTTTAAAAAAAATTATAAAAAGAATCAAACTGAGTTCCAGCGGGATCCGGAAGAGTTTCACAGTTCCCGATACTTCTTCGAAATAGTTCGGACGGTTAAATAAAAAAAAAAAAAATGCGATTAATACTTCCGATATGCCAACTTGCCGCAGCAGCTAAATTTTTGAAAAAAATATTTAACAGGCATTTTCAATAGTTCTGGAAGAATTTTACAGTTGCTGATAGGTCTCAATAATCTGTTAAATATTGCCGAAACTATTTCTGAAAATTATCGAAAACTGGTAAAACTCTTCCGGGCACTACTGGAACTCAGTTTTATTTTTTTTTTTATTTTTTGAGCAATGAGGTGCCAACTTCACACAGTCGGATCCTTCCGCACGCAGTTACGACCCCCTCGAATCCCCTATTTCCCTATGCATTTCAGCACTTTATAACGGTTCGTTTGACGCTTTGGCGAAATTCGATTGTAGCCTGATTGATTTATGCGCCCGCCGTTTGACGCCGAGATTGATACAATCCCCTCGTCAATACTTGGTCGAATAAACACTGACGGAGTTTGGCACTGATAACCCGTTTCTGTAATCCACTGATACTTGTGGATATGGTTGGTGTATACATTGCAACGAAAATGAATTTTCGTTAGTATAGACTATTCGGAAAAGGCGTGACAAGCAGCTGGCATAGCTCAGTGGTCAGAGCAGTCGACTGGTAATCAAAAGGTCACGGGTTCGAATCCTCCCAGCTCCAGAAGCTCCAAATTTTTTTTTCGTATCCTCTCTTGAAAATGACCCATCCGCCGGGTTATAATACATACGCATAATGCGTCTGTATATATATAGGGTTATTTGGGGAATCCCAATTTTTGTCCACCTTTGCAAAATCTTGATAAAGATAAAATCAAACTCGCCATGTGAGTATTAAGGGATCAGGGTGCACGAATAGCAGAATCTACGATAGCTGATTTATATACCACATATCGTGCACATATGCTGTACTATGATGTGACGTAATAAATTGGGCTCTTGGCTTTGTACTGCTCTCGATATCCTAGATAAGGAATGAAAGCTTATATAGGTATTCGCATCCCCTTAGGGGCTATAGTTCTTTTCAACGAAATACATACGCGGTGTGTATTTCTGTAAAAGATTTTTCACGGTGTTTTTTTTAAGGGGGAGGAAAAATAAAAGTATGACAGCCATGCGAAAGTATTGATAATAGGTGGAATATCGGAGAACGGCGAATCAAATAGCTTTTGTATATTTATATTGTTTCTTGGATACAATGAGGTGTGAAATTTCGGATTTTTATTTTTTTTTTTTTTTTTATCACCGCGGGGTACTCTGATACCTACTGTACATTGAAATTTTCACCCCTGACGTACGTTACGCTCTCGTTAATCGATTTTGCCAGTTTTGTCATTCGGCATACCGGAAATCCCGAAACGTATTGAGATACGTCATATCCGGTCGGCGTGTGCAGGGACGGAATGAGCCACTACCAACCCCTTAGTAATGAGCTATATCCCTGTGAGTAATAGCTCATTCATTTTACCTGCGTTACGGGGTGTAATCTAGTTTACCAATATCAATACATCGCCCCGAGTTATAAGGGATGATATAGGGGTAGTTCCTTGAATCGTTCGTACCGCGTGTATGTCTAATTGACATGTTCAAAAAAATTTTTTGTAATGTCGAACTAGAAGACTTTTTTTTTTTCAAAACAACCCCTATTCAATCTACCTGGTGTTTGGTGTCGCTTTCAATGTTTTTCTTTAAAATTCCTGCCTTTCATCGTTCCAAAGTACGTCCTTTAAGGGGATGCGACTTATAAAGTCCTTTTTTTCTTTTTTTCATTTTTTCCATTTTCTACAAGATTGGCGTCATCGTCACTGGGCGGGGACTTCGAGGAATTTAAATAAACTTCAAAACTCTGCGCGCACTCGAGTTGATTGAATCTAATGACAAACTCGAGGAATTTAATTCATTTTTTTTTTTCTTAACTCGAGCATGTGATTTATATACGGTGTTATATATGTATGTATGTACTTTTTATATCGTACTATATATACGTATAGCTGTTACCAATGCGAACTGTCGATTGGTAACACCATTTATTTAACGCGCTGCTTTTCTCTGTCAATAGGGGCTGGAATAGACGATTTACGAAATCAGCAGAAAAACAGCGAGTCGGTTAGTTTAGGCGAAGAAAAAAAAAAACTCCAGGTCAATATACGTTGTGGGTTTAGGTACATGGGGAGGAGATGGGAACAGTCGCTATACAAGAACGTGAATAGCAGGTAAAAAGAGTTTGGTGGAGGAGGGCGGGGGGGGGGGGGGTTGCGGTTTCAAGCCGAGTGGGGATGATAAGCCAATCAGTGCATATGTGGTGTCCGAAGAAAAAAAAAAGAACAGTAATAGAGGAACGCTTGGATTTTTTTTTTTTCTTACGTTGGTAGTAAGATGTGAGGGGTTCCCGTGTTAATTACGTAATGACGTTTGAAATGACGTCACTTGGGATTTTTGCCGGATCACGAAATCTCTCGCTGCTGTATCGTCTAGGCGAACCGATTAGATTCGGAATTAATGATAAAAATGAAGGGGAGGTTTGCGCCAGCGAATAACAATACAAGGGGTAGCGAGCGGTTCGCTCGCACGGTGAAATCTTCTTTCTTGCTTTAGGATTTATGAGAGGAAATTTTGGGTTGATGAAAATTTATTGCTACGGCAAAGCGATGCCAGCAGCCGCTTATAATCGGCCACGTGTGCGGACCTTAATTTACGAAAGGTCAAGAGATTGGTGTATTTTTTAATTATCGAAATTTTGATTTTTTTTTTTTAGTCGCGTCCTAAATTTTTTTTTTCGGAACACGTTTTAAGTTTCGAATTTTATCATACCCGTCGGAAGGGTAGAAACGTCTTGGTAATTTTTGGTCGGGATGCAAACGACGGAATAAATATTCTTCGCTGCTGGGGATCTGCCTAATTTTTTCGGGCACGTTCATAAATATTTAGCTATGCCGTGTTCGAGCTGTACTACTGTAGTCAAGGGTGGGAATAAATTAACCTAAATTCGTTCTGCTTCGTTTCGACTTTTCATCCTTTTCGCCGGAGCTACGTTTATATTAATCGTAGGACTTTGAATGCGGTCATTGAGAAACAATTTTTTTGCGCTTCACGCTTAACAATGATCGTCGATGACGATAAGGGTTTCTCATCCGGAATATATTCGCGTCATAGAAACGCGACCTGGTTTCTATGGAGTATTCAAAAATCCTTTTTGAAAATTACCACTGGCAGATACACCCTGTTATGGAATCCATTGGGTCGTTGCCTTGCAAACGGATCCTTTCGCCGTTCATTTAACCATGAAACATAATTCGGTAGGAAATTTGAAAAATGAAAAATCAAAATATTGCGAAAAAAAACGACACGGTATTTTTTTTATATTTGATAAAATTCTCCTCCTTCTCCCTCCCAAGACAATCCCATTATCACCGCATGACAGGCTCAGGCGGAATGTCACTTCCTGTTTTTGGCTTAATAAAAGAAATATGATCCCTTAAAAAATGAAAAATTTTTTCCAATTTTTTTTTTTCAGAGAAAGAAGTTTGGTATGAATCTGCCGCGAGGGCAATCGAAGCACGTGTCCGTGCTGCTGCCACGTCCAGTGGTACCACTACACCCCCAACTGCTGTCGCAAGGGGTGTCGTCTTCTTCGTAGGTGACGGCATGGGTATGAGTACCCTGACAGCAGCCAGAATATTATCAGGTCAACGTCATGGAAACACTGGAGAGGAAGCGCAACTCGCCTGGGACAGTTTTCCAGCAGTGGCGCTGGCGCGGGTGAGTTGAAAAGTTATAAATTTTCAAATTAGTCTTTATACCATGACTTTCTGGTGGTGAATATGTTTGTGGGGGGGAAAAAAAAATAATAATTTTTTTTATCTTGTCTATTCACACTTTATTTTTATACCATACGTTACGAGTTATTCTCTGACTGATTCAGATGATTAACGCTGTTAATCAAAAAATACTCTAATTACGTAAAATCGGGACGGTCGAGTGACGTCAGCCAATTGGTGACATTTGTCTCGATGATAAATTATTATTCACTGTTTAAATGGCTTCGCGTTAAAGCACCATTGATTATTTAGCAATTTGCATTTATCCAAAATATGTCTCTGTGTTATACGTGACAAGATCGTATTGTTTTCAACGTTGACTCGTGATTGGACGCAGATAACGAAAATTAATCTACGTCGTGTAGAAGCGTGTTGGGTGCAGACGGATATGTGAATTGGTGGGGATTTGAAAATTTAATTGAGATAATTATTTTTTTTATCTTATATCGTGATTTTTTATTTTTTTTTTATTATCGTACTATGTACGATTACGTGTTGGGGGATTTTGATACTGACAATGTTCGTGAGAATGAATGATTAAATTATCATTGTACTGTTATCATGTGTTATAATGATATAAGGGGTCTGTTGTGCCTTGAGCATTTATTCATTTGAAATTTGAAAATCTTATAATTCTAGCGTGAAAATTGCTTCCGAATTGACTTTCCCACGTTAAACTGAACGCAGGGTATAAACCTAAAAAATTCATTCCAGACTGGGATCAATCTTTTAATTTCAATTAGCATTTATCGTTGGATCGCGATATACGGGGTTTTACCTCATTTTTACGAAATTTCACTTTCACGTCTCACTCGTGTGTAATCTATATGGGAAAAACGGCTAATATTGAAATCCAAAAGTGAAACCATAATCCTACTTATGGATATGTCGATTAACCTTAAAAAAGGCTTAGCTGCTTAAACCTTCAAGGTAGGATTTATTATTGGAGCTTTGAAATCGTGAAAAAAAAAAAGATATACCCATCGACTGATAAAGAGAAATTTTATTTTATTTTTCACATCCACCCACACTGTATACGCAGTAACAGACTGATAGAGCGAAATTTATTTTATTCATTTTTTACATCGAGCCACCCTGTATACAATATAGTAACGATTTATTCTTAACTACAGTTGATTAAGGAATCTTACGAGACATATATTTTTTTCACAGTCCGAACAATTGAAACGTCACGCAGGTTAATTTTGACATTCATTTTCATTACTTAATCTGCATACGCAATTATTCTTTTTTTTATTATTATTATTTGTACACTCCACGCAGTCATTATTGGTCACCATAGCTGGTATCGTATAAACGTTTTTTTTTTTCCTTAAATTAATCGTCACGAAATAATGCGTTAATTAACGTCTTAGATAAAAAGGACAGATACCAGCGTTCGTTGTACAAACGATTTGACGAAACGAGCCGGAAAATTAGCAAAGGAACCAGACTTGAGTTTTGGACTTTAATTAATCCGGACCTTTCGTGGTTGTACCGCACGATTGAGAAAAGTTTTGTAAAGACACGAAAACGACGTTGAGTAACGAAGTTTGGCGAAGGTGGGAAGAAATTCATAGGGGATGAAAAAGAAGGTGAAGGAAAAAAAAAAGAAGAAGAAGAAGAAGAAGAAAAGAAAGAAAATGGGTGAATTTTTCATCCTATCCCTTTTATCTATAGGTTCCTAATGCCCCGAAGGTTTATGTATAGCCTGTACGAAAAAGAAAGATAAGTGAAGAGATGGTTCTTTCGTAAATCGGAGTGTAGGTCAAGTTTTAAAATGGCGTCCAGTAACGATCCGTCTACGTCAAGTAAGACGAACCATCGGTCGTCCTTGGTTATCACTTTTTTTACCCAGAATCATTTCGCAGCTAAAACAGCCCCTCAGGCTCTCAAAGGATTCAAACCTCCACGATATCAACGTTCGCAAGGGTTGAAAGGTTAAACCCTCGTAAATTACATGGAAGTGGATACATTCTGAGCATGAAAACGGCCTTATTCGATATCGTTACCAATTCGCATACATTAGACGAACAGTCGGTAAAGAAGAAAAAAAAAAGAAGCAATAAAGACGAACCCACATTGTAGCTTAAAAATCGTCCCTCGGACGACAGTCGTGAAATTGAATGAATGGGTTCAACGACCTTCTAAATTATTCATGAATTCATCATCTAAAAATATAATTTTTTTTTTCTTTCCCTCTACAGTTTAAATTCTCCCGCGCGTTCAAAACATTAAGGCGATTACGAAGGGATGATAGCGTCGTCCGGATGAAATTCTCAATTAGTCTAGTCGCGGTGTATCGCGTCCCGACGCTCTGCGTCCATATACGATCCGTCATAGCACTTTGTACTTTACATGGATTTTTCCATTAAAAATTCCATATATGCATATATATACATATATATATATATATATATACACTCGTATGAGATAATCATAAAATCCCTATCGCAATGTACACGACGTTCTTTTTCACGTATGCCATTTACATGCATTAAACATATAGGGTGAACATTCTCGGACTTGATTCGTTATGCATTCCAAAGTGTTACATATGTATATAATGTAAACGTGTAGATACGTATTGAACCATATGTGGATATTCGTTCGAATGTTTTTTTTTTCTTTTTAAATACATTTTTTGGGAAAAATAATTTTCTGTAAATTAAAATAAATGAAGGTCTGAAATCAATGCTAAATGTCTGGGGATAATTTTTTTTCGAATCTCTCTCTCTCTCTCTGCAAATAATATTACGTGGTTCATCAAACTGTCTGTGTGGGAGTTTCTGACCGGAAATTGAAATTCTGACCAAATAATCTTAATTTCCGTTACTCGTGAGTCCTGCTACTATTTTGGTCATTGCGAAATCACGTAGGGAATCTGTGGTATCAACGCCCAGCTGTCTCGCTTCTCTGACGAGGGGTTCTCTCTCGGTTACCTATCTCAGACTTAAAGGGGAGTTCTCAACGATTTTATAATTTCACACCTATAGTCGCTCTCACGAAATACTCGATTCACCCTAACGGTATAGACTCGTACAAAAAACGTCAAATTACGTTGTTGTAAAGATTCAAAATAGTATTTGTGATTTTCACGTTTGAAAAATCGTAAATTTGACGTAGACGAAAGCATGAAAATAAGGGATGAAGTGATCCGTGAGATTTTTTTTTATCCCTACTTAAGGTTTATCGTGAATTCGCAAAAATTAAATATCACGCTTTCGTTTATGCGTAACTTTTTTTTTTATTTTTCGCAAAGAGACTCAACGTAATTTGCATATTCCTGTGACGCTGATATCAATAAACCGACCCCTGTTATACGCCCTTTTGGAAATGTATACGTAACAGATTTTAACCTTACGATAATAAGGGATACTGACATCTAAGGGGTGTGTGGAGCTTTACAAATTTTAGTGACACTTTTCGATACCAGCCTTATTTCACTTAACGAATGTTAAATCCAAACTAGATGATTTTATCAAGTTATTGGGAGGCTGTGGGTCCTGTGGGAGGCTGTGACTGATTGCTTGGTAAGATAGAAGGTTTGGGAATGGTCCCTGAGGGATGCCTGGAACACAGCTGAGTTCACTCCGACGCCAAATTCTGGCTTTGACTCCGTTTCCATGTAGACTGTACACCGTGCAATTGTAGTCATTGACATGACTGCTTAACGTAACACAATTAACCATTAAATCCTGAAGGAAGAATAGACAAGAAAAACCGGAAGTGTATTCCGTGAGCAAAAAAAAAGTTTTTCTCTGATACCAATATCGAAATTGAGAAAACTTGTATTAAAAAAAAAATTGAAAATGACGAGTTGAATTTTTTGGAAAAAAAAAAAAAAATAAATTTTATATCCAAATCTCGAAGATGAACCAATTTGAATTTTATAGAGTAAGGATAATCGTATCGGCAGCCATGCACAGTATTGAATCATTGATTTATACTGAGTGGTATACATATACATATGTATAATAGTAGCGTCATAGGGACCCTAGAAGTAGTACAGTTCACGACAAAAGTTTCTGAAACGTTCCTACATAAGCATACAAAGCGGCGAAGTATACTTTGAGAAATAGAAAAAAAAAAAAAAACCCCAAGATAAGTGAAGAGTCGGAGGAGAAGAACCGGGGCGTTAAAGATGAAAAAAAAAAAATTTCGAGACTGCTTCAGTCTATTTCACGAAATCGAAGATGCATTTATTCTTAAATTCACTTTGGAATTCCTTCCTCTGTTCGTGTGCAGCTATATCGATACACGGAGAGGCGACACTTCGTTTTTCTATACTGTCGGTAAAGTCCCTATGGCGACATATAGACTTTCTTCGGGATATTGCTGTGCGACAGTTGACCGACTCAAGACGTCCACTTGAAACTTTTATTATAATACTTTTTCTTTTTTTTTCCCCCCCACTTTGGCAGTCCATCTTGATTCCACGAAGGCAAAGCTTCTCCAGTCACCTTTGAAAACCAATGAGACTCCTGTATCCGCTGTGAATATATGCATATGTGACATGTGTGTCGAAAGTGACTTTTACGACGATTCCCAGCCGCCCCTCCTCTCGCCCCTTTCATCGATAGATCCAAATCGCATATATCGTCGCATGACTTTTATTGGACAGTTTACGAACTGAAATCTATTGATACCAATTTCGAGCAGTGACGTTTGAAACGTCAGATGCACCAGGTGCACAAAAATAAAATGATAGCAGTGATAACAACAATTGCTAGGGGTTAACATTTTTTTTTTTCACTCAAAGTTCATATATTTTTTTATTACCTGACACATCGTTTTTTTTTCATTTTTGAATTTAATGCAGTAAGAATGTACTGTCTGTATAACTCACTGTATATCGTATACCGGGTGTATGCGATGTTTAAAATTATTTTCTTTTTATTCTATTTATTGTATATACGATAACGAAACTGTGACTTAAAAAAGATATGAGTCATTTATCGAAAGTGTAATTAATCGGGGGGGAGTGGCTGCTTCTACGAATAAAAATATATTAATATACAAATCAACGACTCACTGGGGAATGCGATTGGATCTGGCATTGGTCCAGAATAAAATATTTCAGTGGGGCAGTAAAGTAATCGCGACGTTCGTCATAGGGCAATTGGGAAATCGATGGAAGTATGAGCCGAGGTAATAAGCGACGTTGCGGATTAGCCTTTAAGGTTTAATTTAAAAATTTCTTCCAGCTACGGAATCGAGGTTACACATTGGATTACATTTAAACGAATGCCATTTGAAATCGTATTAGCCGAGAGACTACGTCATTGGGTATAGTAGATTTAATAAAATTCCTTACATTTCGGTCGCATAGACTAAATATTAGATTTGCCTGAAATTGCTGTCGACTTCTTTTTGACAGACACTGTACAACGCCTAGGACACTTTTCATGTTTAAATCATGAGGCTTTTTATTATACAGCTGAAGCTTTTTACGAATCTGTTCGCACTCGACGCCAAGATTGGCTGCGACTCTCGATCTTCCATTGCTGATAGAGAATCCGAAGTGGTTGGTTGATCCTAGAGAATAGTAATACATTGGCGTAGGAAGGATATAAGTCTGTCACTGATAGGTATAGCCTTGCTCCTGAAATTGCTTGGTGCCCACATTTTGGGGTCTCTGTATGTTTTTTTTTTTTTTTTCAAAATCGTTGCCCGAAATTAGTTTTCTTTTTTTTAATAAACATAATATAGTATTTAATAATGAATGGTCTATATATATATTAAATCGAGCGTTGCTATGGACCATCGTTAATTGTTTGTTTA
>JASANN010000017.1:15591-28474 GCA_031762395.1 Calameuta pygmaea | reverse complement strand
CATATACAATACATTGCATCGTAATATCTACACATTATATTCACCAAGTAAAACGACTGTAAAACGTCGAACGATATACGTTCTGTGTATACGAATATTTCAATGAATCCTGCGACCTCCTATGCTACGTCTGTACGTTGTTATCCTTTTTTTCCTCACTTATTTTTTTTTGTCGAATATTAATCGTGATTTGGGTGACATTTTTTTAAATACGATATACAGGATAAGCAATGCACAGTGAGGAAGGATATTGGCGAGAATCGTTGGAAAAATATGCTGTACGGTTTTTTTTTTTTTTTTTTAATTAATTCAATTTAGTCGTCTCCTTCTGGATTATTTTCGTACTCGCCTTAAGGGATACCGAGTGAACTTTACTTTAAAACGGTTTATGCCTTTCTTTCTTCTCCAGGGCGAAATTTCGTTAAAGGATATAATAACTCCCTTATAACATTTTAGTACCAAAAGCGGTAACGGATTAGTTCGAATTTATGAGGCTATAAAAGCGTCCCGCTTTACTTCTTGTTGAATGTTTATCATACCAGCGAGAATTATTATTTATATTCCAGAATCCCGAAGTAGAGGGTGCATAGCTACGGAGTCACAGTTTAGGAACAAGTGAAATTACGAGGTTACAGCCTCGTGACGTTATCTGTTTTTTTTTTCGAATGGGATATATCGACAAATTTGTGGAAAAGTTGAGAAAAAAAATAATTAAGTAACCATAAAAGATTTTGATAATTTTTTTTCTTAATAAACATTTTTAAGATTCGAGCAAACCCATTTACCGTGTATCATATTAAGCCGGTAATCGATGGGAGCGTCGTGGGCGGGAAATTCAAACGTAAATGGATTACTGGGTAAACGTTGACATGAGAACTCATGCAAAGTACATAGTTTGGCCGATAGGAGCGTTTGTGTAGTACTAATAAAATGCGATGAAAATTGTCTGAATTGGATCAATAGCTATTGGATTTCATGGGCAATTGGGAACTCAAGTTATTCAAGTATTATACGGCCCACCGTTTACAATGGTGATCATGCTTCGTTATCTCATTCAATATTCTGCGCTCATCTCGAGCGAATTACTCGTATCGGATATAATAACAAGGTTCGTGGATTACGTCTGTGTATGATAATTAAGATTGGGATAATAATTAAAAAAAAAAAAAACAATTGTTTTCTTAATCTAAAAGTTTCTTCATTTATCGAGCTGGAATTATTATAAGGATCCATTGTGCACGAGAAAATTTTTTATTCGATGGACCCATTTGCCAAATGCCCGTAATTGTTGGACCTTTTAATCTTTAATCCCTCGTTAACTTTCAGTCTCTTCGGTCTCGTTAGAGAAGCCAATTAATTTTGCGAATGAAAAATCAAAATCGCAAAACTTTCCCAAGAAACATATTTCAAATCGGCTTATTCGGGATTCTTGAATATAAAAAAATTTTTTTTACCAAAAAGAAAAGTCCAGATCGAGAATGCGAAAAGCAAAGTGAACTCGGACATGGGATTTAATTACATTACTTTCAACTGTACCGGAAGTACCGTTGCACCTGCTCCAATTTCCACGAGGCTTCGCTTTCGGTATCAGAAAATTTTTTCGAAAAAATTCCAAAACTAATCTATATACATATATATATATATATATACATACATATACACGTATGTCTAACACAGGGACAACAGTACTAAAAGCAACTGTACAGAATCTTTTCATAATTACACATGTGTGAAATATATATGTATATATATATATAAGTATGTACTTACCATCATATGTGGAATACGCTACCAATATGTCAGCGTAAGCAGGTACAGTATATGAGGGAGTGGAGCTGTCAGTTTCATGGATGATTTTCACCCCCTTGTCAAGTCTCTCTCCACGGCAGGCCTATATGGGACAGAAGGGGACGAAGAGTATAAAAGGGAATAAAAATATAGAGTATGAAAAATGGGCTCTTTCACTCGCTATTCAAAGAGCAGAGCCTGACCGGTACGAAGAGGAGGAGGAGGACGTGAGTGATTCGGTGTGATAGTCGATCTTTTTCAGTAACCTAAGACTACCCTTATCCAATATCAGAAGAATTTTTAATATTTTTAGAAACTCGATTAGGATTAAGGCACCATGTCGAATGCTGTTCAAGAGGGATTATGGGCACGTGAGACGTGTGGACCCGGCATTAGATGCCCTTACAGAGTACGTAAAGCCCGAAGGATCAAAATGTTGAGGGGACGTAAAAAGTTTTATGTATTACGTAATATTAATATTATCATAGGACCGCTTACATTTCCAACCCCTATTCAGTGTCATGAGAGCTACCCTTATATAATCGGTACGTGATAATTGTAAATATTGAAGTTTCCTAAGAACCTCGATTTTCAAGTACTTTTAAATTACACGGAGTTTAATGGGGTGGTGGCAACCCTTTGTACACACTTAGCGAGAGAGTCAGGGGGTGGTTTTTAAAAGGGGATGCCACCGAGTAACACCACGAATCCCACGAAATTACATATATTTTACGGTGGCATAACATTTCCTACGCTTTTACCCTACTTTTACCTAAATATGCCTCGAAATTTACAGGGTAAAAACTTTCGCGACATTTGCTCGGGTTCTCAGCAGTCTCGGCGAACGTCGCCTCCTTTGCCGGTGCATTAACTTTTTTTTTTTTTTTTTTTTTTTCTTTAAAAATTTTCTTTCTTCGTCCCCACGTCGTTAAACCTGCCTCGAGGGTTCGACAGGAAAAACATGAAATTTTCCTCGAAAAATTCCGTCTGTCTTTTCGAAGCTTTCTCGATACCTGAATGAAGAAAAGCTTTGGCTTGCCGATGAGCGTCGTGCACTCGTCTCCTGTAAACGGATTCCAAAGTGTCCCCACGGGATAAAGAACGTCACCCGAGTGAAGCATCCCCGATTCGCCATGAGACATGGCGACCACCACTAGGCAATCGGCATCGCTGTGATCCTCTGCGGCGGCTGAAAAAAAACATTTGTTGGATTTAAAAATTATCGGGGATTCCTTTTTTTTTTTATTACTTGATCCTGACAATAGCTCGTATATTACACTCGTGAGGGAGGGTCAGCTTATTGTCAAACCTTAGCCAGATTTTCCGGCCAATTTTACGCTTCAAAAGTTTATACCGGCACTGGCAGAGATATTTCAATTGAAACTAGCAATTGAATACTTGCTTCACGCGCATTAACGTTTACGGCGTAACGCGTCGAGAAACAGGCCCAGAGGTGCCTGAGGTTATTCGAAATTCGAATTTTCACAAATTTTCGGTAAAAAAAAAATCGCTTGCACGGTACATGAAAATTATTGAACGGAATCTTCGTTAATTTTAGGAATAAGATTTTCAATTTTCATTAAAACGCGCATATATATCCTTTTACTCGTAAGAGTCTGCGCATGCGCATTAACGTAAATTTCAATATCAGTTTATCATTGCCTTATCTTAATCCCGATACGAGTCCACTCTATTTGTCTTTTATTTGTAATACGTCACCATTACGAAATCTATACACGAAAATCATAGTTGTCGCTACTATGGGAAACAGCAAACCCGTTGATATCGTCGTCGACGTTCAATGTGCATTCGCATTGTCGTTTAAACGGATGCATCGCGGGATGATAACTGTCACGCGTAACAATATCCGATTCGAATGCACTGATAAGCGGCAGCCGTAAATAATAATAAACGACAGTGCGAATGGATCCTTAAGGAAAAATGTGCAGCAGCCGTAAAATGCATTAACGATAAGTGACGGAAAGATATTGGTGCATAAAGAAATTAAATATAGGGTTAATATAAAAAATATTACAGATAGTGTCGAGTGGTTGAGAATTTTTTTTTCAATTATTTTTTTTTTCAAAATTTATCTTGACGATAAGAAAAATGGTTGTTACTTAAAAATATCAAATCCCATCTATCGCTCTTTTGATATTATCAATTAACGACGAAATGCACTCTGTATCCGATAGTAATTTCTGGCCACGATCATTTTCTGTCTACCAGTCACGTTGAAGAATTTTCATTGGAAATTCGCACGTGCAGACTGCACTCTGTGCTTGTGCAGTTTACTGTGCACTGTAGGTACATAATGTGTGTACATGCTTGTACATAGGATGTACTTGGGTACTGTTACTATGAATAGTACATAACAGTTAGCTATATGCGGGTTTAAGTACATCGGTGAACTAGTACGTGTCTAGCTGCAGTAGCGGAACGCTGGAGTAAAATTGTTGGGACGTGCATTTATATCCATAGATGAATTTGAATTTGGAGGTTGTCGGGTATTTTTAGAAAATTCTTTTTTTTTCATTTCATCCACGCACGGTTGGTTAAATAACGCGAGTGCAGAGTGCTGAGGAAAAAAAATGGCAAATTTGAATTCTTGATGAAGTTCGGCAAGCATATGCAAAATGTATGGTTCTTGTGGGAACCGGAAGTGGTTAAGTGCCTCCAAGGAATTCTGCAGTAGCAGGGAAGGGGAGAGGGTGGGGGGGGGGGGGTCCTATCTTGACTTCCCGGAGGGTTAATAGCTACCAAAACTACCTGAACTCGTTCGAACTCACGTTAGAGAATATCCTGGCGATATCGTCCTTACGTAGGTACTCAGGTATGAGGACATTTTGCACTATTCAGGTAAGAGGGAAACGCGAGCAAAAGATACTGTGGATTCTGTGACCATGTGGGAATCGGGGATTCGAGCTTATTTTGCAAAACGATTTGACTCCCGAGGAGTCCCGGTTTACCCGACTGTGGAACCTACGTTAGCTAGGGGTATGGCGAATTTATTTCCCTCGAGGACCGGTGCGAATTTTCGACAAATCTTTACCGCCTGGATGTATATATGTATCTGTTGTAACGTTATATTGGCAAAATTTGATGTTTTTATCTGCAAACTTTATATATTTATTTATATGCAAGATTGACAGCTGTAATTTTGACAGCTGTCAAAGGCTGCTTGGTACAGTTGAGCAATAACATTATATTTCTGTGCGACGTGTTAAATTGAAAATTTTTTTTTCTTCGCCCGATATTACGCGAAATTTTTGCATTGTCGGGAAATCAAGTCCGATGAGATGAAAAAGCAATTATTTAGTTTGTCTTCGACGATAACGTCGACAGCTTAAAGTTTCCTGAAATTTCGTGATTGAAAATTAAAGTTTATTTCTGAAAAGATACCACGGTACTTCCGAAGTCTGGTAGAGAAGTAAAAATCAATCCGAAGCCACCTGCGGTGTTCGAATGGAATGAAATGAAGTAAAAAAAAAAAAGAAAAAAGAAAAATTAAACCACTGTCTTGGCTTTTGCCGGACTATTGTCTTTCTCTTGGAAAAGTATGAGAGAAAGTGATACTTTCATTTTAATCCACTTCTAGGAGAACACTGATAAAATTAATGTTAAATAACGATACTCTCCTTTAGGATTACCGGAAGTGGTGGAGCAGTAATTGAAAAAGCTTTATAGCTATATAGCTACCATATACAAGAAGCTTGATTACATTATCGTAATTACTAAATATATATATTTAACATTCAACTAACGTCAAAGTAACGAGTTTACCTTTTCTTATTATTTATCTTCTTTTAGGTTAGATTTATCTCGATATAATTATCCAAGTACATACCCAGTGACCCTAAAATTCGGTAAGAGTCTTAAGTATGTCTTAATACCCAGTGACCGATTACAAGAGTTGCTTATCCGACAGGCATTTAATTAAAGTAAACAAAAAAAGTAACGCCGCGACAAACAAGCCATACAAAAACAAAGAAATGGGATCCACGTGTAAAATTCATCGTCCAAGATACAAACTATCCAATAAAAAAAAAATACGTACGTTTTTCAAAAATCCCCCAAAAATATTGATTTAAAAAAAAAAGATCTCATCACCTAACCAGACATTATTTCCCCTGTAGCCTAACGTGAGTATGCCAAGGAAAGAACTTAAGACTTCCGCCATAATATATTCGTGCAACTTTTAAAAGCAAAACAAGAAAAGCCAAGTGCACACGAGAGGGTAAAAATTTACGAGGGCCTATCAATTCTCAGAGGGAACGTCGGTTCGTGCCGACAGTGCGCAGTCGCAGGGAGTCGTACAGGAACTAAGAGTCAGGTGGTTTCCGGTTTGTCAAGAAGAAAAAAAAACGGAGGTGAGTTGGCAGCACGAGGTACAAAAGCAAAGTCACGTCTCGCGTGCCGAAAGCTTTGACATCGTAATTCAATTACAGCTCCTACGTGCGCTCGCGAAAACTTTTTACCTTCGCTGTACTCCTCTTATAAAACTTTGATAGACTTTGTAGGACTTACTCTGCTTCAACACTGCATTGATAGTCGACATTTTTGGATCGTTGTACACGCGGACTTCAAAGCCCAAATCAATCAGCGTCACTTCCATGTCCTTGCAGTCTTTGACTGTACCAGATCTCGTTGACATATTCGTGAAATGGATATGATTGAAGATCAACGCCACCCCTCGTCTCTGGTGGTCCATTTTATATTCTTCAGCATCCGGTAGCAATTTCAGGGAAACCGCGTTCAGTTTACTGGATACAGCGTCCACGGTAGTCCTATGAAATATATATATAGTCCCATGAGATATATATATATATAGGATTTACATATCTATACAAAAGGAAAGATGTTTTTCCGAAACTGTTTTAAATAAATATCCACGCTCGTGAGATTCTAGCAGTTATGTTTTCAGCGCGAAATACTTCTCGTATTTCTTTCTTTTTTCATGAATTATGATTCTTTTCCTGTTTCTAACCAAGAAAACTTTATTCCGTTCCATCGGTTTCAATGAAACTTTAAAAATGTCTTGCTCGCGTAACAATTTTGAAAATGTTCTTTTTTCCGTTCCTCGCGATATTATTTACTCGACTCGATGACAGTCGAGATGAAAGAAAGGCTTCTACTGTCTTCAATCTGGCCAACCTTGGAACCAAGGGTTGTTTTTGAGAATTCTAAAACAGCCGGAAGAGAAGGTGGAGGATGGATATAGAATCGAAGCTTTTCGATTTTATTGCAATACCACGGTGTATCTATACAGTATAGGAAGGATCCACCCCTGCCTAGAGTCCCTGCAAAGACTTCACAGGAGAACAGTACACGGGTCCTGGATAGGTTATTGGTTAGAGAATTCGCCATGGTAACCGGAAGATCCGGGTTCAAGTCCTGGTTCCATATTCTTCTGCAGATCCTACACGCGTATAATGGATACCGGGTAAAAGATGCCGATAAGCGGAAAAAAAGTGTACACAGTATCGAAAGAGTCGCTTGCGTAGAAGAAAAGACCCGTGAAGGGATGTAAAAATAAATTCATGATTTCTCAAACTCCACAGAACATATAGGGTAGTGAATTAACGTGCGTAGCAAGGAAAGAAAAAAGTTTTACGAAAACCCCAAATAAAAAATCCCAAGGGTAGATTGTATCTTCATCGAAGTTCGTGCTTTTCCGTCCCATTCTGTTTTTTTTTTCCTTCTTCGCCAATCCTAACCTCAGTCTATCCTAGTGGATTTTTTTTTCTTTACTACTTTTCCACCAAAGGGGTATTCCCGTCTCTCAAAGCTTCGTACCGTCGGGAACCGCGAAGTAGGAAAAACGCTCTTAAGCGTTTCGCCTCTTTTAGACTGACTCCGCTCGATCTTCTACCTTTCTATTGGCAGTAGGCATAAACCTTTAGAGCCCTTTCGATTTACTTCAGCAAGTCGCCCCAATGCATTGGGAATGTTCTCGATGAAAGAACCAGCCCCGGCAGGCTCTTTCGATTGCCACGCACGTAACTTCCGTAGAGCTCTTCGTTGCGGTACAAATACAAGAAAATGGATACAACAATGCACAGAAGCAAATGGTTCGCGAGTGGTTCTAATTGAAATTTTGTACACGAATAAAAAGCTAAGCGTCTTTTCATTATATATATATTTTTGTAATATACATTTTCTTAACCTCCAAAGAGATTTCGTATGTTACCCTGCAGAGAAGATTGTGCCTTGGATTATGCTAAAGAGGTATGGATACGCTTTTTGTACGTATAACCGTATTATCGCAGTCTGCGATCTCGTACGTTCCAAGTATTCCCTCTTCAGAGGCCCTTAAACTGCTGTTGTTACCGGACTTACCTTTTACGCAATGCTAAAGCTTTAAGTGTTTACGTGAGTCGCGTTGCTGACTCTGGCATAATGTTTCCATGCGCCAATGTTACACATAACTTATAGGATTTATTCAATCTTGATAATTTCAACGAGTTACACTGAACAGGTTATGTTACACACGTTCTTCGTATTACGCTGCATGCACTATACAAGATCCTGCCACTTTACGTTTCGTAACCTATAAATTCTATAACTGTCTCGCAGTCTCACTGCTCTTATCTTTTCGTTTTATACAAATGAATCTTCAAGCCGTGAAGTATTAGCGCTCAATATTCCATGTGAATTCCGAAGCCAACGACAAAACGTAACGGCATTACTTCTGATATGTCGATACGTAACTAGGCAGACAGACAGTCAGGTTATGTTCGAAAGGTTATACCGCACGGGAAACGTTGAATTGTGTTTTTCACGTCAGCCGAAATGGCGGTTCTTTCATCCCGTCGATGCTGCCGTTGTAAATTAATTTACGAGTTGTGGCACATTGTCGCCCGGCGACAATTTCCCGGTGCACGATTAACGTTCGCAACGTATGCGAGAACTTTTCACGATACACTCTGGTACTAGATGGGCGACTGCTCTGTTTTACCGACGGTCGGTAAACCCGCCGGATGACGTTAACGTTAAGCCACGTTTTTCATTAGGACGAACGTTTACACAGGAACTGTATGATTTAATAATTAATTATTTATCAATCTTAGCCCTTAATCAATCTCCTACGTCTGATTCGTTCAGCGTTCCCTGTCTTAATTGCTCGCTTATAATATACAATTGTATATATTATATAATACGATAATGGTAAATTTAGCCGATACATAAGGCCATTTTGCGAGCCATAAAATATTTGTAAGCGACCGTTAAACGCGAAACGAGGGTCGTTGTAATGACTTCATAATTCATCAAGCTATCAAAAGATCGTTTTAAATTATCCAGTGCGCGTTACAACGGACTCACTCGAGTAATCCGTTGTTACGTTCGCGTTACAAAAATCAGCTTCAACAATCTGTGGTCGATAACTAAATATCACAAGGCCAATCAGTGGGATTTTTTTTCTGTCACATTGGCGACCCTTGGACGCGGCTATCTCGCATATGGGTCCCAGCTTTAAGGAAAATCAGATAATCCTTTCGAGATGGTACGTGTATAAAAAATTGTACTCAGGCAATGGCTCCGACCGTTAGCGATTTCACTCAAGTGCACATGTCCACCCATAGCGGACATTCCTGATTTTACGTATTTTCCTTGAAAATCCCACTAAGCTCCTTACTACTTTACGAAAACGTCATCCTTAGTCTATCCTGACCCAGTAAATCCTACTTGGTGTCGGTATTCGTTCGTTTTAATATATTTAGAATCAATTTCATGTCACCTTCAACCTTGTTCATTCTTCCTACGGCAATTAAAGGCCAGAGTCTGCCCCGAGCAAAGTGCGCAAGCATTTACTCAAAACAGAATAACTTAATATTTTATTACGGTTCGGCAAAGCCGCCAGACTGTGTAAATTTGCCTTCATTCCGGTCCGGTCGTAAGGCCGTGTTTAGTGTATTACTCAAAGGCGGGAAATTCAAAAACCCCAAGATCCAAATAAAGGCCTATCAAACGAATTACGCGATTGACTCCATATTAAACAAGATTTTTTTTTTTTCATGACCAACCAAAAGTCAAATATTCACAAAAGTTCAAAAATCCGTCACGAGAGTGTGGAACATTTACGCGTGAATGACAAAAGGATTGGGAACAATGGCTTCGACGTAACGCTTATGAAACAATCCATAAGCATACGTAATACGTACAGGCTATACGTCAGACAAATGTATCCCGCGGGAGGATTTGAGTTACCCTGGAATGGCATTATGCAACCGCAAGCGAAGCTTTCTTTGAGCTTTAAAACATTTCGAGCTTAATGCTTTCCGTCTGCCCCTATTATGAGAACGAATTTCGACGGCTTTAGATTTTGCGCAAGGATAGTAACTCGTGGTACCGGCCTCTTTATTTCACGAGGGAGAATTATTTTTCCCTCGTCGGAATTCACTATTGCTCCAGTAAACAGTAAAGCTCACGGAAAGCTTCCCCTATAACTCTCGGACTGATATAGCACATTAAACTATGATAACAGTACAAGTTACATGAAAGCTCTGCAAGATTTTTATTCCCAAGTACACAGGGTTGTTATTTGTTGGACTAAAAAAAAAAAAGAAGAATGATTTAATAACCTTGTTCGTGAAAGATGCTCGTTAAGATATCGAAATTTAATGATTTTTTTTTACTAAATTAATCTCTTTTGTATACACTGCCTTTTTGACTATTTTTTTTTTTTTTCTTTTTCCTTTCAACTTACGTCTTATCGCGACCAAAACTATTATGACGGGTCGCGTGCTTAACACTTCCCCTTGCTTATAACCGACTTGGAAACTTCGTACCTTCCCGTTAAACGTCAAGTTATTCGCCGCCAGCACTTCGGCATAGGAATTTTGATGAGGGTAACGGAATCTTGACTTTGTTATGTATCTACATGATTCTATGCCGTGAGCATCAATGAATGGCACGTTAATGTTTTCGCCACCTGGTATAAACGTCAAATTATCAAAGCTGATCCAACTCGGTTGAATTACGTAATCCTTGCCACGTGTCGTTAATTGTCGATGAAATAATTAAATCGAGGGAAAATTAATTTTTTTTTAAGTATCTTTTTCAATCGTTAGATTAAAAATCATCGCGTTAACGAATTGAAGATAAATGACAAGATACACGTAGATAAAAGCATCTTTCAAGAACTATTTCCTGATTAGGTGAATATCGTGACTTTTTTTTGTGGAGGGGGATTTGAATTTTTTTTTTCAATATTAATAATCCAAAATTTTTTACTATTTTTTTTTTTGGTATAATAATATCTGTACTTACTTTGATTTTCCAAATGGCCAACTGTCTGTTGTTGATTCCTCGACGACCTTTGTGCTTGACACTTCACTGGGACTTTTGTTCTTTTCTTCGGTTTCTTCATTAACCTTGCGCGATGCTGAAGCCATTGTTTGGTATTGTTGAGAAACAAACGCAAGTCTGCACAGACGAAGCGTTTACCACTTACTAAACGACAGAGATAGGTAGGCCTCATTGTTTGACAGTATATTATCTTATCAGTCTTTAGGGATATCAGATAATCATTAGATCGATAAAACGTATAAAGGATGGCCGATAGATAGAGAAAGTCTCTATTGAAAAATAAAATTAAAATTAAAATAAAACAAAATAAAAAAATAAAGTAAGAGATAATTCGTTATCGAAAATTATCTGTGATTCAGCTACGCAAAGTTATCGAAGGTTCTTTCCCGAGATTGCTCGAAATTTCGAATTTCAGCAAAAAATAATGTGGTATCGTTTTTGAAAAGGTATCTAAATAGTTCGAAATTCAATTAGTACGAAATTCACCTTAGAAATGTATTATTTTTGTTTGGTTGCAACATTTTCTAATTTGCGAGCTAAACAGCCAAGAAGAATTTATTTAAATATTAACGAAGCGACGAAACTTGAAGAAAATTTTACCTCACCCAGTGAAGTTCCCACGAATTCTCCTACCGGTTGTTGGTATTGCAGGTTAAAATTGAATTTCGAAGGAATACAGAAGATAAAGTCAAACGAATGAAGTGAAAAAAAAAAGCAAGAAGAAAAACAAAGTACAAAAGACGAAGATTGAATCCGCGTCTCCAATATACCGAGACAAATAACTCAGCCTTCTCGTGCACAAAGGAATTCTGGCATCGACTCAATCGGATGAATAGGACCAACTTTAATCTGGATACTTTACCAGCTGCTGGAGACTTTACCGCACCCTGGCGAATACATGGAATTCATCCAGACAATTGAAGATATTTTATTCACACCCTATATAACAGTATACATATATACATCGAACTCCATTCTAGTTCCCTTGGTGCTCTTGCACTGTATATACATATTCACATATTTTACCTTGATATACAAAAAAAAAAAAAAAATTCGATTTACCGATAACAGTCAAAGGGGTAGCACGATAGGAGGAGGGGGTTTGCGGTGAGACGTATGAAATAAATTTGCGAAACCTTAAGAATTGCTTTAAAATTTATGGAATTCCCATGGTTGCATCTGTACCACAGAGTAAAATTACGTAGAAAATAATAAGTAAAGAAATATCTTTATTTATTTTTCCAAATTTTTATTTTGGTCATAAGAAAATTTTAATATTCTAATTTCCTATTAAATGAAAATACCGTCGTAATACGTCGTGCACGTAAATTTGAAAATGAACCATTACGTCCTTAAAGCAGGGGATGTAAAATGATCGTAAACTCCAAAATCTGCCAGTAAAGATAAGAAATCACGAAAGTGGCCAAGAACAGTTTGTATGATAATGGCGACTGTGCTTTATGGTTTTCTTACACGTGGCGACCGATTCCATTGGTTTTCTAGGGGTATTTGACAGTAAACGGGCGGACCATATGCCACCATTTCCACTTACTCATACACATACGTAGAGACGGGCAACGAGAACCAGTCCTGCCAACTATTGGTCGGAATAATTTGAAATCTCTCGGACTTTGAATGATAAGAAAGGGGCGCTTAGTCAGCGTTATTCTTGAATTCCAAGGAAATTTGGGTATCTATGCTTGTCGTTAATGTCTGAGGAGGATTTATGTATTTCGAGCTTCTGCCTTTCCTCTTGTACGACTCAAAAAGAAATCACATATATACA
>JASANN010000017.1:0-15491 GCA_031762395.1 Calameuta pygmaea | reverse complement strand
ACAGGTTAGAGTAGGTTAGAACTAGAACGCCACATGTCCCAAGGTTTAGTTTTTTTTTTTAAAACACATTCGCTTGCCTTTGTGAACGTCGCACGTCCTCCTAACTACCCTTTGACAAGTTTATATATATATATAACATATATGTATACTATCTGAATATGGTTCTACCATAGGAATTAATAAAAGGCAAATAAACCGAACCATCTTCAGATGATTCGATAATAATCTTTTGATTTATCTTTTATACATTGTGTTGTATATATATATATACACATACACACACATATAAAATTTTTCCCTTCATGTTTCAGACTTACAACATGGATGCACAAGTCGGCGAATCTTCAGCGTGCGCGACAGCCTTAATGTGTGGCGTTAAGGCGAACTACGAGACCGTCGGACTGGATTCGTCGGCGCGCTTTGAAAATTGTTTCTCCAGCTTCAACGCACACGTGCCGTCTTTAATTAGCTGGGCGCAGGAGCGAGGTACGTGTAACGAATAATATATTTATATAAAATGCATAATCTCGTAACGATTTACCTATACGTACTATATTACGCAATCGGTCAAAGAATGAGCGTTTTAAAAATTTGGATTTCGTTGTAAAAAAAATTTTTGTTATCTATTTTATTTTACCATTTATCGTCTTATCGATTCCCGTAACTTAGAACTGGATGGTGATTACGAGTTATTTATTTTTTTTTTTTCGTTCGATATTTACGTTTTATCAAACACGAGCGAGTGCACCTAATCAGAAGCTACTGATGCTACTAGCGTGTTAGGAAGCGAACTTTACGCTGCTTCGTGCCGGATCGAAGTTTTAGGATATTGCAGCGCCAAGTGGTCGACTTATCAAAGTCCAAGAGAAACTATATATGTATATAGATAATAAACCGGATATTGGCATTGCTGTGAAGTAAATCGATGAAATTATTAAATACTTATTTGCTCGACTGTCATTTTTGTTTCTTTGTGTAACAGAGCGATTTTCATTGTAGCTTCTTTAATTTTCTTTTTTATTGAATTTTTCAAGTGGCCTCTAAGTATTCTTTATGACCAGTGCTTATTAAGTTTTGTATATATATATAAAAGCTTGAAGCTCATATTACTTGGTTTGGCTTCGTAAGTCAAGCAATCAGCAGGTAGATATTATATAATCTATTTGCGTAACTTGTGAGAACTTCTTTGAGGGCACGATCTACCGGGGATCAAATAAGTTTTAATGCGACTAAAGAAACTCTTTGAAATTTGTAAGAGGTAGAGATTTACGAAGAATCGTCATTACTGCGAAATTGGTGTTTTAATGTAAAACAGGTAAACAGAGGATATCGATGGGGGAGACTAATGGTTGTAAAGTATAGAGGATAGGCAGTGTATCAAGTTGTCTGGAATAGATAAGGCACCAAACGTGCTTACATAAGGGATCGAGAAAGTAACCCTTGCGTTTTCTTGAATTTTAGTTAAATTGAAAATCTACATTTTTTGATCTTTAAAATATTGCAAGGGTTTCAGAATTTGCAATTTTTTCCTCACTTATTATCAGTAAAAACAATAGAAAAACGAATAAATTGTTATTCGCCATTCTATCGTGCGCGAATATTCGAATACATGAATTTCGCACTAATTACAAAATTGCTAATTAGTATGACTCGATACGTGACAAAAAAAAAAAGGAATGACCTCCTCCTATAATTAACATCAGCCGTACGTTAAATAGGTGCGATTTAACATTACCGTACTTACCCAATTAACGAAAAAGTCCAGCAGTCGGTACACGTGGGTGGTTGGACTCTCGAAATAAATTCAATTGATTTCGTTAATTAAAACGTACAAATATTGATCCCGCGGGAGTAAAAATCGAGGTGTCTAATCATCATTAAATTTAATCCCCTCCGAAAATTGTCCAGGAAAATGAAAATTTCGTGTAACACCATACGACCGAAAAAGCATCATATTTTTGGAAACGGCCGACACCCTGTTTTATCCGAAAAGATAAAAAAATAAGATACATCCTACCCGTCCCTAACTCCTACGTAATAATATATGGAAATTAGCCTAAATTACTTTTTTTTTGCCCATCGCTATTCGCAGTGACCTTTGACCTTTCCCCAATTATCAAATTTCAACCCCTGCAAGACGACCGTCAGCTGAACGACACTCGCGGACTAGAAACCAGGTAACGTGACTTCGTCACAATTTTACGTCAGATTACCGTTCACCAAATGATATCAAAGTCCGTGGACGTTCTTATCAGTTCACCAAATTACGATTATAACGTCATCAGTGCATAAGTGTCATTCGCTGTGAAATTTAATTCCTAAATTTCGAATATACCAATATAAATGCAATGGTTAAAAAAAAGCTTTTTTTACTAAATTAATTAACTAATTTTTATCGGTATCAATACCCTTTTTTTCTCCTTATCAAAATAATCCGTTCGTACTGTATGATATGGAGTCTCCGGCGGGAAGTGTATGGCCCGTTACGTTTTGTTTCGAGGGCAACATGTTTTTGCGTCATGTGGCCACGTGCTAATGTATACACAGAGAATACATAGGGTTAGCACGAATTGCCTCGGCTCGGTCATTAAGATTGATTACCTGCTTGATTAATCGCTGCCCGTCTGCTAGTGACGTATTCTAGGTAACAGGACCAAATATCAGGGACTCTCGGACCCTTTGTCACAATATTAAATTCTATAGGATTGAATACGTTAAAACGTTAAAAATTAACACGTACAGGGTATATGTTATACGTATAATCATTTGAATCCATTATCGTACACGTGTTTATGAATTTCATAATCGATGACTGATACGTTGATAAAAATTAATTATAGGATTTTTCTCAATTTGAATTATGTATTCTTTTTTTTTTCAAAATTTTTTGCTCTTTATTGACAGGTGCAACTCCTAAGAGTAATAAGGTTGAATTCAATGTGAATTTTGGGCTACCCCTTTGAAACTCTCATAAGTCAGCGACAACTTAAAAGCTTTATAACCGCACAGCTGATTGTGGAATGTATTAGCTTTGACAGATTCTACAACCAATTTAAAGTACCTAATCTCATTGGTATTACATCTTTAAGGGATTTTTTATTCTTTGAAATATTAACCGGATTATGTAACGGCGTATATACCATTTCGCGAAATGGTTTACTTGAAAGTTCAAAGGGTAACAAATATTCGCAATTAATAACCTCCAATGCCACTCAAATACTTTGGTTCTGATATTCCAGTCGTAATTCGCATAAAATTGAAGGCTGACTGTTCGTGTGAAACGAGGCTAATTATATTAGAAGTGAAACCGAAGTTGTTGAGAAATATGAAAAGGCACACATTTTTTTCTTAATTAATTGCATTTCTTTTAATTAATTGTATTTTTTAGCTGGGCATTGTTTTCCTGTAATTTACATATTTTTTTTAATTTTTATTTTTTTTTATAGGAAAATCTACAGGCCTCGTTACCACCACCAGAGTGACACATGCTACCCCAGCTGCACTTTACGCACATGCGTCCAGTCGCTACTGGGAAGATGATGGCAAAGTACCACCTACTGCACGAACCTCCTGCAAGGATATAGCGAAACAATTATTGGAGGACGAGCCAGGACGTGACATTAATGTAATAAAAAAATTTTTGAATCTGATTTTGAAAAAAAATTTTAATCGCACTGTCATTATATACTGTAACAAAGATGTTACTATAAAGTCCTCCCTGCCACTTGGCTCGAGGTCCTCACCGACCTCAAGCATTGCGATTGAGTATATTTGTCGATTTAGTATTGTTAATTGCATGTAAGATTGTTAATTGCGTATATTTAGGGTTCTAGGGTCATTGTAACTAGCTTTAAGATCCCCTCCTTCCACCCTTCCCTCCCCGTATCCCCTAGGGCACTGGCTCGGAGCCATCGAGGACCATCTACGAGGACACCAGCCATCCAAGAAAGGATCGCGAGAGCGGCTACGTTGCCGAGGCAGCGGAAGGCAGGGATGGCATGGGCGGAGGATCAGCTGATCGTGACTCCCGTGGGATGGATGTCCACCCGCCATCACCATCATCACGCTTATGCAGCACCGGTGCAATCCCGTCACGCGGGTAGTCCTGAGGCCCGTGTGACAGGACTGGAGGGAGAGGCTTCCGGCCCCTAGGATATGCCCGGGAGAAGATTTTTGACAGGACTCGAGGCCGCCATCTTGCCCGCGCGCGTCAGCCGTCCGTCTGCGAAGCCCTGGAAGGTCCGACGGACCAGCGCCAAGAGAAGCCACCAATGCCCTGCCATGCCGGAATTGCCGACCAATGCCAGAGCGCGTAGCCCTCTCAGCCCAGCGGATCTACCAATCATCGAGGCCACGATAACCGAAGCCGCGAAGAAAACTTCACTTCGAGCCAGAGTTTCGAGCAAGTTGCTCGTGCGAGTTAGATTTTGCGAAAGAGTGAGTGATTGTGGAGTGCCAATTTTGGATATTGTGTGGTGCGGAGTCTGCGTGAGTACTCTTGCGTGGTTGCGTTTCTTTCTTCTCATTTCCCTATTCCCTTCTTGCCATTTGCGTTTTTGGATTTCGCAAGTCCCTTCGGGACGATAGCGAGCTGGCCCGCGGGGTCCAGCATTTCGGAACTCTTTTTGGATTTCAGACTGGCCTTCCGCCCACATGCCCGTGATATATTGCGTGCGCCCTATTTGTAGTATCTTGCGCCCTTTTTGGGAATTCCTTCGTGCCCATTCCCTCCCCACCCTTTCGAGTCCCAAATCCGAGCTAATTTGTAAGCGCCATTTTGCGTTCGGGAACCTTCTCCATGAGACCCCGCCCACCTCTTCCCCCGTTAGCCGTGCAATCTTGATAAGGTAAATATTCGAAGACCTTTGTAGGTCACTCGACGCCGTAGAAGTAGCTGGCGCCCAATTGTTTCAGGATATCCAGTGCCGGTAAGCCCTCCTTGCCCCTCCCGCCCCCCTTGCCTATTGCGCATCCCTCCTTCCCCCTTTAAAGGTCCGTTGCGACACCGCGTGCCTCCCGAGCGAGCACCCGTGTTATTGTTTTCAGCTCGTTTAGCTTAGTATTGCGTATTTCGAATATTATATTTTTAATTTTGTATCTTTTGCTTTGTTTTCTCTTTTGTACACCGGCCTTTCTATTAATTATATCCTTTGCTATTTTACCCCGTGATCCCTTTCTTTTCGCGTCCCCCTCCCTTCGAGTAATTGCGGTAGCTAACTTTAGCAGACCCTGGGCCCATTTTCGAGGCCCAATACGTCAAAATACATATATACATACCACGAAAGAAGGATGACGTAGAATATTAAAAAATAAATTTTGTAATACCTCTCAAAAAACATTTCTCTGTATTAATCTTTTGAAAAAGAAAAAATTATTTTAAAAATTCCAGGTTATACTCGGTGGTGGTAGACGTCACTTCGTACCTAAAGTCACATTGGATCCCGAAGAGCCAGATAAGGAAGGACGCCGATTGGATGGCAGAAACTTAATAGAAGAATGGTCACGTAATCATCGCTTGCGAAATCTGACAGCCGAATACGTATCTAACAAGGAAGAGTTTGAGAATGTGGATCCACGAAAAGTCGATCATTTATTAGGTACCTCTTTTTTTTTTTATAGGTAGTCGATGAAAAAAGCCCACTCGTCCAATACCTAACCTAAAAATGTACTTTTACGGAATATAATGCATACTTAAATTCGCGATTAATATCAGTATTACTGTATCTTGCTTTTAACCTCATTTATTTTTTTAATTCTTTTTTTTTCACTCTAACGTGTACTTTTTCCACTCAAAGCACTTGTCAGATTTTAATTAGCCACGTTACACGTTATACGCCGCACGTATACAGTATGTATGGCGACACAGTGCTGACATGCTAATTGCAATGATACCACTTGGTCCTTTCATTAGCTTTTTAATTATTAACGATTGTACGATTTTTTTAAATTTTTACTACATTTTCTCAGACTAGAAGACGAAAATTCTTCGTTTCGTTTTTGACGACTCGATATGTCTTATTTCCCAGGAAAGCCACAATGCTCTTATCGCTCTAAGTTAGCTCTTAATATTGAAGATAAATGATTTTAGTCTTGTATACATTATTTTCAATTTTTTTTTAATTCATGAAAAGCCTGATGAATTAAAAAAAAACTGCTAACCACTGAATTCACGTGCTCAGTGAATGGGACCTTCTGATTGGTCCAAAGCGATTTCTTTTCTTTGGATTTGGGTCGATAAAAAAAAAAGTAGGTTACGGCATGCGTCAAATTTGATAATACATACTTAGTGGCGAACTGATAAGATTTTCAATTTATTCACGTAGCTTTAAGCATATTCACTCTAGATGCACAGATTGGATCTGACACGGCATTTAATCTGTGATTAAGGATTCATTTTTTTTTTTCAAATACTGATTCATGTATTACGTTCCTTTGATATTCATGCGCTGAATTTATTTAACGTTGCGTGAGAACAAGAGAAGAAAAGAGTCACGAGATCTTTTGGACTTTCTTGAAACGTATTGTTTCTAAGTTACTACCTGCCCCCCCCCCCCCCCGCGCCCCTCAGACGAAATTTTATTCGCGATAAAACATCACACCAGGTCTTGCCTCTACGATCTTATGAATACTTGTATGAATTTCAAGTAGATAATTCAATCAATATTCATAGGGGGTAGAGTAGGGAGGATTTTAATATTCATCCGACCTTCTCAGCTGATTGAGTCGTTGGCCTGGAAGAATGAGATCTTTGCCATTTTTCAATGGGGACGTGGTCTATGGGCTACGCGGGTGAATTGAAAGGTCTAGAGTTTTTTTTTAAAGAAAAAAATACTTAAATATTCAAAATTGTGAAAAAAAGAATTTTGATAATTTTTTTTTGGAAATTTTTTGATTTCAGGTCTTTTTTCATATTCTCATATGGATTTCGATGTGGATCGCAACACGAACGACACCGGCGATCCTTCTTTGACGGAAATGACGATCAAGGCTCTGCGAATACTTATGAAAAATCCCGAGGGATTTTTTTTATTCGTGGAAGGTAAACCGCCGGCAATTTTTTTACAACCGATATACTTATCAATGCAAATTCGAGTGTGCTGCCAAGTGTGTTAGTTCGTATCCTCTTTTTTTTTATACTAGTCATTTTTTTAGAAACGTGCTGTTATCACTTTAGAATATGTGGGAATAGGTAATAACATACTCGTAAGTGTAAAAAAAAAAAAAGGTGACGGTCATAAATAAAATGGGGAGTGAAACAGTTTGCCACACACTTGGATTTCCAGTGATAGCGGATGAAGCTATCAAATCTTTATCAGGGCATAAGAAACATATGAAATTGAAATTTTGATAGGGGCTCACTTATGATACTGCAAAAGGTACGCTGTACAACAGTCCATAAGTTGACATATAAGGTACATCCTTATATGGTGAAGTTACTTATTTTTTTGGAGAATATTTTATTTCACTAATCACCATCACGCTTCACCTGCTATCACAAATTCACTTTCAGCTGATTAAACGTACGCCGAACCTGTTTCTATTGTGTTCGAGTCTTCACTAAATTTGTGTCAGTATACCATTTCCTATTGTTTGCAAAAAGAAATACCATTATCTGTGGTACGGCGTCACTTCCGCCTTAGATCCTGTCAGTGCTACCAACACTGACGAGATAAGCCATTACTATGTTGAAACATTGAATCAAATTATCTTACATTGACTGTTTATTCATGAAAAAAAAAAAAAAAAAATTAACGGAACAATTGAACGAAGGAAAAGGACGATTTCCATTTACGAAGAAAAATTGTAAAACGACCGGAAACGTTCGTAGAGGCGAACTAGTCGTCGTATAGGTTAATAAAAAAAAAAAAAAAAAAAAGAAAAAAGTAAATGTCCCCTGCCGAGCATCCAGGAAGATAATAAGAAAAACAAGCTTCGAATTAACTTTACGTAAAGTATTTCTCGAGGATGCTTCCTAGTCAATTAAAACTTTGAGTTGGATTGTTCGCCGCGACCCGTTCTCGAGTATCCGGAAATGAGTCTCAGTCCGAGAACATCTGCCGGAAGTACCCGAAAGTGTGCTTGAGCACTCAGCCACATTTATATCTTTTTTTTCATCTTATTTTTATACGCGTTTTCGAAAATTATGTAACAAGTAAATGACGACCCCCCGGATCCAGATTCAACGTAGGTTTATGGTTTTACCTGATTTAAAAAAAAATAACATACGTGATGGATCTTTATCGTAAGCCCATAACCAACCGCATTATATGGTCGGGAATGTATTTTTTCTCATATATTCCAGTCACGTACTGTCCGTTCCATAAATGCGGGTCATTAAACGTAATGTTTTTTTTTTTTCTTGAAGGTGGCAGAATCGATCACGCTCATCACTACAATAACGCCTACAGGGCACTAGACGAGACTCTGGCACTTGAGGAAGCTGTCAAGGCCGTCATGGACGAAGTTGACCTGACGGAAACTCTGCTGGTCGTCACAGCAGATCATTCGCACGTGTTAACCTTAGGCGGATTGGCGACACATCGCGGAAATCCAATTCTCGGTAAGTATAGCTGTCATATATATATATATTATCTATTATAGAATAAATATCGATTTATTGAAAAGTCATACCAATGCATCACGTAAGATTGAAATCGCAAATTTTCAAACAGGTCACTCGTGCCTGTCTACGGGGTTACAAATGAGGGCGAGATATGACGTCATTTACGAGCTCGAAATTTTCGTCATAGGGAGAACGAGGGTTCGCTCGTATTTTGGCTAATCGTTTTCAATGACGGGGGGAGAAATAGGATCGTGAGAAAGTTTTCGAACGATCGTCGGCCATTAGCAAAATCGATTTCATGGAAAGTATCGCGACCAGCCGTCATAGTAAATCGAATTGTAAATCGAGCTTTCCATCTGCGAAAGGGATTTCATGCGTTTATTAGATCTCTCATATACGGGGTGGCTATTTCGAAGTAACCTCGGGAATTCCTGATAACGGGACTTTTCTAAGACGTACGTAATATCCATGGATCGCCGTTGCGATAAACACGTACGAATAATTATTATCAAGTAGGAATTTTGAATTCCGACAGAAATCGATTTTAGCTCGCGACGTTAAATTCAACATTTTTCGCTACGTCGAAGCTCTCAGCTTCGACGTAGAGAAAACCGAAGTGTCTTTCCTATTTTTTTTATCGTTTATTTTTCTAGTAGAAAAAAATATGAACTCGAAAACTGATGGAACGACGCGCCTCGTTACCACGTGTTGTCGTTAGCTCTGTAAATTTTGTATTTTTATTTTCATAAGAAACACTCGCGCTTACCCGTCATCTGCTCTTGAATAAAGAAAAATATAATTAACTTGTGGGGGGTGGGTGGGCGGGGGGGGGGGGCGAATCAATTTTTACGCGTTAACACGACGACGTTAAAGTTCAGGAATTTTTCTCAAAGACAACGACGAAAGTCAGCGTGACGTTAAAGGCAATTGAAAATGTCGTAAATTTTCAATTAAATTTTGAAATTTCACCGCTTCAACGTCTCGCATTGGAGGGGACGACAAAACGTCGACAGGAATTGTGTTTTTTTTTCTTTCTTTCTTTCTTTGATATTACTTCGGCAAACAAAATTTCACAAAGTTTTAATAAAGGGAAATTCTCGCCCCTTCGTATAGGGGCTGATTCTAGCGTCGGCGTATCATTGAACTAATAACTTGAATCCAACGATGAATAATTCCTGCTTATGAGAATCGCTCGACACCCGCGGGAAATCGAGCTTTTCCTTTGAATTTATTTTTGTCTCGTTGGGCAATAGGAATAATTAAAATCAGCTCGTAAAATTATATTGTCGAAGGAAGCAATAAAATAATAAATTTATTAGTCTCGTTCGATGCGACTTAAGAATCCAAATGATCGATCGCGGCCGTACGGGATTTTATGATAATTATTTATTTTCCATAAAATTATACAAATAATATGCGTCAAAACGATACCGACGGATCATTGTAATTCGTGTGGATGGTACGTCGTGAATTGAAAAAAAAGATGAAAAACGAAATTCGTGAATTCTCGAAACTGGAGTTACCGTTCAATTCACTCGTGCTGCTTGTTCGAGCTTCTTGGAGCATTGCGGTTACTAGTACTATTAGTAGTAGCTATAGCTGTGGTATAGCTATAGCTATACAACGGCACTAGAAGCTAGCTGGTATTAGAGTAACTCAATAGTCCGCTGCTAGGTAAGGTACATACTGCCAGAGAAATAGGAAATTCTCGAGATTGAGCAAACGAGGATGTCGAGTTTCGTATGAGGTAAAAGCAAAACGAGTCGTGCCAAAATTTAAGGAAGCTCGGGTCGGCTTGCAAGTCTGAAGAGTAATTGACGATTTTCGAAATTCGAGAAAGCGAGCCGTCGTGTAAATACAAAAAATATATGCGTGATAAATATTTGGGAAAAATTATTATTTTATAAATCACCCTGTATAACCCACCCTTACGGGCTTTAATGCCGTAAGGGTAGTGCCGTGGCTGCTTCGTTTCTTCGCATCCTAACCTAACCTGACCTTCTGTCGGGAAAACGTTTTTCAAATCACATCATACCCACCCACCACCCATCGACCGACCCCCACTTATTTCCTACCCCCCCTTAACCAACCCTTGTACTTATACTTCGGGGGGGTTCGGAATTAACCCTCTTCGGGTCCAGCTACGTGACGCGAAATATTTCCTAGCGAGTCTGCTTTGTATTTATCGTCATGGAGATGAATCCCGCGGTGACGTCTCTCGAGAGCGAATGGTGTGTATAAAGTTTTTATAGAAAGAAAAAAAAAAGTAAAATTACTGTACGATCAAGAGTTTACATTTACGTATCTTTTGGAGCGTGTGAAAATTCGATTTTTGGATATTTATAAATTTCATGAAAACAACCCTTAAATCGATATTGATTTTGTCTGTCTCTTTCTTTCTCTCTCTCTCTCTGGTCTTCCTCGTCGTTTTATTTTCCTCTTTCTTCGCGATACGTCAAATCATTTCGCGACGAACAATATCAGTCCAGTTGGGAATCCGCTGGGACTCTTGGAATGTGGGTCAAGTAAATGTCTCGACCGCGATATCTCCTATCTCGTTAAATGTCGGAATTAATTGACACCGGTAAGGACGACACATCCTGTAAATAGGTCTTGTTCCTCGAGGACGAATTCAATTCCAGGAACGGAGCTGTAGGAACCTTCTGTATCATCGCGGATGAAATCGCACTAGCGAGTAGAAATTTCAGGACGAGCCACGTTATTGTCGAAAATAAAATTTGATGATAATGAAGATATTAATTTTTGTGCAATATTTTCGGAACACAAATAAAAGGATGTCAGGTGAAATTTGGAGAAAAGAAAGAATTGGATTTTTCGATAAAAAATTTACTCGTATTTCGTGTTTCTTAGCGAAAATACGTTTGCACCGTGTCGGAGTAAAGAAGCTTTTGAAGCTTTTCGAAAAAAGCTTGCGGCAAAGGGAAACCTCTGTTCCCGTAGGAAATTTGACGAGAAACGTCAACGTTGAAATCATGAAAATACAGCAAATCTTCGACTACGAAGATTTAGATACTCGAGAGAAATTGTTGCTCGTGACTTTCGTTCCTCTTGAGTCTTATCAAAAATCCATATTTTCCTTCTGCCTCTACAAGCTGAGATTACGTGACGTATTTCGAAGAGGTCACGAAGTCACCAGTCGGTACTAGGGGACTGAGGGAAGTAATAGAACGCAAGTGAAATCCTGAAAGACTTTTCGTATCTATCGATCAAAGCTAATCTGATAAATTAGGGTAAAAAAGTCTTAGGAAAGGAAAAAAAAAAGAGTATCAAGTTTTCGACTGGTGAAAAAAAAATCGTAAATAAAATCCTCTATTCTTTTTCATCAGGAAACGTGAGTACGCGAGAATCTTTTGGTGTGCGACTCACGGTTCGATTCAGTTACATAGGCTATTGTTTTTATTCAAAGTCCTTATCGTCGTTTAATACGTTTCTCAAGAGCGTCTTATCACCGCCCGGCTAATTTCTTCCTCTACATTCCAAACCGCTCAAATTACACTCTCCCGCTCACAGTCCGGAAAATTTACTAGGATGAGTCAGATAGGACAAACATTTTTATGACAGAAAATCATTTTTTTTTTTCAGGATCCGACAGTAAAGTATCTGACGTGGATGGAAAACCGTATACGACTTTGCTGTATAGTAACGGACCAGGACATACAGAGCCAAGATCAGTCTTGAGGGAAGCTGGAAAGGACTCGATACAGGTAAAAAAAAAAAGTTATTCTTAGACCTATATAGAAATTTTTGAATTTTCTTTTTTTTTGTTTCCTGACTTTCGTTTCCTGTTTCAGTGCCCTTACGTTTCCTCTTATGCGATAATTTTCGGTCTGGTGTTTGGTTCGCTGATCCCAATCGACCCTTCCTATTACGTATTTGCGATGATCGATCACTGATATTGATCGTGAAGATTTTTGAGATCGTAGAATGAGATGGAATAGCGAACGAAGAGTTATGGACCTTGAAATTTTATACAAGAATGGCTTTTGTAAGTGGGGGGGGGGGGGGGGGTAGATAAAAAAGGTTATCTTTACGCTGCAAGAATAGTCCTTGCCGAGAGAAGCCATCGATCTCGGTAATTTTTTTTTAATCCTTTAATTATTTCGCCGCTAGGAATTCTCAGCACGTATTTCTGGATAATGTAATCGAGCAAGGGGGAGAGGGAGGGTCTGGAATTTAAAAAATATTTTAATTTTTCACGAACGCGTTTGGACTGGTTGATTTTTAATTTTTGGAAATGTCAATATTTCTTCCTCTTTGCTCGAAGTCTAAACTGAGAAACAGGATTGGCGAGCGGCTGATGTCAATGTTCTGGAACAAAGGACCCAGAGGGTCGTTTACATAGGTTGAGAAAAGGGTGTCAAGTAGTCCTGGGGAGAAAGTGCCGAGAAAAACGAGCTGGAATTAATGCACGGAAATGTACGCGTCGCTTCACTCGATTCAGCCATGCTGGAAAAATATGGTCGATTGTCAAAGTTGCGAAATAGGATGTTCGGTTTAATTAACTCATAAATTCGCATCTCTTTTTTTTTTTCTACCCGTACTTTTCCCTCGTGAAAAGTAAACCGTCACGTGGTTTAATCGAATGACGAATAAATGACGCATGAATTATTGAATGACTGAAGGTTCATGGGTAATTTAATGTAAATTCGAAAATTCAATTTTCTTCTACTTTCATCCACGTAATTATCCAAAGTACTTAACAGTACGAAGAATATAAATAGCACGGTTAATTATATTTTTGAAAATTTTCAAAAACTACAAGAAGCTTAACTCAAGTATTTAAAAAAAAAAAGATAGCAAGTTCAGTTTTCGGTCCTACGACACAGACAATACCTGCGGAATCCGGCCGAGCATCGAAAAGTCAAGAAGACAAGATAAAAAGGGAAATGCAGACGCGTGGAAACGAAAGAAAAAAAATCACAGCCCCTAATGCGAAAGTCGAAGCGACCCTGTAGTCAAACAAAATTCACCCTCGTGTTATAAAAGAAAAAAAAAACTTTCCCCAAAAGAATTTCGATAGATTAAGTTCAAAAGGAAAATGAACGTATCCTCCCCAGTAATCCTAAGAATTCGTCCTATCGCATCCCACCTTCTCTCCCGTTGTCTGATAATTTGTGAGTTTGACCAAAAATCGAAGTTTCCCCTAAAAAGAAGTAGGGATAAAAAATTCTTGCCTCCCTTTTCCAAGAACCCATTGCTTTTGCACGTGTCCCCCCCCCCCCCCCCCTTAATCCCAAACCCTGACATTCGCCATGGTGAATTCATCCCCCTGCGCACTGGTCGCATCGAGCGAACCATAAGAATTACGATGACTCCTAATTTCTTTCAGACTGCGGGGGTTCCCCGTGCATGGGCGACACACGGCGGCGAGGACGTACCCGTTTTTGCGATTGGACCTCTGGCAATGACCCTGTTCTCCGGAAGTGTCGATCAGAGCTACATACCCCACGCCATATCCTACGTGGCCTGTTTGGCGCATCATGCGAGTCGCTGCTCAAGGGAATCCGCAATGAACGACACGATCACTCCCATAAGCTGCCCTTCGGCTGAACCGAACAGCGCAGCCATATCCAGTGACGTAATGAACGACCAGGCCAGAAACACCCCGACGAAGTCTGGCTGCGACCCCCCAAGCACGTGGGTCAAGGAATCAGCTGCCATTCGACTTTTGATCTGTGGACTGCTCCTGGAAATCCTGGTGAAAAGTTAATGACCGGTTTCGTGGTGACGTGACCGATAATAATAGCTTTTGTCTCATTGGACTAATGACGCGCAATGGTTTGCGTTTTCACTGACATCTTGCTTGGGTCGATGACGAATATATAGTGTGTGATACGTATAATTTGTCATGTTGAAAGGTGTATATAGTATGTCTTTGTTATAAACAATATTGTTGAGTTTCATTTTCGTGGGGTTGTATGATTATGTTTATGCGATGGACTGTACCGATATAGTGTTTATACCGTGTGTCGAGGAATCAGTAGTTAATAATGTGCTCCGTGGATATATTATTATAACTGTATGTGTGAACAATTGGGGGACGAGTGGATCGTAAGGGTGTGAAATTAATATTTAATTAAAATTCTATAATCAAAATGTGCCCGGATGTCTTGCAACGAATAACATTAAAATAGCTGTCGTTCAACGATCCCACTAAGGGTTGCTTGTGTTTATTATACAAATTCTCGAAGGGTAATTAATCTTGGAAAATAAGGTCAACACGAGAGACACAATAATGGCGGTGCTGCTGGTAATAATTAATTACTCTTATTTAGGGAATTTAATTGGGGGTTGGATCGTGGACGATTCGCTGGACAATTATAATTGCAGCTCTGAGGGACGATCATTCCAGACGATTTAGATCGGCGTGATTATGACGATGAAAAAAAAAGGAATTCCATTCAGTAGGACATTCGATATTATTAATTTAAGCGAGTGAAGTGCGCTTTGATAAATATTTGTGAAAAGTTATCGGAAACAGACTCTGGGGCCAATTGTAGCGAGACGGGTCAAGGCCATGAATATTAAATTTGACTCGATATCTTGATTTATTTATTTTTTTTTTCTCTTTGAATCAGTCAATTTTCAATTTCAAACTACAATTTACCGCCGAAATGCTTCCTCGAGCAAATGGAGCCAGGATATAATTGTAAAAATACACCAAGTATATAGACCCATCACGTATCTAATCGAGCGACCAGAATTTTGGAAAATTTAATTAAAGAAAAGGCACTTTGACGTTATAAAGCAGTAACAAATCTTATAGTTACTACCGTATACGTTGCCAATGCCGAATCAGCTGTTATATATATATATATATATATATATATATATATATATATATATATATATACACACATATATGTTTTAAGAAGGGTAGTTTTGAGGACGTTTTGCCTTAAGCATT
>JASANN010000016.1:0-29894 GCA_031762395.1 Calameuta pygmaea | reverse complement strand
TTACCTATTTTGTAACTGTAGGAAGTAGCTTAATGTTACAAACCATAAAGTTGCCTATAATAGATTAAAACGGATATTCGAAGATCCTGCGAGAAGGATAAACGTCAGCATTAGAAGCGCGCATATTCACACCCATTTTGACGTACTTGTGAATTTACGTGTATATATAGACGTAAGGCTTCTAGTAAATACTTGTTCCGGTAGTACCGATGTACCGTGGCAGAGATCTAGCAGGGACTTTGAGAGCATGATGATTAAGGGGGGCAAGAGGAAAGGAGAAATTGGAGATATAGGGGGAAGACGGTTCATTCGGATGTCCTCGGCGATATTCGGAAATGATCGTGAACAAGAAGGCGGGGCCTAGGCGGGGTCGATACGGGCAGTTTTCTTTGGTTCCGTGGAGTGTGTCGCGCTAATAGATAATGTCAGTGTCCGCTAGTACGGACAACAGTGCAGTAAGAAGGAAGTATTGAAAGATTAAAGAAAGTGGCGCGAGTACTGGCAATAATAATTACCATAAGGATGATCGAAGTAAGATAGTTTTTAGCAAAAGGTAGAAGAGGAGTGTTCTTAGCACTGGACGTGATGCTACGCCGTTGGGTGAAATCAAATCAGATTCGTAAAGACGTATCGCGAGGTGGCTCTGAACGGCGTTGTCGTATTGCCGACGTACCGCGCGAAAGCCCTGTTGCCACATTTCTCACATAAGCTGTGCGGGTAAGTTCTTCACCGCAATGTCATTCCTTACGCGCTCTGTTATTTCTGCATGACATATGTACTCGTATAACATGACCAATAGAGTCGCCGTGTGAGGCTCGGGCAGATGTACAATGTACGTCAACACTCAGCAAAATAACTTGAGCTTTGAACGGTCAGCTGAGCTGACCGTGAGCAACCAATCCAATTGCAACTCGGGATCAAGGCCAGAACAAATAGAACGTATACATTCGGCTGTCGGTAGAAGACTCAACCTCTAACGGTGGCTTTAATTGACCAAGCTTACTGTGTCGTCTCCCCACTTCTCGTTTTCCGCCCACTTTTCTTCTCCTACTTTCTCATTTATGTGCCGATGTGTATCAGGAACGCTAATCTATCCCACCATACTTACCCAGTTCACAAGATCATTTGTACGAACATATGCTTGTACCTTCGCATTAACTTTCTTTAAGATCCTTTTTGTTGACAATTACTGTATAAGAAATAATTGCAAACTAAGACCACTATCCTGCTACGTATTACCCGATGAATGTCCGTAGACATGCTCGAAAAAATCAGATAAGTATGTATCATCAAGTCCGAGTACTTATTTTAGAGCAATCTTGCTCATCTCTAGTCGTGCGTGTGCGAATGTTCATATCCGAAAAATAAAATTATTTGATTTTGGCAGCACATCTAGACACATCTAAGCATCGAAAATTAATAGCGAACTGCAATTCCGCTGACAAACGATAGACATTCGTATGACTATGCTTCTAATAAAACCGCAGTTAGTTGTACGACTAACAATAAGAGTATTTGACTAAATATGACTGCTAACAGCCATTTGGTCGTTCGCAGTTGCATCCAATCAAAATGTGGCTTAAAATAAACGTGCATCACTTAAATTGAAATAATACCCGATCTGTACTTAGCACACACTTAAAAAAATATATCTTTAAGTGATAGAACTTAAATGCAAACGTATATATAACTATGTTTGATTGTGCTGAATTGGACCAAAAGGATTTCTTCTATCTTATAATTCAGCGCTCATGTTCTGTGCACTACAGGTGCCGAATGATGTCGATCTAGAGCATATATTATATCAGCAAAAAATGGAGGCTGATGAAAGGGACAAGCCATTGGTAAAGGATTTAAACGAGCATATCGTCTGCCCGCTCTGTCGAGGATATCTGATAGATGCCACCACGCTCGTCGAATGTCTTCATTCATGTTGGTATACTAAATTTATATGTCAGCTGCTTTTCAAATGATTTAACCTACAGAATATAACATGTCATATATAACTATTTATTAATATTGAATCTCTTGTATTTCTTCGGTTAAATTGGATTCTTTCATTGTTATTCAATAATCTTGGAATTCGTATCTATGATATGTATTGAAAATATATTATGATGCAAATTTTATTATTCAAGAATGCACTAAATTTTAACATGTTAAACCTCCTTCATCGTGCCATGAGAAAAGCAAGCTAGACATTGATATTTTTTTTTAATTTATTAGCTTTACATTAAAAGTAATAGATATTTCGTATCGATCTATGCTAATGTCGCTCAAGATGTTAGTAATATAAAATCGAAAGAACTCAAAAGTAGTACCTACGTCGCTCTTCATAGTGTCATGTGTGAAATGCTTACAGTATAAAAGCCATTGTACTATAATCAAATTTGAGGAGACACTAATTTTATATTACAGTAATAAATTAGATCCTTAGTACTTATCAGCAACCGCTGACTAGTTAACGTAACTTAGACTCCAATATTACTTACAGTAAGATATAGAAATTAATGTACTTATTTATTCAATAATGCTGTAATGCCAGTTATAGAATACTTGATATAAATTCTCTTCTGCAAGTCCAGAACCTGCCCAGCCCCTCATTGGGGCAGTACAGGCCCAGATAAGACCCGACGGGCCCATGATTTTCAAAATAAACTTTCTACTCTAGGGATTCTGTTCCAAATATAATTGGATTATTTTTTTCAATTCTTTTTAACAATTGTAACAGAAATTAATAAGAGAGAGTGCTTATACGCGCTTTGCATGACACATTTGGTGTACTGATTGATATGTTAACAATTTTCCCTTCAATTTTATCTCCTTCTTTTATCTACCTTATATAGAATATTTCTTAATGGAGTAATCTTATATTATAAAATTAAGCAAGCTTTGGACTAGAGGAAATATCGCTTGGAAAAAAAATTAATAACATTATCTAAATTAATGAATTTCACTAGCAATAAATATTGTAACTATGTTTCATAGCTATTAGACTATGTTAAATAGTTTAACGCAAAGATTCCTTTTATATAAATTAAATTCTGACATATGTATGGTCAATGAAGAGCGTGCTCTAGGACTTTCTTTGACTAGCTAATCGGAGATACATATTTCACATTATAATGTATAACTGAGAATAATCGCATCAATCATATCAATAATTTTAGAAGAAAAGTTATTAGATGGCTACTATTGATCTACTGCAGTTATAAGGATTATGATGTATATTGAATGTAATTTTTCACTGATATTTTTTTAATGCATTGCTCCTCAATGCCTATATTAATAAATAAATATATTCATGCGATTAAATATTTTGTAAAAAAATATCGAAAACTATAGTTTGCAGAGGCTGTATTGTGAGAAGGTTAAGCAGTGGTGCTCGAGCTTGTCCAGTATGCGGCGCAGCAACATTGCCGCCTCTCTTACCGGATTTGGGACTACAGCGGTTAGTCTACCTACTGGTGCCAGGTCTTTTCCGGTCAGAATTAGAACGTAGACGTCACTTTCGCCTGGTGAACCCTCAATGTCCTCCCCTAATACCACCTTTGGGAGCTCTGGAGCTGACTATGGACGATATGGTCAGTTTAAGCTTGCGAGAAATCTATAAAATCAAAGAACGACACAATTCGTCAGAACAGGAAGAAATTCAGGTTAGATTTAACAAATTTTTTTCTATATAATTCGAAATATTAAACTAATTTACAAAATGTGGCTCAACGCATATTTTAAATCGTACAGCCAAATCACAAATCTTTGAACCCTTTGCATTCCGATTCAATTTGAACAAACTTTTCTCATTGATCTGCTTTAATTTTTTTATTGCATGTCCTAATACATCGCGTTCAAAAATACATCAACCGAGTTTATCTAAAATTTCATGTTTCTATAAAATGAGTCTTCATTAACCATGGAATATACAGATTATAGACAATTCATATAAATTTCATATACAGATTATACATATCCAATTCTATATATGATTTTGTATATAAATTGTATACAATTCGTATACTTGTTTCTACTTGGAATTAGTAAATGTAATTAAGGAATTATTCACTATTAACCTTTAGAGGACTGATGCTAAAAACATTACGACTTTCTGGAGCACGTAGGTCATTTATACACATGAATTTCCAGTAAAAAAAAAAGATTACTTTTTTCATGAAAAGTTAGATTAATTTCTTGTGTTTTCGGAGAATACTATAACTATCTGCATCATGCTATTCCGAAATTCGAAATCAATTGCGACGATCTTCATTTAAACGGCTCGAAATATATACCAGTATATACATATATGTAAAATATTTGTCACATTCATTTATATTAGTACTATATAATATTAAAAAAAGTTTGTTTCAAATTTCACGTAAAATTCATTACAATGCTGTAACCTTGAGACATCAAGGCAGCTTTAAAAATTTTACCATGGTAAAAAATTGCTGCAGTAATGTAGGAATTTCCCATGTAAAAAAGTTATATGTAAGTTATATATGAATTATATTATTATATATTTATATTTATGGGCATAAATAAGCTATATATAATTTTTACACCATTTTTTTATTATATTCTAATACTCTGCGATACGAGTGCGAGAAAGCGAACATTATAGGCAGGCGGCGGAGTTCGTCGCACGAGCCGCACAAGTAACTCAGCTGCTTGTGGTTACGGGTGCGGCATACTAGTGTGTTCGCTTTACTGCGTTAGTGTCGCATAATATTTTTTGTAGTGCATGCATGAGAAGTGCTAGTTTTCGTGCCTGTCGAGCGTGCGCGAAGTGGCGTTTTTCAGTAAGGCACGCTGTATTGACACGGCGCATGCGCATATCGGCGGGATTTTTTTCTCATATGGAATTTTTTATTTCTTACAAAAATAAAGGTTACAAACACGGAATGTTACGAATGCGTGAGGATTTGGCGAGAATCAAGATCAATTTGTAATATAAAAGTTAGTGTAAATTGTATAAAATTGTATACATTTTGGTGCAAATTTGAAACATGGAATTCTTCTTGACAGTTCATAATGGACATTAAAAAATATTTCATATTATTTTTTGTTAAATCACTTAGGCATTGTAACTATGCATTCACCAGCATCCATTCCTCTGAAAAACGTTCAATTGTAATGCATAATAAAATAACTGTATGTTCGATAAACGTATTCCTGTCGATAAATATTTATATTTTATTTATAGATTATATATGCTCATTTTTATATTTAAATCATATATTATATGAATTATACATATGCACGCGATCGTATATAATTTGTATATAATACGTATACAGGGTGATTCACGGCAAACGCATCAGTGGAAGTTGGACGCGATTGAACAATTCCGTTAGTGAAGGCATTTCCTTGTTAAATAAATATAAGATTGTGAAGCTTATGTTGTTAATAATGTTATAACATTAACTTTTATATTTTTATGATACCACGGTGCTTTAATTGATGAAATTACCTATTTGTGACTTTAATTTTTTATGATACAACACTGCTTTAACTGACGAAATCACCTATTTGTAGGCAACTTCTGCTTGTACGCTAACCGTGAATAACTCTGCATATATTTTTCATATGGGATTTCAAGCATATGCAAGGCAACTTTACAGTATGCATGGTAAAAATTATCAAGTAATCTGTCATTCTCCTTGTGAAGAAAATTAATCAATAATCTTCAGATATATCCAATTGGATACCATGCTGTTCAGTAAAAAATCTCCGCATGTACGGTAATATTTGTAACTGTTGATTTCGCTTTTTCTTCATTCAGCTCATTAACCTTTTGAAACCCGATATAATTCAGGAAATGCACCTCTTTGAATTCAGAAAAAAGCATTTATTACAATCCAATATGGTTAAAACTTTATACTTAGGGGTATTGTGAATCGCTAAATCCAAATCTAAAATAGAAATGTTGAAATCCAAAATGGCCCAAAATTCCTTGAGCAACAAATTTCAAGTGTATCGTATACAAGAAAAAATGTATGCATTGTAAAAATGTACGCATATTATTTTACATTTTTACTATTCATTTATACTCTTTCCATAAAAAAAAAGAGTAATTCAATTCAATTTTTTTAGTGTTTCAAATTTTACTAAGCATCCTAGTAGAATTTAATGCAATAAGCGATATTAAAAAATCGGAGAAAAACATAAAATGTTTTGAGGTATCATGATGTCTCATCATTGCTCTGATTTTTAGGATAATTTTTTAGAAGAAATTTTCTCTGATACGTGTCATCTATTATTCAAAATAAAGTTTTTATTTTACTGCTATATTTTTATCACCATAATGAATAATATATGAATGTATCTGCATCAGGATGCAAATTATGACGAAGACAAGGATGAGGATGAGGATGATGGGACTAGATACTTGAAGTGCCCAGCTGGGGTTACAGTAAGGCATCTCGTGCGCCTTCTAATGTTAAAAAGAGGATGGAAAGAAGAAGAGAAACTTTTACGAGTAAAAAGGATTGAGATGCTATACAGAAATCCGGTTACGGGAAAGCAGCAGCATATGACAACCTTAAAAGTCTTGGAACTATCCTGGACCTTGCTCGATCTAGCGTGTATTTTTAAATGGAAACGGGTAAGTCCATTTATCTGGCACTATACAATTAATATAATCTGCTTCATACTTTTTTAATAGACCGTATTCACACATCACTTATTAAGTCACATGAAACTAATAACGAAAGCATTTGGATGCGTAAAAGTCTTCGGAATCCTAATGTGTGCAATATATTTAACCTTTCATTTTTTCAAGTTTGGTGTGTCAATTGATATCGAATAATATAGAATGTCTTTCATATAAAATATGGTTGTGAAAGTATACTTGTAAAAGATACAAAAGCAGTGATTACAATAAATTACCTTTACATTTTGCTAAATCATATCATAGGACATATGAAAAAATATATACAAGGTGTCCCACTTAACTCTGCCAGCCGAGTTTATTAATGAATGAAGAGAATCATTCCTTTTGCTTCAGAATAGTCAGTGCATTGAGTTTAGTAGAGAATATTTCAAGTACACGTTAAAGTAAGTGATGTGAAAAATGTACTTATTTCGTCACTATAACTCATTCCCATTGAAATTCCACATTGCTCATTCACTCACAAATTATTTTTGAGCTTAAGGTCATTGCAAGATTATCTTATTGCATATGGTTGAATAGGTTTCGATAGCACCTCCAAAACCAATGTCTCAGAAACTATGACTTTCAGATGACTTTCTAACTACACATTTTTTGTATCATTAAAAATGAATAACTAAATTCGGGTTCCAGAGTGAAAGAGGACGCCCTGCGCATGTACGAAATGGTTCAAGATTAGCGGACTATATCTCATTATGACATTTGTTTATTCCAATGGTGAATTATTGTAATTTCTTATTAACCCTTTGAAGCATACATTTGTCTAATGATTGAATTTTTAGAAATTTTTGTATACACGAGTTTATGGGATCGCTGATTACTAACCTGTTATGAGATTTTCAAATTTCAAAATAAGGGATTCAAGATGTCGGTTGCCGAATGAAAAACCGAAATAATATTGGTGAAAATATAAATTTAAGTGGTTTTCGGGGTCACTGATTTGGATCACGGATGTAAAATTGAAATTTGATCATATGAAAATTCACTCATTCTTGGCACTATCCAAAAATAACGACCAGGACGTGCCCATTTTTGGCTCCATTTTTTTGTGTGATTTTGAAATATTGTCTGTGATTGCGATAAGTATCGAATATATACCACGTATTCGTGATCAGCGAACCTAAGAACCCCCCAGATACACATTTTCATGAGATTTACATTGTTTTTCAATTTTAATTCCGGCATATTGGATCCGCGATTTTAAATTTCTGAATTTGGAATTCAGATTTGTAATCAGCCGCCAAGGAAATCCCGAGTACCAACTTTCATCTTCATCAAAAACCTCTAAAGACTAAGTCTCGAGGAAATATTCATAATCGCGACGTAGAAAACACATTTCTTGGGAAAAACTGATATCTACAATTTGTTTATTTATAATTTGATATTAATCATCAATAAAAACTGGTTGCATTTTTTCTAGACTCGTTGATATGTTGGGAATCTTGTGACATCATAACTCGCATTCTTTATAGCCGAAGGATAATTTTCAAAGCTAAAAACGATGGGGAAAAAAGTGAATCGAAATCGACCCATCATGTTTCAAAGGGTTAAATAAATATTACTCAACTCTTAAAAATAAATACAGCCTATGTTACGTTTGATTATATCAAATATTAGCAATCGTATTAACATTCGAATCATTTAGTTATACACAACATACATATAATTATAATATCGTTGTTATATACAATAATTGTTCATATATTATAAGGTATAACAGAATTTTAACACGTGTACAGATTTTGTATAAGATGTTACTTCTTGTTCAGGAAACACCGATGCGTTTATTCTACCGTGTGATTTGTAAAGAAGATTCGGAAAACCCCGCCCTTATGTCAGATTGTTTGGAAAACACTACAGACTGCAGTATTGAAATCCAGCGACCTCCAACACCACCACCAAGCCCTAAGCTTAACAAAGTCAGCATAACCCTTCCTATCGCTCCTTCCTCTCCATCATATACATCAGCCTCTTCGCCCCTCTACTCATCTTCATCCTCTGCTATCTCTACGCCAGTCTTCTCTTGCACTGCATCTTCAACATCTTCCTCCTCATCTTCTGAAGTCACTGAGGCCACTATCCTGACCACAGCATCCGCTACAGTTACGACGATCAGCATCGCCGCCGTTACCACTTCTGCCATCACTGGCGCAATCAACAGTGTCACTAATACAGCTGCTTCAGCTGCTCCAGTGGCTTCTCCGAGTAGCGATGTGTCAAATGCTGCCACTGTCACTGGGACCACCACAACTACTAGTGCGACTTCCTCGATCTGTCCTTGTCTCTCCGCATCCACATCCGATACTGACACCGCCACTGCTACCGCTACCGATACTGATACCGACACTACTAACACCATCATTATCGGCAGTGGCCCTAACGGTATCGTGGCAGTAGGGTCAAAAACCGGAACCCAACAAGAATACTTTCATAATGCAGAAACCTTAGGATCGAGCATTCGTGAGGAACCACTCCCCAAAAAACCTAGATGCGAAGTGACACCCGTTTTACGAACTCCTGGACCAAATTCTTCTTCGATTAAAGCAAAATCTCGAGGAACGAAAGTAGAACGATTGGAACATCACAAACGACGAAAGCGGCGTAACAAGCGGGTTATCGCTGAAATTACAACGACGCCACGAGAGGATTTACTTAAATTAAAAGTCCGCCTAACACCCTGTCCACCTCGAATTACCTCAGGTAATTCGACAACTACGAAAGAGAAGCTTCTGCAGATGCGGGCGGTACGTCGAGAAAAAACGAAGAGCAAAAGTTCCATCGAAGAGAATATCGTCGATAGTGGGGAACAGGAAGAAACCATAGAACAAATTATTAATAGTATACCCGACGAAGTGGTGAGAGTTGCGCAAACGTTGGATGAGCAATCACAGTCTGTTGATGTTCAACGTCCATGTATTAAGAACGAGGACTCAACCAATCAGAGAAACGTCGAGACGAAAGATGAGGAAGTTCTTCGGCGACTGGGATTAGTTGCGGTTGCAGAAACGACAGGAACATCCAAAACTTATACTGATTCTGGATTTTCAGTAAAGTGTCAAGGCACCAATCAAAGTCAGGACTATCAACGTGAGGCACTCGAGAGACAACTGAGAGAAAGTAAGGCGAATAGAGTTCGAAGCTTATTGGCCGAGAAACAAATGCGAGATGCTCTAAAAAGCATAATGTCAAAAAGTAAAGAGAAAAGTACGAGAAAAGGTCCACCGCCGCTGGCACCCTTGACACTAAAAGCCTTTGACGCAAAAACCGAACGGCCTCTCGATCTAAGTAGCGGTGCTAACAGTAGTGCGCTTGATCTATCTCCAGGTCCTGGGGTAAATATGCACGGAAAAATGTTACGATTTTCTCCTGCTAAACCAGAAGAAGGCAAGACGTCAGATTCGAATCTAAGGACACTATCGGACGCTGCAGTATCACTCCTAGGTTCTAGGACTACTTCCGGTAAGGTTGCATTGAGAATTCCACAACCACCGAGAACTTCCAACTTCGGTATAAAAATCAAACCAAATTTAGGACTTAGACAAATTCCAAATCCTCAAGCTTTTGTTGCTTCTCAGTATAGGAATCAAAGGACATCAGCACTTTTCGGAAACTCGCAGTTACCGCCATAATATTTTTCTGTCGGACTTTAATCCGAACTGCCCATTTTTGCCCAAAAAAAGAATTACATGCAAGACAGTATCTTTTCAAAGAATTACGGTTAGATGGTTTTCTTAGGAAAATTGATTTTCTTATTTATATAGTCGGTCCGCGACTTCAACGTGGTTTGCTTTTCACAGTTCGCAAGCAATGCGATCCTTAGCATATCAATTGTTCTTTCTAAAAAATCTGTAAAAAAATACTAGTATGCGAAGATATTCGCGAAACCAATCTGTTTATATCCATTGGAATTTTCTCATTATTAAATAGTATTATCAATACAAATCCAAAAATCGGCTTCATAAGAACTAACTATCAGAAGGCTCGAATAAACTCCACCGCATAAGTTTTTTTTCTGCGAGCCTATACTTTAGAATGGGAAGATTCCTCGCTTCGATCATTGTTTTTTCGTCACAAAATCGACTATAGTTCCTCCACTTAAAGAGGGAATTAACCTAATTCGTCCATTTTGGAGTTTAAGATTTATACCTCCAAGATTTCTTGTTACTGTCTGTATAATTACAGAATGTATTGGTTACTCACCTTTTCAAGTGCAAATAGTGGCATATGCAGAAAACAGAGCTCAAAATTATCTTGATCATTTTAGCAGTATGAGATGACTGTGTCTGAGTTGTCACGTCAGGAAGAAATATTATAATATTGTTCGTGTTTTACGCAAAGTTATTATTGAAACGCACATGTCGACACGCTTTGGAAGCGTAACAATTATTTATACATCACATTTACAACAAACAGTAGTGCATCATCTTTCTTCAGCTGTATGTTTCACATACTAGTAGATTACCTAATTGGTAGCAACATTACTAGATGCATAACTAAAAATTTCTTACGGCCATTGATCATGCGAAGGAAGTTTTCCTCGATTTGAAATAGTACTGTCTATGCTTATAATTTGCTGATTCCAGCATAGAAACCAACAGTTAGCATAATTTAGCTATAAATCTTTCTAACAGTCACCAGAGGAGTCGTGGGCAATTTTGCGTGTCTTCGAGTGATCGACGATCTCATTTAGGCTGTCCAAAATATTGAAAAAATTTTAATTAGTTCCAAATTTTTGTGAAAACTCGATTGGATTCAAGTCTGGAGTAAAATCACAGCGTTTTAGCATATATGTATTTATTATATTTTCATCTGAGCTATAAAAATTATTGAGACTAACGCATTCCGGGTCGAAATGTGTAAGCGTTTTTTTCCTAAAAAATAATTTAGAAATTTTTCTCAATTTCTCCTCAATAAAATCTACAATAAGTTACAGCAAAATAACTTTAAAAAGTCATTTTCTCTTCAAATGAGAAGAAAATGAGACTTATCATAAAAGTATTTTCATTTTGATTGAGGCCAAAGTAAGACCTATAGCATGTATGCAGTGTTCTCGGGTGAGGACAAATTGAGTTATATATATGTTAATTTTATATCTTCTAGTAATAATTATAATAAATGTCTTCTGACAATTGAGGAGAATTTTTTGATCATACATATATAATCAGTTGACTTAATGAGAAATACGTTAAATGTTACATTTTTATAATATATTAAGTTCTGAATTTAAATTCATTTCACACTCATTTAATGTAATTAACATTTCTCTATGTTTCGATTTTATCCTCAATTTTTCCTTCATGAGTAAGAATTAAAATTTTATAATTGAAGATAAAAGTAGACTAAATCAGTTAATAAAATATTACACTATGAAGAGAAAATTAATTTAAAACATAAATTTGAGGAGAAAAACGTTCCAAATATTTCGATCCAGGAAAATAGAGCACTTGATGAATGGACAGATTCAAATTTCGGGGTAAAAATATTTGACTTAACGCACAACCACTTGAACCACGCAGTCACTTTTATACAATTTAAACATGCAAATCAGAAATTCTGGACATTTGCAAATATCGCTATTCTATCTGCATGCGCAACTTTATTTTTCCTTAAATTTCAACCGAAATACTTGAACGGTTCACTCAGAATTTTGGGTATACAACATCCATGTATTCGAAATATGCGCATACGGCGTTTTGAAACGAAAAATGCTGAACATTTGTAAATGTTAGTATGTCATCTATATCTGGAATTGGATTTGCCGTATAAATTCAGTTCAGCGACTCATCAGGAATTTTCGATAGAAATAGTCGGCGATACGCACAAACGCACGCACATATAAAACCTTAGAATACAACATGTCATACAATATCATGCCTAAAAAGTAATTCAGTGAGAATGTACCAGCTTATGATCTCATTCAATGTTGTTTTATAGCTTTGAAATAGCTGTCACCTGCCTCATATTATATTTAATTTTTATTGCTGATAAAGATCAATTAGCATTTCATACCATACCTTGTTGGATAGTAAGAAGCAATTAACATTCCAGATCTAATCCGATGTAGATCAAAAAGTAACTGACAATTTTCACCGACTGACTGAAATACTTTCGTGCATCAGACCTTTTTCTTTAAAATGAAAGATGCAATTCAAAAAGTATTTTTACAAATGACTTTTAAGAAATGCTGAAACATGCTCCATTGCGTGTGTGCGTTTGCGTGTGTCTGTATGTGTGCGCGCGCGTGGATCAGGTATACATTTTTTTTGCAATGTTAAAAGATATTGCACTTAATCTGACAAACTCAGACTTCTTATTTTCAGCATATTCATAAAAAACATTTGAATTTGTTATTGTTAGATTGTTTATTTATTATTATTATAAATTAAATGTTTCATTCTTCTTTTGCTATTGTAAATTAATTTATGTTCAGAGTTCTTTAAAAGAATTGCTGCAACCTGCTTATTCTAATGCAGAACGATATATTTGCATTCGTTAAAATAAATATAAAACTATGTATTACGTTAAAAAATATCATCATTAATATGAGTTATCTTCTTTTGAGGATCTTCATAAAAAAATTAATAGCCAAAATTGAGGCAGTTATGTAAAAATATTATAACATGTATGCATACATCGTTTCTCCGTGCAATAACTGGATTTAGTTAAATTTTATATTATCCTATTTGAAGAAAATGTTTTCTTTCACATTAGTTTTTCATTTAATGTCTTCCCTAAATATTATGAGTTAACTACGATTGGCAGGTCTTATGAAGAACGCCTGTTGTGCAATATCTCGTTCGATGGTGATTTATACTCTGAATGGTATATTTCATTTGTCCTTAAAAATTATTTAATATGCGTAAACATTTATCCAATAAGGATTATGAACGAAGAGCACCTGAAGCGAGTGATTAACCCCCTTGAGCGTTACCCCGAGTGCATTCGGAATAAATACTATTGAAGTCCTGTAAAACAGAACAGAGAGGGGATTAATCATTATTTTTAATTGTTAAAATATTAATCAATCACTATATCTTACTGATGAGGATAATGAGGTAGGATATGTGCGTATGCGCGGTTCTCCATGTATTTTGTGCGCACATGTTTGTGCACGCTCATTTGGAAATGCCAAAGAAAGAAGAGTTAGAGTGCAATCTGTTCTGTGGTGCAATATACATATTCTATAATCAGTTAAGTGTCCTAGATACTGATTAGAGTTACGGCGGAGTGTTTAAATTCGGAGTTACACGACTTTAATTCAAAGTATTATTCAAACATAGCAACAGTCGCATATAATGAATTTTACATTATCATCATTAAATAAAACGTAAAGCAAGATTTAACGGCTTGATAATTTTCATGAAGAAAATCAATGCATGAAGGAGTAATTCGTTTCGTTTCTATTTCTACGAACCGGACGACACACAATCTGAACTGGTCATTAGTCTTACATATTTCGATTAATCCTTCCGAATTGTTAAACTTTTAATAAAGATTTCCGTTTAATAAAGATTTTTAGTCATGATTTTTATTATTTCGTAATTTTCATACACCGTTATTCAAAACAGTATCGGGAGCCCTTAATCAAGTACAACTTATCGTTGCAAATGTAGTAATGCATATTTCTAGTCTGTATTATATTATAAATATCATAGAGTAATGTAATAGAATAACAAATGGCCAGAAAACTCAAAACCATCCGAGATTTATAGTTAGTAATATATATGTAGATATTTCAAATGCGTTCACCCATATAAACGATGCATTTGACAGTAGTAGTATACAATAAGTCTATTGGTAAATATTAAGTTTTATTTTGCGCAATTTATTATACTGAAGGGTCACTTCATATCTCCTGCAAATTTTTAATATAAGAGTGGCATTTATTTGTAAAAGTACTTGAATATATATATATATATATACACGCAGTCATCTCACTATTCTGGGCAACTTTCCTTCTGACCAATTTGAAGTTACCCCCATTAAAACTACAAATTTGAGTTTGGTCGACATCACTCGATTTTAGGCTGTAAGCAAAATTTATTAAATTAAATAAGATTCTGTTGCTCGAAATTCTAGAAGCTATGTGTGACAAACAACTGAAGTGCATGCTCGACACGCAGCACTGGCGGAAGGCGGGGAAGGCTAATTCTCAGAATCCTCTTCTCTTATAACCCCGAAGGCGACCCAAAATCACGCTGCGGCTGTAATAAATATTTCAAATGGCTAGATTGAGGATGCCTTAAAAATGGTTCTGTTCGCGGAGATAAACTATTAGGTCAAGTTATATATAATTTTTGTTTCAACATATCAATTACATTCGTCAATAAAATAACCAACAATTATATCTTAATTGCGCTACCACTGCCGTGATAAGACTGAGGGATACTTTCAAACAGATTCGAGTATCATGAATCGTAAAGATAATAAATACAATATTACAATTTGTTCTCAGAAACAAAAATTATTTATGACACGACCTAATATAATTTTTTTTTCTAAAAAAGTAACTAAACCTGAAGGTGTCTAGCATTGAAATTTCATGCTATTTTAACCTAGCCCAATGACTGACAAGTCTATCACAGCTTCGAGTGTTTGGCATAGGAAAATTTTTGGAAAATTCGGTGTGGAAGCCGCAGTATGGTCCTGGAAGTATTTAAAAGTACTTGAAGCAGTGGATACACACTGTGGATTGTCTTCAAATCAGCCCTTCTGCAAATTTACAATTACAATATATGTATAATATATGTAAATGTTTACAAGTACTTTGCAAATAGTAGAAATTGACATATGCGGTAAAAATTGAATATCCGATGAGAAATTATTGTACCTATGAAGAAAATTTAGTGATCAAGTAAGTAGATTATATTAGTAATCGACAGTGCAATCGGTGTGTATTATTTACATTAGGTATTTCAAATTTTTATGTCTTTCTAATTGAAATCGATTTTTGTTTATTTAAATCTGCTAAGTCTTAAACAATTATGAAGAATATTAAAAACTTAATAGTTCTATACAAATGCATATACCGATATTACCTTTTTTGATATTAGAAGCAGTAGTTGTAAGATAATAAAACAGTATTGGTTCAAAACGAAAGCATTTAAAAAATATAGGTGGCCGAAGCTTCGTAACATTGATAACCTTTTTAATTGAATAAAATTAGAATCACTCTTATCTCACGCAATTATACACGATGCCACGTTTTTCGACTTACGAAAAAGACGCAAAATAATAATATCAATATAGAACACAATTATAAAAAATGAAAAAAAGGAGGGCTATGAAAGATGCAAAACAACCAGAAAAAATATAGTTATAACGTACGTACAATGGAAACTGCATTCAGTGTGAGACAAGTAAGTTTCTAGTTTAACCATTATTCAGTTTAAGCGTACTTTAGTTGGCTGGGACATAAATCCAAGATATAGAAATATGCTAATGTTTAATCAATCACTGACATTTAAATGCAAAAAATTTACTTGAACGAAAGAGGAATACTTTCGCATCTAAAGCTAAGTAATTTTTTACATTCTGTTCCATCAGGAACAATCGGGAAATAGTGAAGGAAGAATTTGCTTCGTAAGGACTATTATGCATGAGCATCTGTTAGGTTTATAGGAAATTGTACCTGGTGCATTTGAGTAAGATTATTATGTCAAATTCGAGTTATTTACGAATTCATACACCGTGCCAGTCTCGGGGTTTCTTGAATACAAATTGATACTTTCATATATTTAATACAGTAAAATCAAAAGCCTGCCAACTGTTATCGTTTGAGCCCTTCACACACAAAATAACGTGACGACTAGTACATTGCTATTTTAGTATAGTTTTTCGTTGTTTTGTCTGTGAAGGGCTTTAAAATAAACAACTTTTTTGCCAAATGTGTGCTTATCAATACCGACAATTGGTATAATAGAAGGTAAATATCGTAAACAGTTGAACTTCGTTGCCATTCATCTGTTTTTCTTTGATGACATACTTTTATTAGAAAACTAATCAATGAAAAAGTACCGATTTACTATTCAATTTCCAATCCTATATTTGTGTATTTAATACGTAAAATTTAATAAATATCGTAAGTCGTAAAAATAAACTATTGAAATGTGACTGATCTTATATGTTCCATAGAATACACCACGATCCCGTCCGAATATGTATTAATCATAATGCAATCGGAATTACAATATTTAGAAACACATTTTTCGATACCAGGAACCACATTGGAGTGACAACTGACAGAAAATAGACAGCAAATGATTTTATTAGAATATTTTTTTTTAGAACACGTGTAATCAGAAGGCATTAAAAAATTAAGGAAACATCCCCCTTGTAAACATTTCTTGGGAATTTTTGTAGAAAAAACCAAATGATGGATCGACTTGAAATTTCACAGATATCTTTATTAATGTTTACAAAGTATCCATGCATTTTTTTCGAGTAAATGTATATAATAGAGTCAGCTGAGGATTATTTGGTAAAAACATTTTTTATTTTCATTGATCGAGTTTCTTCTTTTCTGAACCTTAAGCAAAATAATATTTACGTAATTTTATACCACATAAATGTCCTATAGCGGAAGCCGCACAAAATGAACGCATCAAGAATATTACCGACTCTTAGAAAAAGGTGATCCAGTTTCACTAGATAAACCGTCGTATTCTTGGCTAATAAAAAAATATATAGCGCGAATTACTACTGGTTTTAGTTCGGGTAATCAAGGGACATGTACGTTATATGTGGTTAAAATTTTAGGCTGATCAAATAAGTAGTTTTTGAGGAAACATGTCAACACAATTAAAAAATGTTGTTTCGACAGGTATACAAGAAAATGTTCCTTAGCTGAGGCTAATCTTAAAACCTAACTCTTATACTTTTTTTTACACAATTCACAAATGATAAGACAACTTTATTGTAGGAAGCACTGAAATGAAATTAATTAATCATTACCCATTGATAGTATCGATAATAATGTCTTCATCACAATCATGCAACTAACTTTTTCAATTTACCGAATTTCGAAAAATTTTATTAGGAACACATTCTCGATACACATCGCTTTAAGAGAATGCAAAAAAATAAACATTGATGTTTTCGACCTTACAAACCGAATTTCCCCCTCAAAATCTGTTTGTCAAATTATAAGGCGCAATAATAATAGAAACTATGCATAACTCGGTAAATCATTCTGTAAAACTTATGGATTCTTTCCTAAATTGAAAATAAAATATAAGAATTGTTATAAAAAATCATAACAAAAGACTTAACGATGCATAGGATTAACGAATATATGTTCTTTTTGTTAAAGCAATTGTTGTCTATCTATATATTAAGCTAAGGAAACTTTTGTTAGCATATTTCTCATCTAGAAAGTTTTACACAATATATAGTGACACAATAAAAGTGAAGCAAAGTCGGGAACATCCTAGACAACACATATGTGCAAAATTCATCTTGAGCATATTCTAAAAACAACTTCTGTGCCATTAGACACTTTAAAGACAACTTTTGGATATTATCTATTGTCTGGGATGTCGAAAGAATTTCTTATTTAGTTTTACGTATTTTCACCAAAGTTTTTCATTTTTTTAAGACAAGCGACCAATTACTCAGTATCCCCTTTTATTTTTAAAATTGCTCACTTGATTTTCATAAAACCTGGCGTACAGGGGTTTTCATGGTGTGCTATTCAAATCAGAGAACAGAAAAGTACAATTTAATGTGGCGGTTCCAATATGGCGTATCGGATTTCGAAAAACTAATCCGGTCATCATAAAACTCGGCCTTAGGCGCTGTAAATTATACTTTACATGACGTAGCCAGACATAGAAAATTAACCATATACAGGGAAAAATAGATGCTAAGAATTTGATGATCAAAATCAGTACCGCTTCGGGGTGACTTATTTACATTTTGTGGTTCGTAAGGAGATGGCCCCTCCGAATGGAACTGTGTCGCGGCCCGACTATAGTAATGATTCTAACCAGAATTTCTTTCAGATTGGACCGAACGTCGGCCCGATCCGATTTCCCCGCGATGGGATATTATATATCTTTAGTACTTATTATCTAGTAACATAATGTATTATTCTCAATATATAAATATTTGAATACGTACAACACAAAATGCTATCTCTATACGAAATAAAAACTATACTACTGTTTAGCATTTCTATACTGTTCAGTAGTGTATCTATTATATTCTATTTTATATTATGTATGCAGATATATAGTATACGTACTACCCGTATTTATTCAATCGGACAATAGTCCCAAATCGATAACTCCCGATCAGCATCTTTAAGCTTGCGCCTTCTGACACGAGTTCTTCCTTCATTGCGTGATTATCACCCATTTGGAATCTGAAATTTTTAAGCTAGAATTGAATTTAGCAATTCGAAAAAGAACCCCAGAACCAAGTTTGACGATATTCGCTTTATTAAAATTATTTCTGCCATATTAGATGTACCATTTAAAATTTCGCAATTCTGACGCCAAAATCGAATTATGTGACTTCAAAAACTCTAATAAGACAAGATCTTCTATAAATTACTTTATCAGAAGGCTCTTGTCCTAAAAAAGAGTTAAAAAAAGTTTACTATTCAACCAACATTCCTTTTCTGTATCTTATTCTTAGTGCTAGAATGACTACCCGCGTAGAATAAAAAAGTACAACAGAGATTCTCTCGGAGAATCTGACTGAAATTCTCTCGGAAAATCTCTTAGAGATACTTGAGAATCTTGTAAAGAGTCTTCAAGAGAGTCATCGACGGGATCCGGAGCGAGAATCTCTCCTAGATTCCATTCCTTGCACGAGCAGTAGGCAATGATTGGTAAATGTATTTCGTTCACCTTATCGTGTAGGCATGCTATCCAATAATAGAAGAACCAAATATGCAAGATGGGTTTTTATTGATCGGAGAAGACTTTGCACGAATGAAGGAGGCGTTAGAGAGGTGAGCCTCTTATCCACAACGTCGATGTATTCCATCATACTTGATTGATGATCCGCACAATTGGGAGAAAACCACAAATTGAGAAGAGATTTGACGGGGCCTTCAAACACACAGTGCATTATATCGTTAGCGAGGGCTCGTACATATTGATGCACCATTGATGATAAGATTGAGGGTCCCTTTGCTCCGCACACTGCGGCTTCAGCCTCGAATGCTTCGCGGGCATGAGCCATCGTTTCTTCATCCGTTCCTAAATCAAATCGTTTATAAGGATAAACCAGAACTCTGTCATCTAATAGGTATTCTCCTTCTTGTTTACATTTCTGACAACCAAATCGGCCATTGTACTGCTTTATGTTCATGAATAGGACTTTAGCGGGTAAATCACACGTTCCATAAATGATTATTCCTTTCACGATGCGGAGAATGTCTGTGTTGGGAACTTGAACCTCGATCCCTTCACGCAGATCTCGCAAGCTCGATTGAAGGGGTTGCAACAATAAATTCGGAAGCGATTTGCTTTTGCCAAACCATAAGGCCGCAAATACGATATTCTCCTTTTTTGACCTTTCTGAATACAGCAGTTCGTTTATCATTAGATAAGTCGGCCAAATACAAAACTTCGATGATTTAAAAATGGATATTCCATCTGCATACCAGGTAAACGAAATATTTTCTCCGGTGGCTAAGAATCCGTCACCTTCACTCAACTCTCTATAAACGGCCCCGTCGTAAATATCTATCTAATTCTAAGTTCTCCGGATTGTGACGATCTCTGTTAAAACGATGTTGTAACTTTTCAGCAAATGCAGGACGTTTAAATAATGCTTGAATCTGGGCTTTTATTGGTACATCTATAAAATATGTTATATTTGTTGCCTCCATGCATTGAGGACAGTTTTTTAATTCTGCTGTTCAACACTACTGAAACACTTTTCACAGTAGAAGTGCCTAACTACTGGGATTTGCATATCAAATAAGTATTTCTTAAACTTGTGTTGCGTCGTTATGGAATTGTTATCCCGAGGGCAGTGCAACGCAGTAAACTTTAGTATATCCGTTAACAGAGCTCTGGAAATATTATGTCGTACCGCCAAATCGAATGTTGCTATCAAGCTTTCTGCTACCGTCACTGGAGCTCCATCGTACAACGGTTCGTCTATATCTCGACGAGCCACATGATCATCATTATCACTTTCGTCGTTCAGCGTCAGACTCTCTATCAGATGTCGCGTTGCTCATGATGTCGTCGATTCCACGTTCTTCGAAATCACTCTCAGCATCATTTACTTCCGCATTGTGATTGCCCACTGCTTACTCGGCAATTACTTCATCTGGACCGAAAATCTGCTCGCCGTGCTCAGATATTATGTCGTTCTCCTTAGGAATGGGTTCGTATGGATGCTGGACTGGTTCGCCAATGAGTTCGTACAGATGAAGGGCTTGCTGGGGGAGGGATTCATATTGATGATGGTCTTGCTGAGGAACAATTTCACCTTGCTGGTGAAACTGATCGCCGTGCTCAAAAATGGAATCTTCGTGAGAATCATCTTGTTCAAGGCCACTTCGAATTGAAATCCTCTCATTCTCACAACATTGTCGCTTGGCTATATTTTGATTACTCGCTGATTGTTGATCGATTCGTTTATACGGCGGTGCCATTAATTACCAATTTTTGCATCTGAAACATATTACAGAATTAGTTTTCATTCTCACCAAAATTTCAAGTATAGACTTTTGAGAACTCTTTCAGATTTTTCCAAAGCAATTTTCAGCCTTGAAAAAAAGAACTGATCAACTTTAAGCAGGATTCTGGCAAATGTTTATACAACTCCGACAGAGTGGCCTAACCAAAACCAATAAATGGTTTATTGGTGTGAAAAATCAACCAAAATTTGATGTTTTTGGTTGATTTTTTTATTGGTTTTTCACACTAACTAAACCTATTTCGATGGTTTTTGTTGGGTCACTCGTAAAACGCTGTAATAGATAAATTAATTTATTTGGCGTTCTGACCCCGAGTGAAAGATATGTCCATTTCATTTTTCCCTATAGTAAATTGTATACAATAAAATATTAATGTAGTTCTGCCGTTTACGTAAATCAAACTGTTGTGCCTGAATTTTTTATATATCAAAGTTTGAGTATTCAGCTACCTGTCAATCAAATTTCAAGCCCGTTTACCGGGCTTTTTGTCTTACTTGACAAATCTCCGCCGCGTTTGATAAACCACTTGTTTTAAAGTCGAACACAACTATTGTTGTTTGCTCATCGTTTACAATCGTAAATGTACAATCTAAAACGGAATGAAGACTTTTAGAATCTAAAATCTTTGATATAAGCTTGTACTCTTAAAACTACGAACCCGAATTAGGTCCACGAGTATTCTGAATTTGAGCTATCATGGCATCGAGACCATAGTCAGTGCTGTAAGTTATACCCTCGCGATTTGTTGTTGCAATATTTCGACAATTCTGTTTTCTTTTATTCGCAGCTCTCTTACGTTTGTAATCAAGGGTTTTCAATTTTACAGCCCTCGCTTTTCTCTTCTGGGCAAACCGAGCTCGACATTTTCGTGCTGTGTCTGCTATCGGAGTTGTAGTTTATCAAAGACCGAGAATACTTACATACTCTGGTCCAATGTTTTTTTGACATACTGCTGCAGCGACTCGATAATTAAACGAAGCTGAACCTGCGTAATGACGGTTTTTTGGGTGCTTGTATGTGACAAGATTATTGAAACTTTCGTTAATTTGTGTCGATCCCCAAGGAGCTAGTTTCGATGCGTTATTCGCTGCTCGAGTGAAGATTTTCGTTAACGAAGCTAGTAGATCTGCATCAGTCAAAGGGCGTCCGTGCGGCAGAGCCTCGTAAACGTAACCTTTTCCCAGCGTGACACATTGTCTGTCTTTGTCGCAAGCCTCGTGCTCTCCAAATGCGTGATTGACGATATTCTTGAGCGCACGTTCAATTGCTATCGCACAGTGTTTATTTACTTTTATGACTCTCACAAAGGCACTTGCGAAGTATCTTCTGATCTTTGCCGATACTTTCAGCGTGTAAAGAGCGTTAGATACTGATCTTTTGGCATGATTCAGGTCTGAACATTTTTCCACTTCGTGAGATGCTTCCCGTCGAACTGCGGAAATTGTTGAGTAATCGTCATCCCCTACGAGTCTTTCGATTCTAACTTCTGCCACTTCGAGTAGAGGGTTTCTTGTAACCATTTCTACGGCCATGTCAGATTCCATGGCCTTAGCACTGCTATGAAAATTAAGTCTGCAATCATGCTCATTTTTCACCGCGCTGCGTTCACATTTGATGCATCTGGTACTTCTAACTGCATACGACAATATCTCTCCTGAATGATAACCCACTAATGTAGCATGACCTGTAGTTTATGAGACATATATTTGGTAGATGTCACACAGTTTGACGATACTGGAAATAACTTCAGGAAAGATTGCGTACATACTAGATTTGCTATTATGCGCTCGGCCTGTCCCGCGCTTTTGCCATGCACCATCGAATGATGCTGTCAGACCTATTACTCCATCATCACCTACATTAACGATTTCAGGATCGTCGCAGGATTGGGCGTCATTGGAGCCAAATGTTAGACCATACTGATTACATTTTGTATTTCTTAAAAATAATGAGCATATATAAAAGAATACACCAATTTCAACGCCAAATATAACTTAGATTTGAAATATTTTATACCGAGCAATGAAGAATTGTATCCTAGCTGAAGCAAGTTAGCAGAAGAATATTTTAGTTCTTATACACCGAAATAGACTATTTGAGATGGACAGAAAATATTAATGCAATGGGCACACACATAAGATAGTTAATACTAGAACCACATTACACAAATCTTACTCCGTCTTTGAGCCCTCTGCTCTTATCGTTAATTCCCTTTCGTGTCTGATCGCATCTTTAAAAGAATTCATTGCAACCTCTTCTATGACGGGAGCAATCTGGTTCTCGTAACGCTTCAGAAGGTGAGGAGATACTTCTAGAATTTCTAGTGCAGATAGTATGCAATTGAATTGACGCTCTCCAGAACCTCCGTCAATAATGGCTAAGATATAACGCAATTTGATATTACATAATAATATACATTCTGTCATAAAATTCTATTATCAAATATTAAATCTAATAAGACATACCAGTGACTGCTTTGTAATTCAGGTCATACTGGTTTCTCAAAAGTTTTGAATTTGTACAAGAACTTATGTTCACACTGGTAATTCTTTGACAGACCGTGCATTTAATTAACAGTGTACTTGCCAGGCCATATCGATGTTCCTGTTCAATAAACTTGAGAGATAATGACAAATTACATACTTTGCACCATAACTGATCGAAAAGGAGCTCAGTCGGGAAAAGCGTAAAAAAAGTGCCTGGTCTGATGAAATTCCAGAAGTTAACGGTGTGCATGACATATTTATTATATATGGGGCGTTCCACAACAAGTAGGCCATTCCAATTCAACGTTTTCAAAAAAAAAGGTTCTTACATTTTTCGACAGTTAAGAGTGTTAATAACAAATTATTTCATATTTTTATATTGTTTACTTCACCTATAATGAAATATCCATCTTCAACATTTATAAATTTTTCATTCGCTGCATATCGAAAACGATCTATTACACGAAAAAAAATGTAATGATACAACATTTTGATTTCAATAGGTCCTCAAAACCGCAGTTCTCATACCTTCTCAAAAATTTCGAGGTCACTTTTTAGTCTGCGGAAGGGGGATAACAAAATTTTTTTCTAAATTGTTTGTATTAATAATATATATTCAATTATTATCACCTCCGCAGATTAGGTTAAGACACGTTATATTTATTATTATATTTCACTGTTTTTGTAAAAACCAAAAAAAAACATATTTATTGTAAATATGTACTTACTGCTACTACTAATACATATCCTTTCTGTAGTTCGCCTGAAACCTATTGATCCGAGTACCCAGAAGTCGAAGAAGGCAAAGCTCCAAGCATCTCAACCTACGTTTTCCACAATCCCCTCACCTGCGCCCTTGTCTTCTGAAGGATTATTTAATTCCGGCGAAGAGAGAACAAATGATAGTCGAAGCGTGGTTCAAAAAACGGAGAATAAAAAAAATAAAGAAAACGGGACAAATTCCTCCGACACCTCAAAGTCCTTCGAGTCCTCTGAAAATTGAATCTCAGGCACCTCCAATTACTCCAGGTTTAGAATAGTATTAATTCAACTTGTTGGAACAAGACTGTAATTAGAAGCAAATAACTCAGCTTTCGAAGGAAAACGTTTTCACTGTCTAAACTTAACAATCTCTTTTTAAAAAGACTTCCCGCACAGCACGAATACCCAACAAATATGATGAATAAATTATATATTATTCGAGACGTCTTTGCGACTTGAAAAAGGAAGCCACTTAGTTCTTTGTTGGAAACCTGAACTTGTCTTAAATGTGTCTTATTGATATGCCTGTTTTTATTTGTGGTAAAAATTATGTCACTCCATAAATCCACAAATACATTCTTATAAACGTTCATAAGAGCCGGCACAAAAACCGACGGCACACGTCCATAAGTCGGCACAAAAGTTCATGAAAACAAATTACTTAAGATCTCAGTTCTAAGGAAACTTTAAGAATTGGAAAATTAACGCATAATACGTCTTTCAGAGTACTTATAGACATTATACTTCATAATATTGTGATAACATGTCTTGTATTTTTTAAGATTGATTTATAAATCATCGACTACTCAGTGCTATGTGGATTTGTTACCGTCAGAAATCTTTACTGTTCACACCAAAAAATCAGTTCTTGTTGCTCATGACTATAATGACTTCACATAAAGCTACATACAATCCAATACATATATATATCAACGACTTTAAAGGCCAAGATGTCTCGTATAATCTCCGATCTTTCAACGGGCTTCATCCACCTTGCGAATGACCTACCTAGCTCAGTTCTCCTGTATTAATCGTTCAAAATATTGTATAGCCATAATCGAAAGTCTGATGCCTTTGATTGAAGAAATCGTGAAGAAATTTTTGCAACAACAAACTCCCTCTACGTCGGGGACATCATCAACGCCTGACGGAGCTCGCAGAGCGCCCATGCCAGCCACCTCCGAACAAATAAATACAAGGACATCGAGTTTGGGGAATGTGGAGGTATCTATGGAATGTTCCCTAGGGTCAGAATATTTAATATTCAATGGTTACTCAAGATGGTCTCTTTCCAATTTTCAAGATTTGTTAAGTGAAAAAGAATATTTCGTGTTTAAATGCTTTTTAATTTACGATTTACAAGACTTTTCGTTCGTCATTTCACTAGTATGGGTCGCAAGGACTACCTTAAATTCTAAAATCATACGTGGGAAATTTAAAAAAAACTATGATCGATTTTATTTTTTCTCTGAAAACGGACAATCCTCACTACGCAATTGTCGATACTCTAGGTGGAAATTCAACCGGGGTCGAGGGTTTACTTTGATCAAACTGAGCTCAAGCTCAATATCCTTAGAATCAAGAAATCGCCGAAGGAAATGGTCAGGCGTCTGTTGGTACACTTGGTTGGAGAAGATAAGCTGTCAAATATGACGGCACGCGGCGTTTCAACGAAACTAACAACGGGAAAGGGAAGGGAGACGATTGCACCCAATATTTTGGAAGCGATTAAATGTAAGAATAATTTAATTGGTTGTACCTGCACTATTAGTATACTTTAGACTCCATTTATTTGTTTCCTTCTTACATAATTTCCTGCCTTCTCCATGAAGGAACCAAATTAACATACTTCATAAAAAATATATATGACTGTTTTTACTTCAGATTATGTCGACCGTAAAAGCACGCCAATGGACTGGCTCTCGTATATCCCCGTGATAAATTTAAAGTGTGGAACTCTGCGAAATTGAAAGCGTGGTGAATTACGTGAATAAATAATCGAAAAAATAAACCCCCAAATTCGGGCGGAAACGAGGATGAAGAAAAGAGGAGTGAACGATAATCTTTTAATGTTAAAATAGAATGTTTTTCTTCTTTACTTGTTATGTGTCGCAAGACTTTCTTATCAACCCAATATTTTAGGCATTTTTCAAGATAATTTACAGTTAACATAATTACAGTCTGTTACAGATTTGAGCTATTTTTCAAAATTTTTAGAAGAATCTCTGATAGAATCTAGGATAGATTCTCTAGAATCCAGAAGAGAATCTGTCATAGATTATTAGCATTTTTCGAAATTTTGAAGAGATTTTCTGACAGATTCTAGAATAGATTCTATGGAATCTAGGAGATATTCTCGTTCCGGATCCCGCCGATGACTCTCTTAAAGACTCTTTACAAGATTCTCAAGTATCTCGAAGAGATTTTCCGAGAGAATCTCTGCTGTACTTTTTTATTCTACGCAAGTAGCAATCTCAGTTACATAACTTGTGTACCTTACTACTGTGTATTGTAATATAATGATAATAAATCCATTACCAATAATAAATATGCCATGTCATTTACAAATGCATTACAGTCGGACCTACCGGATTGATGATCGTTTGAAAACCTGTAAAACTACGAAAATTACTAAAAGAGAGAGAATGCCAGTGGTGCCAGTGCTGTTTGTAAACGGTTAGTAAAAAGGTAACCTTCTGTGAACGTATTACTACTACATCCCTGATTGGAAGACACAAAGATTAGGTATGGTAAAACGGCCAGTGCCTGAAACTGCGCATTCAAATCTGTCAGTATCTGTTTTTTCACTTTAAGGAGTATTTATTTCGAGAATGGATTCTGAAGATGTAAGTAAAATATTGTTTACTTGCTTAATTATTCGTCAATAATATTTTTAATGTAATAAATAATAAAAATACATATGTTGAAACTTGATAGTAAAGTTGGGTGATTACAAAATTTTTTTAAATTTAATGCATTTGAAGGCAATTAATATTGCGTAAACATGTGGCGTTTGCGAACAACTTCGCAGAACAACAAGCGCCGCCGGTATTTTCTTTCATATGTCATCTTCTTGCTAATAAATTTTCTATACTTATGTAGCCGTGTGTAATATTTAGAAATAACATTGTGCTTGCGAAAATTTGAAATCACTTGGACATTTAGAATAAATTCTTCTTTGTTCTTGGTACTAGGGTTTATTTTCTTTTTTTGGAATAACTATAAGGACTGCCTGAAATAAACTAGAAGTTTGGAGAACATTATCATTCAAAATTCAACGCTAGACCCTTTTGATAAACATAAGGATCACTAGCATTATTTTCAGTCACATGAGAAAGAACAATAGGTAAAAAATTCCTATAAAAATTTTATATGAAATATATAATATAGTATATATGTATAATTGGACATATATAATTTATTATTTATTGTGGAAATATAAGAACAGACCATCCTCCTAAGTATCGGATAGTATCCATTACAAGCAGGTTGGTCTAAAGAATTATCGCTTTAAGTCGTTCTTGTGAGTGTAAAGATCCAATAACGGACCGATGTCTTTTCGGTAAAATCTACGTATTGTATGTACCGTCGGATTAATAATGGTCTAAAGGCATACTTCGAATTTGGCGCATAGCAACGCGATAGGCAAATCCTTCCGTGAATATTATTGACCCAGGAGGGTCTGACTTTCGTGACGAAGCTAGCGCTGGTCCCGCGTACTGTCAGGAGGAAAAGATTTCGTGCCTTGAGTCTCGTTCGAATCGTCACGTATCCCGTTACGGATCCTGTCTCGCGTGACATTGTCGTATCTCTTATTATTATTCTTTGCCTTTTGTTCTCTATCGACGCTCATTGTTGAAAAGTCCCGAATAAAGGGTATATTTGTTACAGTTAACTTCTGGTTCTCAATCTGACTTTATTTAATGCCTGTGCGTTCCCCGCCCCTCTACCTGCCGGTTTACACTAGCTAGCTGCATTCTCTCTCCTATCTCCCCGCGCTATCTTCTCGTTTCGTGGCACTACGTAGTGCCTGGCGCCCATAGGCTATCGCGATCCAGAATCGCGGAGTTTCACGTTGTTGCGTAAGCAGGATCTGAAGGCGTCGTTCGAGGTTTGTGACCTAAGCGAGTTGTTGCACTACGGACAGCCTAAGTATTACTCAAGGAAATTTTGCGGCACATTATACATATTTAATTGATATATTATTTATAAACATATATGATATATAAGAACGAATGGTTACATTGATTACTTCCATGACACGTGGTTATTTCCATGACTGTCAGAAATATTTTGTATATATTATGACGTGATTCTCCCGAATCGCGCATAAAATTAAGAAATTCCAACTTCTCTCTCCACGTAAGCTCCTCACGACAATCCCCTAGCGAGATTACGCCTAAAAGATTACTCTTAAGGTTTCCGTTTGTGAACGTGTATTATCGTCCTTTAACGTTTCCGATTTCGCTTCGCTATACTGCCTTATTTTTCTTGCTTTCTGTTACGCTATTTTCGTTCTCAACTCTCGAGTCTCTTTAGGACGACGTAAGGGCGTGAGGACAGGACGCCACGATCCTGGAATTTCGAAGATTTTGCGTTTACATTTCGCCGTGGTTGCCGTTTTTTAGGATTATTGAGTGAGGGACAACTTGGAGGAATCTGCACGACGCCTACACCGACCAAGATGTGCCCGCCGGTTCCGCCGAGCTGGATGTCGCCGGGATGCTGTGCCGCCGCTAAGCCGATGAAGCCCTGGAGTACCCGGGAGGGGACTCCGCCGTTTCCGTCGACCGGCGAGGGCTGTCCTCTGCGCCCATCCGCTGCCGATACGGCCGGCAAAGAGACGAGGCTTTCCTCTTTGGCCCGCCTAAGGCCTGCCGATCGCCCACGTCAGTGTCTCCGTCCGGCTGAGAAGCCGCCGAACCGCCTCTACTCGCCAGGCCCAGCGTTTTCGAGGGCCGTGCCGACAGGATCACCGCTCGTCTCCACTCGGCCGAATCCGCCGCTGCGCGTCGACGCTCGGGAGAACTCGGCCATCTTAGCCAATGTTCGTTCCGTTCCGATGCCGTCCCGCCTCACCTGGGCCTGCTTGTCGATGATCGGCGAACAATTCATCATTGTCATGTGAAGTTTTGATCGTGAACCTACGCACCTGTTTAAGAAGAACCCCTAGAGAGAAAGAGAAAGAGAAAGAGCGAGAGAGGGGGGAGAGGGAGAGGGAGAGGGAGAGGGAGAGGGAGAGGGAGAGGGAGAGCGAGAGAGAGAGAGAGAGAGAGAGAGAGAGAGAGAGAGAGAGAGAGAGAGAGAGAGAGAG
>JASANN010000014.1:137112-148927 GCA_031762395.1 Calameuta pygmaea | reverse complement strand
CCCCCCCCCCCCCCCCCCGAAAAGACACATTTGAAAATTTCGGTTCTGTATTATTTATCGTAGAAGACTGATGGACGTGAGGATACGCAATGATTGAGGGGGGGCGGGGGGGAATACGTATCCAAATTAAAAAAAAAAATTCAACTCGTAAGACGGATGTAAATTCTTGTGAAATAAGGAAACGGGGGGGGAAACGAAGTGGGACGTAAGAAAGGTGGGGGGAGGGGGGGTGGTAGAGAAAGTTGAAGCCGAAGGAGAAGCTCTGGTGAGTTTTACTTGGTCGCAGATTTCAATTTAGCCTCTTCCTATGCATATTGAGCAGCCACTCCGCGGTAGCCACGAAAACTTAAGCTCCTTCAAACTCAGCGGTCCTCTTCTTCTCAACCTTCCACCTTCCACCTTCGCAAGGTAACTCAGGTTAAACTTCTAACGAGGCTTTATTGAATTGACTAACTAGTCGCGATCAAGTGGTCGGTTCTTCGGAGACGAAATTAAAAGGTATCTTATCTTACCTACCTACCTACCTACCTACCTACCTACCTAAACCTTCTTACCTTCAACCTAACCTAATGCAAGGTGTATATGAAGATTACGAAGGAGAAAATTAGGTTGTAGGACATTCTGCTGGCTGGCACGTGATTCAAAATTCAAAACGAGCCTGTACCTTTATTCTGCCCACCTTGCCCTTCCGACAGCCTGTATAACCACCACCCCTAAACCTTCAACCTTCCTAACCTTCGGTTACGCATCGAGTTCGTATCCAATAATGTTATTTGACAGAATTTAATAAAGCGAACTGACGGCCGGGTCAAAGTGGCCCAGGGGTGGGTGGGGGCCTCCAAGATAGCCGAAGGTTGAAGGTCGAAAGTTTTGAAGGGAGAGAGAGAGAGAGAGAGAGAGAGAGAGGGAGAAAGCAATGTGGACGCTTAAGTTAGTTTGCGTTTAAAGGGGGTGGGGGGGGGGGGGCGGGGGTTGTTGGAGGAGGGCGATAGAAAACAAAAAGAAGGAAATACGTCACGGGTCCGGATCCACTGCTACTTGCAACAGGATTAGTTAACTTGGCAAATTGAATTTCGACGCGAGCAAAGATATTTACCTAGACGGATGAAAGTTCGCGGAAGGATATCCAGGAGGGGCGGGGGGAGGGGGGGGATATAGGTTTCTCCAGAATTACGGCCGCCCTCGAGGCACAGAGTCCTGACTGAATTAACCGGGCTTGTCTTCGCTCGCGAATATTGACTTTCGCATCCTACACTCTTCCCTCTTTCTCCTTTCCTTTGTTTTGGCGTACCGTAACGCCGCGAGGGGAAACGTCATCGAAACTTTTGGATTCTACGTAAACGCGTGTACCGTGCACTTCCAAACGAGTTTTGCAATTTGCGAACTATTGATAAGGTAATACGTGTAGGATATATTCGCTATTCGAGAGGAAAAATTATTTTATTATTATCGGGGCCTCTAGGCGGCGGTTATTATTATTATTATTATTATTCACTTTTAATACGCCTGCAGAACGAACTTACGTCCCGTCAACGTTAAAGTCGTTCAGATTCGTCTCATAGTACTTTCTATCGATCGGCGTGACGATAGGTACAGTGATAAGGGTTGTTTGTAGATTTGGGTTAAATCGTTATCGGATTTTCGTAGCATTTCAATATTTCGCCTCGTTTCCAGTGCCCACGAGATTTGCCATTTTTCTTCTCCTTCTCACCCTCTCTCTGTATTGAGGGTCTTTTTATTTCTTATTCCTTAGTATTTTTTTTTTTTTTTTTGAAACCCTGATTTTTTTTTTAGTCTTCGGCATATAAGCCTAAAATGGTAGACAGAACAATTCCTGGGGGAATCGCTGAGCTATGCTCCTTGATAAATTAAATTTCGCGATCGTTGCGAATTTCTGATACACGACTCATTGCGAATTAAAGTCCTTGCGTGGAAGTGGGTAAAGCCGAAGGAGGTCAGACATGGCGACTCGAGTGACGAATGGGGCTATTCGTTTTGAAATAAATGGGACAAGCCAGCTTTTTTTAGTATCTCTGTCTAGTGAGGATATTTTTTTTTTGTTTCACTATTTTTGAAGGAGCCTTCAAGTCTTTTATTTACAGAATAAAAAAAGGGGCGGGCTCCACTTGTCGCGTCAAAGGGTGAAAGGGTTAGGGTCGTCGCGGTCTTTTGGAATATGCAAAATTATACATATGTTACCACCTATGATTAGTGACGAAACTTTATTAGCATATAGCTAATATTCTGTAGACCAGTTTGTACATTTAATTACGTTAACGTTATGGCCCATACTCATTGTGAATACAACAATTATTATAATAAAATGTATGTTTCTATATACACATAACGTGTGTCCCATCAACGCATTGCCAAATATTATGTCAGACTATTATATATATAATTAATTACCCATGTACCAAATTCCAAAAATATTTTCCTCTTTATTCACGTTATTAAAAAATCAACCCTTGAACCATAAAAATCTTACAAGTGGATTTGTTCTACGGGGTTGCGTTATAAGTGATCGACAATGAATTACAATTTTAAGGGAAAAAAAATAACAGTATAGACAAGGAAATTTTTTAACAGATCTTTGTGCATTATGGTTCGTTCACAACGGACTTTCTGGACTTGCCAAGAAATTATTGTCGCAATGCAGAATTTCGGTACGGTAAGTATCCAGTAATTTAAAAAGGTCATTGCTGCGGTTTAATGCTGCAATTAAAATTGCCCCTCTCCACGTTGCGCAGGGGGTGCATTTTCGAAATGGGAAGAAAAATTTTTCATGGGAGAAAATTTTGCTTTTTTTTTTATTTGACCTCATTAAAAACTTTACACGCAATTTCACCCTTGCGCTGTTGGGATTTTTGACATTTTTACGTTGCCTACTACTTTTTTTTTTACATTCAACTTTTTCGCATCCCTCAAAACCACGTACTCTTTCAGCGGGTAGCAATATCTTTTACTTTATACCCTTAAAGTCAAGCTTACACCCTACTTCAAAGTTTCTTGATCCTCGTTCGGTCTCCCTATACCCATCAAAAGATTTTTTTTCTTGGTCTTTTTCGTCGAATAAAGAGAATTTCGAAAAAGTCGATTTTTAACCTAATTTACGCTGTATCCACTTTATTATCGTCAATGATTTTTGAAAATCTTTCAATCGCGTCCAAAAGTCGACGTAACAGTGAACAATTATTTTTCCACGTATCGTACTAATAGCAGAAGCTAGCTCGACTCGTCCAAGCCCAAATTAGGGGATGAAAATTTGAATAAACAACAAAGAGACCCCTCACAAAACTTCAATAACTTAAATATCCACCCTTAACCTCACACCGTCATCCAATAAAGACGATTCTCAGAAATCTCTATTCTTCAGTCTTTATGAACGCATTCTTGGTACAGTAGGTAAGGCAGGTTTTAAGCAGACCCAATATATCTCAGGATCATCAGAGTGAACGTCTTCCTGTCCGAGTCCGTTCTAGAGATTCTAGATCTCTGTCTCTCTGTTGATATTTATATATATATATATATATATATATATATATATATATATATATATACATACACACACGTACACATCAATTTCTATGATTGATTAATCAACTAACTAAATTCTCTAACGAATCCTTCGGAATATTACCGAATGGCTGGCTACACGTATATATGGTAGAGATTGTCGCGGACAGCTGTCAGGACTCATTTACTCTGCGGGACTCCTGCGGAGGGCTGCTAACTTCCCAGGAGAGTGGTCGAAATTGGGAATCTAATACGGCCGGATTTCCATTCGATTTTCCGTAACTCCGTTTGACGTAGGTGAGAGGCTCCGGTACATATCTGGAGTATTTCGAAGTGAGCGAATGGACTGACTGAAGGGGAGGGGTGGAGGGGGGGGCAGTTGTTGGGAAGTTTTCGCTCTGTCGATTCCCATAGTGTGTCACAGGATAGAGAATTCCGGAAGACGCGAGCATCCAGAGAGAGAGAGAGAGAGAGAGAGAGAGATCACAGCATCCCTTTGCATGAACTCTCAAGGGAGGAATGACACACCGGCACATCATCCTCAAGCTCGAAAACGCTTACATCAAGGGAGACAACAGCCATCGTGTTACGGATCAGTTTGATTTACGTTCCGCGGCTGGTGGTTATCACGTTTTCGATGGGAGGATTTTCGCTGATAATGGCGACGGATCTGCATGATCTTGGCACCACGTGGGAATACGAATCCAGACATTATCGTCGTACCTAGCGCCAGCCACTGTTATGGTTCAGCGGATGAACGTTATACCTGAACATTGAGATACGTGATCCGGATCAGTCTTCCGTTACAGGTCACACGCGTCGTTGATATTGTCTGATAAGAAAATTAGATAATGACAGTGTCATTATAGGAATGCACGCGGAGCTCGGTGACGAATTTGGTTCGATTTAGAAAAAAAATATTGTCATTTTTTATATCATTTTTAATGACTTTTCTTAGCCACTAGGGGCTTCATCCCCGTTAGGGTGAACTAGACTTGGGTCAGATATTTTACGTAGGGGGTACCACGTGGTTTAGCTACGTTGAGTAATTTTGACACTATAATCTATTTTATTAACGTAATGTCAGTACGTGGATCGAATACGCACAATACACAGAGGACGTCGTATACGTAAGAGAGCGTCTCTATTTTATCAAGGGTTGGACCGAGCCAACCCCCTCAAAAAGAAGCACCACTTCCAGCCGACCTACAGGGTGGGCTTTATAGATACAGTCGGAGAAAGAGCGTCGATTCTGGCATTCGAACGGTCGTCACGTGTGAGTCGTATGGAGTACGTGAAGAATTTTAAATGTAAAAAGCCCCCCCCCCCCCCCCCCGCGCCCCCCTATCGGTGACTGTAGCTCGCGAGGGGATGAATGTTAACAGCCCTACCATCCGAGGGTTATAAATTTATCGAAAATGTCGAGCAGCTCGAAATTCCTGAAACTACCCCGAGTCATAATATACCGGGTGAAAAGGTTGTTTACGGATTTCCACGAGCTCACTTTTTATCGTCATCCCTTGCGCGTTTTCATGTAACCTGTACAACTGCTGTCGCTTCCATGAAGACCCGGCAATGAGTCCGTACACGAAGTACGGGCAAGATGGACACGTGTCGCCTTGGTCAAAAATGTATAAAATATTTGTACAGGGTAACCTAGTAAAATCATCCCCTGTAAATATGGTTTATGGGGGTTGGTCCTCGTAAAAATTTCACCCTTAAAAGTATCGTCGACCTTCTTAAACCTCGTGTAACGTTTAAAGCACCTGGCGGATACCCTTGAAGATCTTGAAATCCCTTTCTCGTGCGGTATCCATTGTTCATTTTTCTTTTCTGTCCTGGCTGGATGAAACGGCGGATGCTGGAGAAGGGAGCTCTGGACCAAGATAAATATTATTGTCATCGAGTTCAGGATCGCGAGCTTATTGCAAGCTCCGGGACGACCGACACAACGACAATGACGGAGATGACTCTCGGGGTTGGGGGGGAGGAGATGAACTTGCTGCTCTGGACCATTCTCTATGTCTATACTGTATACTCTATATCAGACGTACAAGCTTCCATTGCGAGCATCACGCCTCCACGTAATTAAACTTCCTGCCTCCGGGACCTCTGCTGGTCCCATCCAAACATTCTGGCTCAGTCAGCTTCGTTCAAGATCTTCTTCGTAACCGGTCTGCGAGGGGCTGAACGACGGTAGGAACTCATAGGGAGCCGAGTGTTATTTTTCTGTGAGTTGCCGCGAGAGTAGCTACGGGGGATGACAATAGAGCTTTTTTTTTTTTTTTTTTTTAATTTTACCGACTCCCGACTTATTGTTCGTATTATTGCCAAGATTATTACTCTTGTTATTAGCTGGTTAATGGAACGGATTTTTTTTATTATTTTTTATGCGGATATAATCGTAATATCTTAAATGAATTCTTCGTGACTGTTCGATTAGCTTTTAAGCCACTTTTGGTCATTTTTCGTTCTGCTTTTTTTTTTTTTTTTTTTTCATTAGCTATTGCTCGTTTTGAGCCTTGGTGGGAAAATTTTTTTTTACCGGTTTCTTCGTCGCTTCAATCAAGTCGACACATTTATGTTGAATAGAATGAAGAAGGCGTCTCGTCTTTTTTTTTCTTGTCCTTGCGTTATTAATGGAGACTGTTACGAGTAATTAAGTACATTTGGATTGTATTCAAAATGATGGGTTTGCCAAGCGAGGAAAAAACGAAACTAAACTACAGTCCGTAGTTAATAATTATATTTACCGTGCGAAACGAAAAGTACGGTAAAGATGTGCGTGAATAAGAAATAGACAGCGATCGAAAAGTATCGCGATGTAAAATTTTAATAAAAACTAGTAAAAAAAAATATTAGGCGAAACAATGGGAAGTGGTGGCGATAATGGCAGAGGACGAAGCATATCTGATCCCTGAGTAAAGAAAGAGTCACGGGTTTGGGAGGTGAACGGAAGGAGGAGGAAGAAAGAAGAGCGGCTGGAGAAAAGAGATAAAAAAAATATAAAAGAAAGAAATCCAAGAGAAGGCTTCACAGACAATTACTTCACTCGAGCAAATTGAGTCTCCTGGTGGGCAAAAAGGACCTTTTGCCGTTCAGTCAGCCATTTTCATCTGGGAATAAAGGATTTCGTCTGGCGTAAGTCGTCCTCGGTGGGTTTGCCTTAAATCATAACCGGACGCATGTCCGGAAGTGCTTCCGGTTGGTTAAACTCGGTAAGAAATTGTACAATTTCCGTAATGCGAATAGCCCGGCCTAGTCCTTTGAAACTTAAAAAAAATTCTTTTCCTTGAAAAAAAACAATTAATTTCTTATTTAAGAACGCGGCAAGTTTTCTGTGCCTTCAATTTCGCTGGGGAAACCCCGGCACAGTTGGTACCATTGTTGATGAGGGTCACACTGACGAATCGTATGGGTGTACTATTACCTTTATACGATTCACTGTACTATTTTTACACCCGGTACACTTTGTTATGACAAAGCTTTACTGACACGCCGAAACTTCGCGCTTTACACGCTAGGGGCGCTGTTCGTTCTTTTTCTTTTCTTCTTGCAGTTAACAGTCTATACAATCGGAATGCCTAAACACGGAAATTGAATATTACCAATTGAATTTTCATTCTAGTCAATTCGGCTTTTGTCGTCAGGCTGAGCGATTTTAATGGAGCACTGGGTATATGTAGCTTTTATAAATATTATCAAAAATTTTACGAAGTACGAAAAGTTTTTTTTTTTTTTTTTTTCAAATAAAATAAAAGTAATTTTGAATTCATGATAAGTACGCTGTAACCGAATCATCCCCTCGTTTTCTGTCTTGTCGTGCGTAAATATGAGCTTTAGGGGTTGGTAATAACAATAGGATACTGCGTGCGAGAATCATCAGTCAATTTCGAGAGGATCAGAGTGTCGAGTAGCGATTCGATATTATTTATCAACAATGCGTTGAAAAGCTTGTGGGAGGGGTGGAGGGGGAGTTTGCAGTGAGTAGAAGGGGAGGGGAGGACCGTCATCGTATAGCAGAGTGAGCTACGACCAGAGCAAGAGGGGAGAGGGTGGATCTTGGCTTTTGGTGAAAATCGCAAAAAGCTCTCTGAACGCGATGGAAGATAAACATAGGAGTCGTCTGGGAAATCCAATATCGAGTTATTCTGATTGGTTTGAAGTAAGACGTTGCTGTTGCCGAGTATTGCTGCGCGAAATGTGACTGAGGGGCAGAGATGGGCAAATAGGAGAAAGGAGCAGCAAGAGATTTTTCGAAAAGGACGATATAATGAAAAATACAAAGATGGAGGCTGGAGGTAAAATTTATTTAAATCACAGTCGAAAAATCGTATCTTAAGGTTAATTAATTCGCATGTATTTTTTACATATGGCCGATGCAGCTTTGGACGCTTTTACGTAATTTTTTTTAAAAATTGAGAAAGCTGTCGTTTCATAAAATAGTAAATCATAAGAAATACACGAACATCCATTCGATACGGGATGTCGACTTTATCTTTTTTTTTTTATCCATAAACAATAGCATTCTCGATTCCGGTGTGACAATACTCCGTAACAGGTATAACAATGTATCCAGTGGTATAGTGGACGAGTCTTTTTTTTTTAGTCTGACCCATGACCTACCTATATCTACTGATATTGTCCTCGGTCACCACGCTTAACCGAATTTCTTGGCTTACGCGGTTATTTGGCAATTTATGGCTACGGCATTTGACCAGTCTGTATGTCATTCCAGACATTCCCATCTATCAGTCGCGTCACGGCTCGCTGCATCCTGAACACATAGACGCTGGAGCGTCCCGACGCTCTCTACGCACCGACGTCGCCTTCTAGGTACGTAGGACAGTATTAATAATTTTTATTATCTCTTTTTTCTTCTCAGCGATATTAATTCTCTGATATTATTATGTCCTCAGGGGTGCAATCTACTTCAGAAGGTTTGCATAAGGAAAGTGCATCTGCAGTTGCATACGACGGGGAACGAAAGTGCAGCGATGTGCATAAGGGTGAGTAAGAAATAAAAAGACGCTCAGAGTGTTTATGAATATTCACAGAGGGGTCCAAATGGGAGGGGTGGGGTAGTGACGATCTGTCCCGGGAGGGGGTGGGGGGGGGGATGTTGATTCGCAAAATGCAATGAAAGGGGAGTGCAGTTGGATAAGGGTAGGACAGCAGAGTCGGTGCACTAATGAGCCGTTAATGGTAAATAAATGGACCATCGTGCTCCGGGTGCATTGCAACAGCACGTTGGGAACGTGACGTCAGCTGTACGTTGCAGTTGATTAATGAGAGGGAGGCTGCTTTGTCCCTGGCAGAGGTCAATTACATAGAAACGTCTTCCGTGACTTGAGGATGCACTTGGCGAAGATTTTCATGCGATACCGCGTCGCTTTATTCATCTTTGCTGCAAATTTATATATAGTTCTTTTTCCACGTCACTCTCCTTTCATCCTTAGTTTGCTTTGTTCGTGGGTGACAAGATGGCGGGTCGCTTTCACGTAATGGCCGCCGCGTGGGAACGTCTTTGGAACGTTCCCACGTGACTTCCGGTACGACCAAATTCCTTGAGGCGCGCGCGCGGTCGTGGCGATTCTTGCGCGAACTTTTGGCGAATAAATCGATGCGAAATATCATCGTGTCTTATTGTATCGGAAAATTTATAACGGTTTGCGGAAACGTTAAGTTTCTCTCTTGATAAATCAGAGAACTTTTTCCCAACCGCGAGTAACTTCGCGTCGTTGAGCTCCGGCTGTATCCTTTCCTTTCTATTTTTCTTTCTCTTGTTTCCGCTTTCTCTCTCTTTTTTTCTCCTTCCTTCGCCACTCCCATACTTTCCTTCGCCTCGTCTCATTCTTCGTCTTCTCCTTCTCTTCGTTGGCTTTGTGTCCGATTCCTGCCGTATGCACTTACTCGTATTCCTCCTTCCTTACGACTTCTCGACGCGGCTTTGCTTCTCAAAAACATTGCAGAAGAAAGTTTAGCCCTGCGACGACACTTTTAAGGAAGCTTCTTGGTAACTTGTCCCCCTATTGTTGACATAGCAGAGAACCGAGTGAGATCGTTCCTTTTAATGGATACAACCTCACTGGTCCAGTAGGGGAAGTCTGTGGGTTTTTAATTTTTATAATAAACTGTCTACTCGGTTATCGATCCTTCTGAATCTAGATAAATAATTTATTTCCTGAATTTTTTAAGTCATATAACAAATTTAACATCTTGCCAGTTCCATTAGATCCACCATTTTGAAGTCCTTATCCACGGCATCGGGCTCTTCCTTTGATCAGTCAGGACAACCTCAGGCGTCCCATACACGTCCTTTCTGTGAGTACATTCTGCATTCACAATGAGCTTGTAATTCACGTTCCGTTCATTCGCTGAGCTTGCACCGGGTCAAAGTTCGGGATAATCTTCCTCACAATTTAACATGATCGTTAACCATCTGCTATCTTTGAGAACAGTCGATGATGCTGACCGTCAGAACATAGGTTAGCCATGACTTTCTTAAAACTTAACTATGGACCTGGTCGCGTTTAGAAAATCATCGAATGATCTGTTGACGTAGCTCAATTTTGATCCTCGTGCATTTACACCTCTTTTCAATTAATTTAGCTGATTGACGTTATTCAAACGAATCCAAGGCTTCGTCATTCAATCTTTCCTGGAGGCGTTTCCGAAAGTTGCCTTAAAAGGAGAAAAATATAGGTATACCTTTCGTCAAAGTAATTTGTCTTGTAGCATCTGTTGAGATAAAATAAATGATCCCCCAGGATACGTCTCATCGGGTAGATCGGGCGGGTTCTGTGTGTCAGCAAGGAGGTGCGAAGATCCTTGAAAGTCCTGAATTCCCTCTCAGCGGTTCAAGGAAGAAGGACGCGGACCGTTAGTCCCGTGGAGAATCATCCTGAAGGTGGTAAAGGGGATCCGTGATCGCTCCAAGGATTTAATAGTCTGCAGCCTCGGTCCAGTGAAGCTGTTGGAAGACGCTGTGAGTATTGATCAAGTGACAGACGATGTAGAAATTCATAATAGGTTGGTATGTATCTTTGCCAGGGGATGCTGAGGTCTAATTTGAATGGGTCTGCTATTAGGAGCCATCCTTGTTACTATCACTACCAACCGCTGAGACAACCTTGAAGTTACGAGTATATCAGGTACCTTCGACGGTAGAAGGGTACTTCCAGTATTGTCATAATATCCTGGAACAATGGCTCTACACTTCAGTGGAGTGAAAATCGACGAAGTGAAGTGCGTCGCGTCAAGTGGAGTATTCTATACTTAGTAATAGGTGTTGTGTTGAGAAAACAGTTCCATCTATACAATTGGATTCATTTTAGGGATGCTGGAAGTACCGGAAATTCTCAGCAGTTACTCGAACGGATGTGTGATATCAATGGAGGTAAATTATTAACATAATGCGCCACGACAACTATCAGATTCAAACTGTATACATTGAGCGTGAATTTATCGGATAATATGTTATTAATTGTATTTGTACTATAATGTGGGATGTGTATTTATCAGTTTATCTGGACCATGAAATTTTGGATGGTCCAGATGCTGTCTCATGTGATTTGGTATTATTAAGGATGCTGCGTGGGACTTGTCGTCCAAGCGATTATCGTTAGGCTGACCGCATTACATTAGACGGGGTCCGAGGAGGCGGATGTGACGTCTTTGTGGAACGTTGCCCATCATTCATCCCCTATCCTGAGCAAATCGCACATCCCTCACTCACGCTCGATTGATTTGAATAAAAGGTTCGGGAAACATATTTCAGAAAGGCGACCAATGAAATAGTGAGAACAGCTTCTGGCAGTGGCTGGTGAATACTTTTACGTGCCATATACATATGCATGTATCAAATAAAATGCATTTTTTGCGGTGAAACAATATCATTGTGAATTCCATGCGTTCCTCGCCATAGATTTTGGACTCGACATGAGTCTTCAAGATTTGCAGTGTTCCAGGTCGCAGCATTAGCAGTCTCAAGCGCTTCCGGTCTCAGCCTTCGCAGTCGTAATAACCTCACCAATCTCCTTCCTTCCTTTTCCTTTTGACTTTCTCCTCCTTTGCTAGCTTTACATTTTCCGGAACTAATAAAAAAAAGGTTGGTCAATACACGCTTTTTCGCGGGAAGTATCTTTTTTAGTTCCGGAAAATTCCGCCAGATGGCGCTGTCTGGCGCTTTTGTAGTTCCGAAAAATTCCGTTAGGGGGCGTGGAACGAAAATTAACTCAAAAAATTGCATTTTTGCGGGAATTGTCTTTTTTAGTTCCGGAAAATTCCGCCAGATGTC
>JASANN010000014.1:116463-137012 GCA_031762395.1 Calameuta pygmaea | reverse complement strand
GCTTTCAGGCGCTTTTGTAGTTCCGCAAAATTCCGTTAGGGGGCGTGGAACGAAAAAATCTCTAAAAATTGCATTTTTGCGGAAATTTTCTTTTTTAGTTCCGGAAAATTCCGCCAGATGTCGCTTTCAGGCGCTTTTGTAGTTCCGCAAAATTCCGTTAGGGGGCGTGGAACGAAAAAATCTCTAAAAATTGCATTTTCGCGGGAATTGTCTTTTTTAGTTCCGGAAAATTCCGCCAGATGTCGCTTTCAGGCGCTTTTGTAGTTCCGGGAAATTCCGTTAGGGGGCGTGGAACGAAAAAATCTCTAAAAATTGCATTTTCGCGGGAATTGTCTGTTTTAGTTCCGGAAAATTCCGCCAGATGTCGCTTTCAGGCGCTTTTGTAGTTCCGGAAAATTCCGTTAGGGGGCGTGGAACGAAAATTAACTCAAAAAATTACATTTTCGCGGGAGGTATCTTTTTTAGTTCCATAAAATTCCGCCAGATGACGCTGCTAAGCCCCTACGAGGTTTTCGGAAAATTCCATCAGGGCTGGAAATCGTAAAACTGCGAGCAGGAACACTGGAATTCCCAAAGACTCCACAATTTGTGGCGAGAGAAACATATGGACTCAAAATGGAATACGTAGACCTCCGACAGCTAATAAAAAGAGAGTAGCACTGCAATAAGTTTTACCTGCCTTATCAGATGTTCAAAATAGTGCTCCAGTTTCGTCACAAATCGCAAGCGTGCATCGTACCCGACACGCTCCGCATGTAGCTATAGGTGTGAGGGATAATGCCATAGAGAATTAAATGAAAAGAAAAATATAAGAAATTCATAAATTACAATACTCTTTGCAAACCGTAAGTTTTCGCAGTGAAGCGTGTCTTTTTCTTTTTCATAATCAGAAGTAAAATTAAAAATGGGTATTCCCGAGATACCTTGCCCGTTTATATTTATGAACTTGAGGAAATAAATAGCAGGACGGTTCTGCTGCCTTATCGTAGAGACTTTTGCGAAATTAATTATTTAACCTATGAATAGAAAATTTCTCGAAGGTTATACACTTCTTTACTACCACCAAGTTATAATTAGTCCTCTATTAATTTCCTTTCAGGTTTCACATGAATATATATTTATTCGTCAACCCTCTGTCGTCTGACGTCACAGCATCATCCATTCACCACCCCTTTCCTCATACATGTGTCATTTTATTTATATACATTCTCGTGTACAAAAAACTATCCAATCTAAACATTCTCTTCTTTGCCACAGTTGTAAGTTTTTCATTTTTTACCATCTTCTCGTCCTTCCTCCTTCACCCTAGTCCTCTTCTTACTCTTGTACCGCTGGTTTACGTTTCCCGTGTATCCTCCTGTGGGAACGACTTCGTCACCGCCGAATATCCTATTTCCTAGTTACGATCCTTCGCTATTCCCAGGACGACGTAAAACTTCCTTGAAACGACGACACTTCGATAAGTCTCGGGGCGAGCGTTGACAAAAGCGCGGACGAGTGACGGAAACTGAAAGAGAACAAGAGAAGAAAGTGAAAAGTAAGAGAAAAAAAAAAGAAAAATCTTAAAAAAAAGGTGGACACGTTGGAAAATAAAATACATCGCGCCGTTGGGACGAGAAATAAAAAGAAAAAAAAAATTTAATGCTCAAATAAAAAAAACTAAGATACAACAAACATGATTTCGATAACGGCAGGTAGCCGCTGCTGTTTTTTTTTCCTGATTTGACATCGACCCTCGCAACAACGACAAATGCTACCTCAGTCAAACATGCATAGGTGCATTATTAATTCCCATGCATAACGCATCGTTCCACGCAACAAAAGAATCAATTCAAGCACGAAGTCAGACGATTATCAAAAGTACGAACCACCCCTGCTGAAACAGTCCCTGTGGATTCAGCCGTCGTTAAACTGCGTCACGCACGTCAAACCATACGGCGGTCAGGTTGTCGTCATGCAAGACTCACTTTTGCGCCATAACGATTCGTCATTATTAAAAACGTAAAGAAAAAAAAAAAAAAAAAGTTTCGTCCTCGTCAAGGTGATAATTTATCGCGAGGTTCTTCTACCCCTGACAGTTTCTGGATACCCGAACAGGATTTACTACGCACCCCCAGAGAAAATCGAGATCTCATTAAAGAATCGAGAAGAATCTCAAGTCTTTTTTTTGCAATCTTCATCCCCCAAATTTTCTCCTTATTTCAGCTGTATTCCCTGCCGGCGAACACAGCACGACTATTTGACGTCTTGCGAGGATCTTAGACTGGGACGAATTTGAAAAAAAAAAATCACGACAGAAGAAAAAAAGTGTCTATCGGCTACTGTCAAGTTTCTCAACCGTGAGATACACTGGGTACATACAGCAGGTAGACTAGTCAATTTAAGGAGTCACATGTATTATGCATGGCCCGGTTGATCCGTGACTCTAGACTCTTTCTGCTTGCTGGTCCCACTCAACCCACCTAGTTTCGACCCTTCCTTCGCGAATCATCCCTTAAAGCTACCTTATACCAGACTACTTTTTGTTCTCCAATCTCGCTAAATATTTACAAGCATTTATCCCTCATGCTTCGGTGCTACATCGACTGTTCGCCAGTTCCCATCGAAACAGAAAATGATCGGTTTTATTGAGAAGGTATAGTCGACTCGATCGAATGGCTCACTGGTCGAGATATTGAGCTATGACTCAACCGTGCAGATACACAGGCGAAACAAGGCTAAACCCTAAGGAATTTATATATCCTTTAAGCCTAGCGCTGGATACCAGTTTCTTTTCCTTAATTTTATTCTTTTATTTATTCTCTCTCGCTCACTTTCAGTTTCCTGCTCAAGAAACCGCGACAGGGTAATGCCGAAATAAGGAGGGAAAAAAGTTCGATCGTCTACGATAAAAAAAACCAGAAGAAAACGGGACTCGACTTATACGAAGAACCCAAAAATCTTCTTCGTCGTTCTCCAGAGGCAGCGAGACCGTTCGGGGATGAGAATTTCGGCTTTGGCTTTTTAGCCCCCTTTTTTTCTCTCTCTCTCTCCCTTTATCCTCTCGAAAGGTCAATACTAATCGACTTGTAAATATCAGTGCTGGGGTGCGACTTGGATGTCGACCCTTGTTATCGATATATCTAAGGTCCCTGGCTCCCTTCTTTTTTTTTTTTCTTTCTCCTCCCTTTCACTTCTTCGCACTGTTCCTAACAAGAACGTTTAAATGCATTTCTCATGGAAGATTCTGTCGGGTCGGGTTAAAGTGGTTTGCTACTACTTTACCATAGGGTGGAAAAACCACCCTTCGCTGATCCCTTTTCCCTGTTCTCCATCTACTTACTTGCTATATACCTTTTACTTTGCTGTTTTATTTTTCTCTTCTTCTTCTTCTTCTTTCACGTCATACACTTCCCTCTATTCTTATATTACATTTAGCTACTTTTTATTCATACTTATCTTCTCTTCCTTTGTTTCAGCCGCAACGCGGCCCAACTGTAATGGTCGCACGGTCATTAAAACTTTGCCTTATTCCCAGAGTTTTAAAAGGACTAAACTAGCGGGACTGTTAGTTTTGAGCTGCCTGGAGACTCTGGTTTGTTTAAAGGATCCAAGAAATCTCTATCAGCTTTCGTTACACTGAAACAATATTGAGAACAACAAACAACTTTACAAAGCTTTGTATCAAATTAATATTAAGCTGTACATGTACGTTTGAAACTGATAAATAAAATTTTCATTAAACCGTCGTTAAAATTTTTTCAAAAATCAATTTTCCTTCCAATCGTTACTAGCTCGTATTCTAGTGTCCTTTAGATTAAGGACAACGCATAGAGCTTTTAACCCAAGATTCCTTATCCACTAGCGGGACTGTTAGTTTTGAGCTACCTGGAGACTCTGGTTTGTTTAAAGGATCCAAGAAATCTCTATCAGCTTTCGTTACACTGAAACAATATTGAGAACAACAAACAACTTTACAAAGCTTTGTATCAAATTAATATTAAGCTGTACATGTACGTTTGAAACTGATAAATAAAATTTTCATTAAACCGTCGTTAAAATTTTTTCAAAAATCAATTTTCCTTCCAATCGTTACTAGCTCGTATTCTAGTGTCCTTTCGATTAAGCACAAAGCATAGAGCTTTTAACCCAAGATTCCCTTTAAAAATTCCATCAGCAGTCTCTGTCGTCCCTATGAAAAGTTTTGCTAATTTCGTGGTCAAAGGCGACTTCGCTCGGGCTTCACCAATAATAATAAATGCTCCAACTAATTATAAAGCATTACGGGTTTACCTCAAGGATATTATTCTTCCAACTTGTGCGCTTCCGTGGATCCTACCGACCATAAAAAACTAATTTATCCAGGAAAACGAGAGAGGCTCCACAGGAAGGGGGGATCCTGCATAGAAGGAAGAAGCTTGTATGGGTCTCTGGATGGATAGATGGGGTAGGTTGGTATATCATTTTAAAGACGTGCCGCGAAATAACTTTATAAGTAGTCTAGGGAGAGTTTGGTCAGGCCCGTCTCTGCCTAAGTAGTTACCAAGTAGTTTGGGTCGCTAGAGAGTCAGACGCGACTCGATATATAATATTACGCAAGTATAGAGAATTTGCACGGAGAGTCACGTAACCGATTATGCTCGAGACACATGAGATCTTTTTTCATCTTCCGAAGATCCTGATTGGTCCAGAGCGAACGAGTGGATGCGACTTGACTAATGACCTCGCACAGATGCGACTTTGCGTACTTGTAAAAAACCAATAAGATAATTAACTTAAATTTTTTTTTTCAATCTACCATGGTTTTTACTATAGCCCCATCTCAATTTCAATGGTACCAACCTCACCTCTGGAGCATTTTTTTTTTTTTTTTTCCTAAGAAAAAACGTAAAATTACCGCAAGCCCGAAAAAACAAGGCGACTCCACAATATATAACGGATGTAAGCCAGACTTTAATACTACCCAAGTATACCAACAGTAAAACGACGGAGGGCCAGGAGGGGAGGGGGGGGGGGGGGTTGGTAATGGCGGACACGTTTCAGGAACCTCTCCTAAATGCATTGTAGGTTATGTAGCTACGAGGACCCTATACCTACCCAAGAAGACAGACGCCACCCACCCCCCTCTATTCTAGCCCGACGCCGAGAATCAGAGCGTCGGTAATTCCGACGCCACGTAATACCGAGATTCGCGTTAGCGTCGGGACGCCAGCGTAAAGTACGTCGCCTCGTGGAAGGACACGACAGCCTGTTGAGATCGTTAGAAAGTTTACGTCTAGAAAGGGTTGAAGTGCCAGAGGGATGAATGGGAGGAAGCGAAGAAAATGATTTGACCCTGAAGGGGTAATGATAACGTTTATCACAGAATCCAAAACCCAAAGGGAAAATTGAAAGAAGAAAGCGATGAATTGTTAAACCGTTAAATGCCTCACGGTGACAATTTTTTTTTTGTGCTCAACCCTAATTCTGTTATCAGCTACTCGTCAATGGCATCCCTTAAAACGAGAGTAATAAAAAAAAATTTCTTTTTCCAATCCAACCCTCGCCAAATTTTAACCTCAAAACTCAAAACAGACAAACGATACACTATGCGTTCTTGTTAGCAATATAATCAGTGATCACGACGTTATTTAACCAGACTCGTACAAATATATTTACACGCGACACGTAATTTGCATTTTAATTACTCATTACCATAGCAAATATTGCAACCCTTCGTTACCTGCTTGGAAACGTGGTTCCGACTACCATCTACGACACCATCTCTCCAGCCTTCATCCCCCATATATGCTCAGTCACTATGGACCTACGTATCCAGCATCCTCCGGCTCGCAAAACCACCCCCTACCCCATTCCACTACTCGGCCTCCTCATCCCGCACATCCCTTATCACCCAACCAGTCAACCAGACTTCCAGCCAGCCAGCCAGCCAGCCAGCCAGCCGACCAGCCAGTAGCCACCCCCATCCAAGATTTACATTGTGCCAGCCAGACGCAATCCTACGCTGTCTACCAGCAAGTTCAGCCCGTTTACCCCGTTTACCCCATTCGCCATAATATACGTATATATACATATATAATATCGCCCTACGCGCCATAACTGTACCACTGTATTCCTACAACCCCTTTAGACAACTCCTATTTACTTATGCTCAACCATGTCCTCTCCTGGATCTCCCCACGGAATCTCGGGATTTCCACAATAGACAATTCCTCGTTTTCACATATCCTATATGTATAGGTATATAAAGCATACGTGCCATTCTTATCACTCGGCATTGTTCATTATGCATTTACACGCTTACATTCGTCTCCATGAAAAATCCTTATCACGAAAGACAATTGTGTATGAAATATCACGACGAACCCTCTCTGCGTTACACCCTGTATCCAATATCCGATCGATTTTCAGGAAACGCATTAAGGGTAGTGCGGTATAAATTAGGGGTACCAGGCGCGAGCACTTTAGAAATTAGCCGCATAATCCATCCAGTTACTTGCATATCCCAGAGGCCGGTGGGCGAATGGATTGGCTGGATATGAATTTACCGTATCTACTAGTCTAGCATGGGATTCCGTACGATTCGTGTTACATGGAAATACGATTCTATCTGCCCTCTATGGTTATTACTATACGCTTTATATCTATAGACACGTATTTATTTCACGTACTTCAGCCGTCAGTCGAGCCGAACTCGAAATTTCTCTTCTTCATTTTCATTTCTCACTCCCCTCTTACGCGCTATACGAGTTTACCTAACCTAATCCAACCAGCGTCTTCCGGAGCTACTGAACTTTACATTTGGTACGTCCTGTACCAATGGGTATGGTATTTACAAAACCGAACAAACACTCCTCTACCAATTACAAAACGATTCTCTCTACTTCCATCTTCTCCGCTGAACGGTGCTTCTATTTATTGTTATATATATGTATGTACACAGTAGATATGGTACGTACCTTGTCAGACACTGTTACCGAGTCAGTATCCATTTTACTTGGATATAGCGATTGCGTAAGATCAATTGTTAACGTTGTTACCCAATACCCATTTGTATGATATAGTTGCTCGAACGGCCTGAAACCTTTAGCAAGAGCGTCGCGACGCTCTCGGCGTCCAACTTTTGATTACCCGCATCTTCGTATAATTTAAAGTAAAATCGCGCTACCGTCTGCCTAAACTCGTGGCAAATATTTGAGAAATAAAATTTTTGTGAATTGCCGTTATCAAAAAGCTTTCAAGGGTTACGGGTTCGTAATGCCTTTCAAATATTGAATAGGCAATTCATAGAAAATCTTTTTCCCTGACGTCTCACTTGATATACGCGGTGACTGCTTTTCAGTTGCCGTATTCATAGATACGTTACTTTTAAAATATCTTTATGCAGAATAGGTGACAGCGTCACCTACGTATATTATGTGCACGAATGCAGTTTCGAATAAAATTCGAATACGCTTCGTAGATTTGGTCATATATATTCTAAGCGATTTTTCAAAATTTTTAAACGAAAAGTTAATCAACTAGCAGATTAAGTTTTGCTTGTGCAAAAAATCAAATTTTCAAGGACACGGTCATTTTCGAAAAAAAATATTACCTCGATTTCAAAACTCGTAATACCGAAAAGCTTTTTTGATATTGAAGTTTTTTTACTGCCTTATATATATGTATATATATGGGTAACAGTCCTTTCTACTTTTCCTAATTTTACACTGCATAACGTGGAACCTGGTAAAACCTATATTAACGACGTCCTTAGAAAGTTCAAGTGGCACATAAAGAGCCTACCTGACGTAATTTCAAAAATTTTCATTAAAATTCAAAAGTCACGAAAAAAAAAAAAAAAAAAACGGAATTATTCAGAAAAATGCTACGACTGGACAAAGAGCAGCGTCCTGTGCACGTGTGGAAAATTCAGAGCTAATGAAATTTCGTACAGTATTTGAGTCTAATAACTGTAATAAAAAAGTATGCAAAGCTTAATACGAATATCGGATGTCACATAAAAATCTGTACGATGTGAATGAATAAAATTGTATTTTAAAAATACATGGTCATAAGAGAGTTATCAATTTTGAAAAAAAAATAAAAAAAAAATAAATAAAGATTAATTAAATGTCTGCTACTAAGAATTAATAAACCCGTTTAATTAGTCTCTTTGAATGACCTGTATTCTCGTATTAAAAGCTTTAAAAAAAAAAAAAAAAAAAAAAATAGAGCACACGTTGACTACCCTTATTTCATCGTTCGTTTAAAACACCGTCGCAACGACGCTCGTATACGCGCAAGAGCGTCCCGACGCCGTAGGTACACAGCTTCAGACAAAGCCTATTATAGTGCGGTTCAAAAGAGCACTCCCTAGATTAATATTAAAGGTGTACGAGTACCGTTAACGTGGACAGGCTAAAGTGTCGTCCACATGAAAAGAAATCCCACGCAACAGTCAAAGGACTCGAGAGTCTCGCTCGAAGAATAAAAAAGGCGAGATTATTAAAAAAAAAAAAAAAGTCGCAATTCAAAAGAACAAGATAAAAAAAGAAAGTCATAAATTCGACCCTTAAAAGCAAAAATTGTTCTACGTTGTCACTGCTTGCTGCTTGCTTGTACACTGAGACTTTTGTATAGCAAATAGAACGAGGGATTCAAAAATTTTCAAAATAATTCCACAAGGTATCCTCGAGTTCGTCAAAAATGATCCAGAGGGACGAAACAAGTAACAATAGAAAGAAATTTCTTACCTGACTATGCGTTGCCAAAAGGAGCCTCTCGACGTCAGCAATTCGCGACAGAACGTCCAATGGAAAATTAACGAAGATTTTTGCAAATCCGATCCAATCCTATATTCCCAAAGTAATTTGCTTTGCTGAAGCTGGAGCGCGGACCTGTGGAAAAAAATCCAGCAGAGACCAAGAGTGAGTATAAAAATAAACTGACAAGGATTAAATAGGATTTAAACAGACTGGAAGAGTCAGGTCGAAGTTGAGGGTTAATGTAGAAGTGAAGAAAAGGGGAGAATAAATGAAATTTTAATTTACCAACCTAGAATTTAATAATAGTTTAGCTAGGTACTCGGGTACTTTGCCAGGCGGGCGTCGCCTGGTCCTATGTACTGGAAGTACCTACATGACTCTTCCACAGGACATATATACATATATATCAAGCCTTATTTACCATGTCTTTCTACTGCACAACAACAACCTCACTTCAGCGCGCCTACCGGCAGGAAATTAAACCATTTTGAAACTAGCTGTCCAGTCAGAAAGTCCATACTCAGGTTTATGGAGCTTCTGGAGTAATGCAGACAGGCAGAATATCCTTGCTATCACTACCTAACATTGGGCACACAAGATAAAAGCTAGATTAAAGATTTGAAAGTGATTTTAAAAAGTATTTTGACATTTGTACAAAGCTCAAGTTTGCTCGGATACAAAAGTTCATAATGGATGATAAAAAGTGTACAGTGGAGTTGATCAGGTTTTGAATAAATAGGGAATGAAAAAAAAAGAAGAAAAAGAAAATATATTAATTTCATTATTCAAGTTTCCATAGAGTCTCACCTTCAGGCAGGTAAAACTGTACCCTATTACTAAGATCTGATGGAGCACGTAATACGACAGTCTATTATTAATCAGACGGATTGCCTTGACATTTTAAGGATTAGGCTGCTATCATAAATCAACCCTCCCCCTCTGACAAATCGGCCTTACGCATTACTTCCCCAATAGGGCGGGTACACACAAGAGAATTAGCTACGAGAGAATCTAGGAAAATCTGGCTAAGGTCGGTAACGGGCTTTTGAAATTATTATTAAATTTTCAAGGTATTACATTATATTCTTCCATATATCAACAAACTGTTCCTTAAACCATTTACGACAAAAGTCATCGCCAGTTATTGGTATAAGAAAATTGAGAATCGGAGAAGCCTAATAAATTACAGAAACCAAGAACTACGACAAGGAACAGCCAGACACCAGAAATTATGGTGAATAACAACCAAGAGTAGTAAATTGTTGAAAAATTTGCCGCTGGAGGCAGCACCTGCCCAGCAATACCAAAACAATAGGTATTATTTACTCTGTATGTTATATTTTTTTTCACAATCTTTTTCTCAAGCTACAAGTCGTTCGCCATGGTTTCTGTAATATTATTTTGTCCATTCGTTGAGCGATAATCCCATAAATGAACTGAGCAACGACAGTTTGCGTACATAAAAACAACAATGCCACTGGTTAGAAGAGAAATTACAGGTAAATCATCGCGATGGACTAGTAATTAAATTTTCATTGGATTTATGTTAGCATAAAGCAAAATCCACGTGCGAATATGAAATTTCAATTACGCATTGCTCATTTAAATGTACAATAAGCTCACCCAAGCCATTTTCAATCGTGAAATTTCAAAGAGACGAAATCATCTGTTAATTTACGAAATAGCATTACGAATTATTATTGGCACTGTTTATTCGCAATGGCAAACTATAAAAAGTTACACGGAACGTGAACTCGTTAATAATTCGCGATCAGATTGTCAGAGGATCAATAAATAATTCCTTCGTTACTTAGATTAAAAATATCACCAATCAATAAGATCCTAAATCGAGTTTACAATTTTCGAGGTAAAAATTAACTATTATACAAAAGTTAACTACTTAATCAATAACACTGTCTTCTACCGTATTGCTTAGTGCTACAATGATACGTACGGGATTCTTGAGCACAGTTAACAATTAATTCCAGTCCCATATAGGATTTCACAGACGGGAATGCGGAGCACAATTAAAACTCTTCGTTATCACGTATAAAGTATTCCTAAATATCGTTTGAAGGATCCTTCGAAGTTCGTAAACAAATCAAAAAAAGACCATAGTCCCTCGTGTGACGGTTCCCCACTTTCGTATATTGTGACCAAGTGGGAGTCTTAGGTTACGCTAGGGCGTGGATAAAAATAAATAGATAAAAAAAAAGATAAATGCCTAAACAGGTCCGCCACTATTAAAATTTTCCGACGTCAAAATTTATCGTTTCGATTAAAATTCACCGGAGGTACACGCGACTCCGTATTACACACATTTAACGTCCCCGTAGACAATATATTGCGGCTGAAACATAAATTATCCTTACGCTACTCTATCCCACTTTCTCGCAGACACTTTATCAAATTCTATTACCCAACTCGATTTCAAATAACCAAAGATCCTGTCAGCCATTCCGGCTCGCACGCAATAACAGTTAAACGTAAAAGGATATTTCTCTCTAAAGCACATGGGATTTTGCGCGACTCGCGTTACCCCATAGAGATCCCCATACGTTACTATATCATTCAGCCACGTTGCAAGAGACTTTCCACCACTTTATACACGTCTTGTATAAACGACCGTATTAAAGATTTTTCCTGATAACTTGAAATATCCCAGGGCCCTCCGTCATACCTATTCGTTACGCTCCTGCTGGATCTCTTTTTCCAGTTCTCCAAGGGGTTTCCCCCTTGGTGTGTTCGTGAAGCGACCGAAGCGACCGAAGCGCCCCTGGCGCCCATATCGCTAAGCCTAGTTTACCTGGCGTAGTCGCGGGAAATTTGAAAAGAGCATCGAGACTGATTCTTGGACTAAAGATCGTGAGTATCTTCCTAGCTTATCTTTATCTTAGATACCCCTGCCGAAGAAGATCCTTGTTACGTGTCTCTTGACTTTACAAGATCAAATCTAATTATTGATCCTGATCGATCTTCACGGAGCCTACCGACTCTTCTTCACCATCTTGAGCGGATCCCTCATGTATCTGGCAAAGACTTCCTTCTTGAATACGTCAAAGTGCTTCCTGTTGAAGTTGTTCTGCTTCTCTCGCCATGCTGGTCGTCCCTTCTTGGTCTGCAGGCCCCAGTGACCAGTGAAGATGGGCGATAACACTTTGAACTGATAACCAGCAACGTACATCTCGTACACCTGGCGCAACACATAAATACAACAATACAGATAGCAATCCCATAACTCCTACAGTTAAACTACCCGACTGACGTAATCAAGGCGCCTTCGAGGGACCCAGCTCGAAACTGATAATAAATGTAATCCCGAGCGCGAATTACTATTTCCTACGACACGTAGACAGGAAACGCAATGGAACGGGGACCAGCCGCCAGCAGGTTTCCGGAAACGACAGTCTAGCAGACAGTACCGGAAGACGAGTCCCAGGGCTTATTGTTCTCAACGTCTTCAAGGATAATCGTGCGCAACGGCTTTCCCGGACTTGCATACTAGTCTCTTCATTGTCCCTGGCAAGAGCGTCTCCCAGGATTATAATCCTGGCAGTGCCAACCTCACGTCGTCAAGATCCTTTTGCTCTATGCAAATATCTTGGTTTACCACATCAGCTACCAGGCACCCACGTGCCCTTTTATAGAACGGTTCTTCGATAACGTCAAACAGGGTATTAACCCACTATCAAATTAGTGTCCGTTAATAACCAACGTGTCTGGGACCCAGATCCGGAACTGATATTTCGGTGATGCTAATTATTAATTTTTCATAATTAATTCATTTAGTATTTCTACATATCCCTGTACCTGGATACAGCACGTAAAGGTGGGTACCCAATTTACCAATGGAAATAGAGAATAGTGGGTCAGTGTGGTTATAGCTAAAGACCACAGAGTCCGTTTTCAAATGGGTGCCAGAGAATCGAGCGAGGGTTAGTCTAGCTCTATAGTATGAAGGATCAGTTGCGTACAGGATAGTGTGGCTTACTCCTAAATGAAATTGGACAATCTCAGTACGCGTGTGTGCGTATGTGTGAGAGAGAGAGACAAAGGAGAACGAACATTTGACAACGTGGGTACCTGTGGGAAATGTGTTCAAGTTAATTTCACGCTTCGGCATCGTGCCTGGAAACGTAGTCTGTATTAACATGGATGTACACCGTGTGTGTCCTGGCAGTGAGGATATAGACTTGCTTCGATAATTGCGTTATCATTCAATTTAACAGCTCGAATGCATAAGAATATCAATTAATTAAATTTATCGAAAATTATTATTATTATCCTCTTAGATAATTCAGGAATAAAATTACACCGAGCGGAGAGACATTTTCGAGGTTACGTTTTCTCGGCTCTCCGTCGTCTCACTGATATTTCACTCGTCTCTCAAAACTAACTAGTTATACTAATAGCAAAGACTCGGCTCGGTCTACATTCGTAATTGAATTTTATGCGATCGCACGTCGCTTTAAATCCTAGGGGAATAAAGTGTGTTCCTGTAATGCTTGTCTTAGCACCCATACCGGTAAGAGGGCTGAAGCATTTCAGCTCCTTTCTACATCCCAACTCCTTTCTCTTGGTCTTGGTCTTGGTCCTGGTATATTGGTACCATTGGTCCAGGACATTGGTACTTGGGTTTTTTCTATCTTCTTATTCGCTCAGGAACTATGGAATTCCTTGAGAACTAGTGAAAAAGCCTATTGTGTGAAAGATTTTTAAAATATTTTTAAGAAATTGCGGTGACAGCTCAATTTTTGGAAAATACGTATTTTAACGATTTTACGTATTAAAACTATTGTTAAAACCTGCCAGGAACTATGGAAATCCTCGAAAACTATTGAAAAAGAAAATTATTGAAAAATTTTTAAGAGACTTTAAAAAAAGTGCGTTTCACAAGATTAACAAAAACATTTTTAAAAAAATTTTGAAAATTATTTAAACGCCCAGTCGACCCTTTTACGCGGAGGTATACAAGAGCCTTCCATTAGCGTGCAAGATAATGTAAATGTAAATTCCCCTGGTTATCACATTCCTTCAGCCATTCGAGTATTACCTGATTACAGAATCGAAGCGATCCGCTTCACCGTATACGTTCAGGCACTTAGCGCTACCTCTATCTCTATCTCTCTGTGTACCTATCCATCTGGATAAAGGAAGACACAGTTATCTGGTTATCTAACAAATTCCCTGCTAATCTAACCAGCTAGAGCTTTCACGCATAGAACCGTGAGAGAAATTAACTAGGATTATGATCTTGAGCCGATTACTGTCTGGTTGCCAGAGTGTCAGGGAGCATCGTTCACATCGACTTTGGCAACTCGACGTTTCTATCGAGGATAAAGTTCGCTGCATCAGAACGTCAGTGGGATAAAACCTGACCGAGTCTTTATCGTAAAACCTTGAAAATTTTTAGAAAGATTCAAATTAATGAAAAAAATATATTAAATCTGGATAACAACATTTTTTTTACCATCTTACAACTTCCTATACCAAATTAGCCAAGGATATATTTTTGATAAGCTCTCACACCTACTGGTCAACGAAACGATAAAATTACCTTAAACGTCCTTTAAAGAGCCTTATTGAATTTTTTTTTTTCATATCAAACATATATACGGTTCACTTTCGCCATGCGGTCGCACGATCAAATTCTTTTGATCTTTTCTCCAACAGTATATACGGATGGTCACGTTGAATTGTCAACGAAAGTAAAATAGGGGTTGCAAGGGACCACCGGCAGGTAGCGCTAATTAACGATTTAGAAAAAATTCCTCTTTTTTGCTTCACCCTTTCGAATTGAATCAAATGAAAAGACTCATTACGCATTCGTATGCCGTCTCTCGCCGCAGAACGCTAATGAACTGACAACTGACAAACCTCACGAAACGATTGACCGACTCGAACGAACGTAATTGAATGCACGGTGGGGGGGAAGGGGAGGGGGGGGGGGGTAAATCGTAAAGTCGAGTTTTCATTCACGCGATTAGATAACGATCAACGAGATCAATCGGCTCGACGAACACATACAGGATTAACCAGCCAGCTAAAAATTCACGCGTCACCCTGTACATTTGTAGCGGCGATCGATGGTTTCGAATGGTTTGAAAAAAAAAAAAAAAATTATTCCAAAATAATTCATTTTAGACACCACCGGCCATCGATCCCATTTCAAAATCTACCCCGACCTATAGAATAAGAATTTAACACACTATAAAAAATCAGTATGCTCCACTCCACTCTGAGAAACAGCCCCGTAAAACGGAAAGTCACACGGTCGTCCAGCTTCTCGATCTCATAAATAAAGAGGGTGGCGGCACTCGAACCCCTCGAGGAAAAGCCTGAGGATTCGTAAAGAGGACCTGCACCCTAACCCATCGGCAAAAGAATTGAGAATAGAAACGATATTCATTCTCATCCGCATCCCCTAGTCAGAGTTGAGATACTGTGATATATATATATATATATATATATATATATATATGTGTGTGTTATCTAATAGCCGAATACACTTACGGACACCCACTGACTACGTGCTATACATATATGTACATATTATTGAAACTCGCTAGAAATATATATATATATATATATATATATAAGGTGTCACATAGGCAAAGGTACGTTAGCTATCAGCCAATATCCATTGAACGTCACCCAACGGTGATAGTAAAATGGTCTGACGTCGGGGGTTTGGTAGTCGGTGATGTTTCGCAGTTGGTCTATACGTAATACGAGAAAGAGGGGATGCGCGCCCCCAACTAGATTTACAGTCGTTTTATTGCTGACGGGTGCGACGGGCATAGTTCGTTTTACGAATACTAGATGGGATGTCGTCCCCTGGATTTTTCATGGCGATGTAATTTCGTTATTTCACAACCCGAAAGGGATGAGGATGACATCCACTACCGGGGCGAGCAGTGACTTCCGATATAGCTGCCAATAAAATACTACGGCAGGAAGCGTCAGGCGCCAATAGAATAATCGACGCGCTAACCCGATCTAACGTTAAGACAACGTCAGCGGACTGTTGCTGATAAATTAATTTGTTCGTCGCGTTAAGATACAGCCGGAGATTAAATAATTATAATCCTGATGAATTGTACCTAAAAGGCCAAAAAATTAAACTAAGGTCATCCCACCCGAGGGTCACGCAACAAAGAATCTCTGTAATCCAATGGATAAGTGCAAAGGTGAAATCGCACGGTTTCACGTATTGCTGACACAGTGCAAAAGTCTCCCTGCAGATCGGATGGGCTGTGGATTCGACATAGGGGAAGGTGGGTGGACGCGCGACTACGGTGAATCATGTTTAAATTGAATAATGCTTGTTTCGCCAAACTGCACTCCATCGTGTGATAACTTTTGATAATGATAATATGCAATTCAATCAACGTGCCTTGGAATTTGAAGGTATCGATGATAACGTTACCGACGATCGCCATTATCGAGCCTGTCCTTCGATCTCTTTGTCATTATCTTTCTCTAGCCAGCTGCGATATGATCATTTTATTCGCTCGTACCCTAACCTCAATCTCTGTCTCTGCCACGAACAACTCATTTCACATTGTCAAATATTGCGACAGCGTTATCCTACCGTGGAAATTGGCTATGGGAATGTTTGTCCATGCATAATGGAATGAATTGATTGTATAGCTGCCAGATAGTCCTGGTATCAATGTTTACTTATCCTTAATCAATCATACGTCAGTAAAGTTTCCGACTACTTTGGGCCTGGTGTTCCCAAACCATAAGATATAGAGAGAACCGAATGACCATAATGACCTAAAGTTTATAGGAGGTCACGCATGCCTTTAATCTTTCTACGATATTTCCAAGTACCGTGTGCTTCTTTAATGTGTGGCCATTTTCCTTGACATCAATCGGCGACCAATTTCCGGCTGATGTCAATTGATCCTACGTAATTGATTAAGAGGTGAGGTTAGGTTAGGTTCCCACTATAGAATCCATATACCAACCAATTGGAATACTTGATCGGCACTGTTCAGATTACCTTATCAGTGTTTGCTTACCTGGGTATTCCTCGTGTAACCGTAACCCATGAATCTCTCATCGTGACTCGGAGCGACGTCCTTTGCCACGTAGAAGGGCTCGTACAGGAATTCAAAGTTCGTCACGTCGTGACAAACGTAGACCTTGCCTTCGTTCACGTACGTGTAACCCTTGTTACCTAGTTTGACGTCTTGGACCCATCTGAAATAAATAAGTATCGTGATGAATATTGAAAGAGGGTTCTGTTCCAAGCTAATCGTGGCTTTTTCTTTTGTTGGGTTCTGCCCACGCTCTTATTAATGAACGTACACCGGGAAAGGTACGTTTTTACTTTTTTAATGAAGAGAGATAGAAATTGCTTCAGGTGAATACTGACCTTGTGAAGTTGGTGGCGAACTGGTTGTGAATGAAGACCTTCTGATGAAACGGTCTGGCAAGTCCCTTCTCGGCGATTCTCACGAGTTCAGATTTATTATACGGAAATCGAACACGCGTATCCAGCTCATAGGTCGGTATAACGTAGGCGCACTTTTCGCAATTGGCACTTTTAAGAAATTCATTGAGCCCTTGAGTCAAATTGAAGCTCGGTATTATATCAACATCCGTCAAGAAGACATAGTCAGTCTGACAGTTCTTCCTGGCGAGATTGCGCAGATGATTCTGCGGATAGATATTCTGAATGCGCCAACTGGTCTGCTGACTGGATATACGCGAGATCAGTTGCTGAAGAGTAGCTTCCGGTTTGATGCAATCAACGTCCTCCGGTAGCTCGTGCCTCCTTGGCTGTTTGGTTGGCATCCTGTCCTTGGGCATCAACAAAGAGAACAGTACCCTGTCCCTGATCGGAGGATAGCACTTCCTCAGGTAGACCAGGTACTTTTGCAGCGCGTCGAACTCCTCGTCGCCGGCGGCATAAAGAGCGACCGATATTGGTCCAGTCCAATGATGAGCGACCTGGACAATCGAGTGGAGCTTCTCCACGGAGCTCTGGGTAGCCAGAGAGACCAGATGAGAGTCCGACAAGCTTGAGAACATCGAACCAGTCAGGACCGCGTCAAAGGTCTTGAAGAGCCGACGTGAGTCCCATCTTCCGCGACGGATGTCGATCATCAGGGTATCCTCCTCTTGGTCAGGAACCGTCTGATAGCTCCGAACGGAACACGGCCGTGAGGTTACCACTTCCTGGGAAAACGATGCCAGGTTCCATTCCGTAAATAGATTGGTCTCCAGCGGATGACTCACGTCCCCGGAACGGCAGTTCTCCGACTGCAGAAGGAAGAAGGTGAGCAACATGTTCGAGAAGGCCAGGATGATCACGCTGACCAGGCTTAGGTTCCATGGTCGGCATCCCAGCTGGAACAAGTGAAACGGACGAAAGGCTCAGTCAATTGGCGGGTTAACGAGAGCCGGAAGGGTTTCTCTATGAAACCCTTATTTTCATCCCTTATACTGTACCACCTCATTATTACCCCTAACTTCGAATCCCCCACCTCTTAGCTCGTTATAATTAGCCTAATAGCTTCTGCTAATTAGCTTCAATTCTCTACGACGCCTCGACAACGTTCCTACTTGCCAGGGACCTCTCATTATTTAAACGTTTAACTGGGAAGACTCACTTATCGGAGCTCAAACTTTAGGGGATGATCTTCCAAACTCTCCGTAGCTAGGCTACTCAGCCATTATCTATTCATCCCCTTCCATTATCATCCCTCTTCACCCAATAACAATCCTTACTCTCTCTCTCTCTCTCTCTCTCTCTCTCTCTCAATTGTACCCCACTGACGTCACACTCGCAACCATCCACTCTCTATTTTTCTCTTTCTCTCTTCCCGCGAACCAGTCACGCTGTAATAATGTTTACCCGGAGCATTACAAACTACCCTTTTAAATTATCTTCATTGTTACACGAAATTCTCATTAAGAGAGCCATTGTCTCGTTATTGGACAGCCACCGCTGTGTCAGACGTGAACCACCCTGCTACCAGGTGCATATCAACCAAGGCATTATAGCTTGCATACATGGGCTGCACTCGGTGCAGCTGTATTACTAAATAAGGTACCTAGCTATATGTGCACATATATATATATATATATGATCATGACCCATATGTAGAGTACAAGATACACACAGACGAGTGACAAGGTCCCCACGAAAATGCAGTGTCGAAAGTGAACGAGGATCTACAAACTGGTCTTTCCATTCGGTATAAAATCCTTTAAACCAAGAAGTCACTCGAGAGATCCCGTAAATTAAACCACTAGCCCGTTAATACCTGGAGCTTACGCGCGGCAGCTATCCGACGCGAAGCATCGTATTTGAACGTGGTGCGGATTACTGGTTCAACTCGTCCATTATTTATATGTATGGAAGCTCCTCGAATACACATCTCCGATATTGCATAGGCATTTCGCTGTTTCACTCCAACTCATACACCGTAGACATTACCTTCCTCTCTCTCTCTCTCTCTCTCTCTCTCTCTCTCTCTCTCGTACGTCAATGAAATCACGAGATGAAAAAAAAAAAAAATTTTATCGAATCTCAAAAAAAAAATACTCTAGGCTGACTATTTCGAGAAAGCATCGTCCCGAGGTGACGTACGTGGTTTGAAAAAATTTGAAAAAAAAAAAAATCATCTGTGCAACGGAAACAACGTTTCACGAAGCTTACAGGCAAAATACATATTTATCATTGATACTCAATGGATATCGAGTTTCAGAGTGATTTACTTTCTAATTAATCGGAGATTTCAAGTTCGTCCCGTGAAACTCTCGGATGTCGCGCGAGAAACTGGAGACGGGTTATAAATCCCTCTCGACGCGTAGATACCTCGACTCTACGACGTAATGTCTCTGGGTATAAACGGGCGTCGCGACGCAGCTTCGTACTTCGAAACTAACGATAAGTCGTTACGTCGGCCATCACCTACCATCCCGCGTATTTCTACCTTATACTCGTTCCCATCGCCTTGATTTACTGCAAAACCTGTCTGATGTATCGAGCTGTCTCGGTGCCTTAAGATACCTACACACGTATAGATATATATGTGTGTGTGTGTGTGTGTATATTTACTTCGTGAAACTATATACCAAAATTTCAACTAGAAACTTCAAGTTTACACTGTTGGTAACAATGAGAAAGTTTCAAGATTTTCAAGCGGCAATCTTAGACGCGTTCAAAGACTCAATATATATATATATATATATATATATTACTTATCGATATATACTATGTATCCCACTCTAACTTATCAACGTAATAAACTTCTATTATAGGTATATACTTGCACATGCTATCTCGTAGTATATTCAAATTCAATATCAACAATCTGAAGGATGCACGGGTGTGAAGTTGACACCTCACTGTATAAAATTAAAAAAAAAAAAAATAAAGCGAGTTTCAATTAGCACCCGGAAGATTCGAGTACAGTTTCTGATACTTTTTAGAAATAGTTCAGATGGTTTTAATATCCTCCAATCACGATATATTTGGTCTCTTTGACGTTACGACCGGTTACAATGCATTTAGGTACCCGACGTCAGGTAGGATTCTGCCTGTGATTTTTTGCAACTGCGAGCACGTGGTATTTATCCGAGCGTGACGTTTCGCGAGGTAAACACGTGGAGTAAAGGAAGTGACGTTTCTACAGAAAAACAACAAAGATTTTGTCACCTACTGAGCATTAGGTATTAACTAATCTGCGTGGAGAAAAGGAAGTGACGTATCTGCAGAAAACACCAAAGATTTTGTCACCTACTGAGCATTAGGTATTAACTAATCTGCGTGGAGAAAAGGAAGTGACGTATCTGCAGAAA
>JASANN010000014.1:0-116363 GCA_031762395.1 Calameuta pygmaea | reverse complement strand
GATTTTGTCACCTACTGGGCATTAGGTATCAACTAATCTGCGTGGAGAAAAGGAAGTGACGTATCTGCAGAAAAACACCAAAGATTTTGTCACCTACTGGGCATTAGGTATCAACTAATCTGCGTGGAGAAAAGGAAGTGACGTATCTGCAGAAAAACAGCAAATTATCCTGTTACCTGGTGGATATCAGGTATTACCCAGTCGCGCTTACCAAGGCTGTACCTACTCAGCCGCAACACGTGACCAGAAGGTTCGCGCACCAACCAGAAACCATGATTGATTAAGCGAGCGTAGCGTTATCAGCTATTCAGGTGGATTCGCTCGAGCATACGTGGAAATGTACCAAGGCCTACACAACTAACCCATTATCAGATTGTGTACCTGTATTTTCGTCGGGGTCAAGAGGAACGGGAATAGTGTATCAAGTATCCATGTACATGCATATACAGTAGCCCATAGCGAAACGAACCGCGAAGTGTCTGACGTCTCGTAAGCGTATAAGAGGTTAGGAAAAAAAAAAGTTAATGAAAATTTTTTCAAGTGACTGTCCCTTGAGAATAATCAAATGCAGTGATTACGAAAATAATCTTTTTTTTTTCAACTCCATCATAATTAACGATCCTGCGACGGACGTGAGATTCGATCTCAACGTGAATCGATAGCCAATTAATTTTTGATTCGAGCAATAGAAAAAGTAGCGTGGGAAGTCTTGAGTATGAAAAAAAAAATACCCACGAGGGGAGATAAAAATTCTTTCGTTATCTACAAACGCGTACCGGATATCTTTCCGTAAGCCAGCCTCTTCCGTAAGATCCCATGGATTCTTGAAGCTTTTTGATAACGCTGATTATACGACATTCAAATGGTATTTTCAATTTTTACAAAAATACCAACGATTTAGTATATATATATAGGTATTCAGGTTCAATGTATCATCCGAAGATGGTACAGAGAATTCGGGAGGGGGAGATGATATCTGTCAGTGAGATAAGGATTGGTATAAAACTCCAGCACTTGGCAAAGGTGTGAGGAATTGATCGTTACAGGGGGAGGAGGGGAGGGGAGGGGGATACAAAGAGAGTAAAGAAGATTTTAAAGTCCACCATTCAATTTTCCGCAAAGTTCCCATTTCACATCTATTTCCCCTATTCGGGATCCTGCGGGATGCTGGATGAAGACTCGAGGCTCCGTAATTTAGCACAGAATAAACTGAATGCTATTCATTACCGTAACCCGAGGCGCAGACGTTGCAGCGCGGAATAGACGCGAAATCCGTAGAATTGAAAGTTCTTAGAAACTCGCCGCCCGTCGTCCTGTCCCAACCCGGTATACGACGTTGAAGAGTAAATTCGCCGATTGAGAATAGTAAAGCATATGCGCGACTCTTCGATGTGTATGCATAAGATATATATATATATATATATATATATATATATATATTTGAAATCATCCCTAAGGACACGGAACATTAATAAGGGTTGCAGCCCTTAAATTCATCAATAAAAATTATCGAATATTTGATCATATCGAAAAATCTACCTGTACAATTAGTATCTAATGAAACGGATATCCGGAAGTTCCATTGAATCAACCCCCTCCTAGGGTTGGCATCTCCGTCGTGCGGTAATGCGAAATATGACAGGCACTCATGGACAGGTAACCAGGGTAGTCGTGAATACGGTCCGGGAATACTGGGAAATACCTGGAAATCCCGCCAGGGTGCCTAACAAGCGGTTTCCTGCTTAGTTCCGGTCACCCTCTAACCCCAGTTGGTATGCCTGACAGTAGGGGATTTAATAGCTAGAATTCCACGTAAGACCAATGGGTCCATCCGGGACGAACGTGAAGATCATTGTCGTTCGTTTGGCGATCGAAGACAATAGATATTTGGTCTCGTGGGAAAAAAAAAAAATATAAATTTTCATTTCTATACCGGAAGTCCCGATGAGGTCAGCGACAAGAAACATTGATAACAACCGAAGGGAAGACAAATTACGACAATCAATAATGTTTTCGTCCGCCTTATATCGGACGTTGCTGCAAGGGATGAAAAACATCCCCCCCACCCCCGCGTACAGTCACGATAGAATCCGAAAACCGAATAACAAGTGAAACCGGAAGTGCCCGGCGGAAACGGAAGGAAGAGAGTCACCCGCAAGAAGAGCTAAGAAAAGTCGGGTAATTACGCAATTTCCTTAACTAAGAATCGTTAAGGACGAAGCGAGTGCTGGGATGGTTTTGAAAAAAAAAACACCCTATATGTATAACTTACACAACGTAATCAGCAAATCCTTAATTCACCCTTATACGTTTTTCTTTCATTTACTTTGCCCAAGAACAACGGTAATTAAATAAGCTAAGTTTATCTCAAAATTTCGTCCCTTTCTTCTTCTTCTTCTTCTTCTTCTTCTTCTTCTTCTTTTGTTTTCTCAACATTTTTTTCACGCCTTTGCACCACTTTGCCTACTTCGTTATTAACTTCGACTTTCTTTTATTATACTTTGTCATTTGGCTCGTATATACCGAGCGACGACTCGATGCTCGACGGCCTCTTTTACTACGGGGAGATCAAACCGAAACGTCAAGTAGTTGCACTCACACTGGATCTTGTGATTCTTCTTTGACTTTTCTTTCCACCCGGTATACATTCGAGCAGCAACTTTCTATCGTCTTTTCTAGGGTATCCCGGGGTGACCTACAAGTACGATAATGGCCTGTTCTCGAGATAAGGAACTTACGATAAACCATGCACTGACTCGGAGATTCAACTATCTTGATAACGAAGCGTCGCGACGCCCGTGCCTTATCGTCCCTTGTATTTCAGTTGGGACGTTACTTCTTTTTCGCTAAATACACGTTTTTCGATAAGCCCGTGTATACGGGGTGTGAATATATTTTTTGGAAATTTTTCATCAAATGACATTTCTTGAATATCAATTTTATGGTAAACAATGTATTGTAACTTGATATCTATTAAATTTTTGTCAAGATCAAATTTTTTTATCGTCTGATAGTTTATCTCTCGTTAATGTGAAATAAGATGGGTCCACCACATTTGATTTTTTTCAACCGGAACTATTGCATAATTTAGGGCTAATTTTGGGCTAATTTTGGACCCCATATTTGATTTTAGAGCTCACCCTCTTAGAGGGTGGATTTGTGGTGGACTCAGCCAGGGCCCAAGCTGGGTCCACCACACTCCTTCTCACTCACCTGTAATGATAACCTCTACTTATTATACACCTTATTTTTGGGCTTTTTAAGGGCTGTCGAATATACCTGGTCGCAATTAAATCGGACCACTCTATCTGAAGAAACCACCCAGAAACGAGTGTGGTGAACCCAGGTTGGGCTCTGGCTGGGTCCACCACACTCGTTCTCACTCACCTGCAGTGATAACCTCAACTTATAATATATCAGAATTTTGAGCTATTTAAGGGCTGTCGAATGCGCCTAGTCGCAACTAAATCGGACCACCCTTTTTGAAAGTAACCCAAAAAAACGACTGTGGTGGACCCAGCCAGGATCCAATCTGGGTCCACCACACTCGTTCTCACTCACCTGTAATGATAACCTCAAATTATAATATATCAGAATTTTGAGCTATTTAAGGGCTGTCGAATGCGCCTAGTCGCAATTAAATCGGACCACCCTTTTTGAAAGTAACCCAGAAAAACGACTGTGGTGGACCCAGCCAGGATCCAATCTGGGTCCACCACACTCGTTCTCACTCACCTGTAATGATAACCTCAACTTATAATATATCAGAATTTTGGGTTATTTAAGGGCTGTCGAATGCGCCTGGTCGCAATTAAATCGTACCACCCTTTCCAACCGGAAGTTTAAACACTTCCGACGGAAGTCCTTTCAGTCTGGTATCTAACCTCGGTTTCGGATGCTGGTGGATCGAGGGTAGTTAGCACCCTCTTTCTAAGGGATGAAACTACGGATTTTAACCCCATTGCGTGTAATCCGATGTTCTTCTCGTAGGGGGATCACGACAGATGTCGCCACAGCCGAAATAAAAGTTCTCGGTCTTCAATATGGCGGACGACTACACTAACAGCTGATCTTAAGCGGGAATCCTGGATGCCCTCATAACACTAAGCCGGAAGTATCGGGGTAATTGTTGGTCTTATTGTCTCAGTTGCAAAGCGCCTCTTAACGAGGGCCAAATGGTTCATCCATATCCAGCCAAGACTTTCTTTACTGAAAATTACGAATTTACTGGAAACGAATTTTAATCTGGAAATTTCGTCGAGATTTCTGGAAGAAATTTTTTTTTCAAATCAAACTACCAATCAACAATATTTCGAATAGCGCATCGCGTGGATTTGAAAACGTTTGTGCGATTCACTTTTTTTTTTAATTTCAAATTACGCTAATAAATCATTAATAACTAACTGAACTAAAATTTAACCTCAAAATACAAATTAAAATTGACTTGATAATAAACGACACTGTGTAGAAATCAGCTCCACGTGGGCTATTAATTATCACAATTAATTATCAAAATTAAATTACACGTATTAAACACTAAAGAACACACTCGATAAACGCGATAAAGACTGATAAACAATTTCACGTGGAAAATATACAACGATCGAACCGACAAATAACAATTACGAAAATGGATATAGTGCATGCAGATATACGCGTATACAGTGTAAAATATATTATAACCAAATGATGCTAACGAATATCTGCTGCCTGATATAACACGACTCACCCGGTATGTGACTGTTGTTTTATACTAACAATGCAAAACGTACAGTTCTGCTCCGCCATTGATATCGGACTGTCGCGACGCCCACGTCGATAAACGGAACTAGTAATTCTACCGCGATTTAATATCCGGACTGTGGGAATCCTAATTAAAAAAAAAATAAACTATCACCAAATCGAGCACTAAATTTATTTACGACACTCGATCAAATTGGCAAACTAATTGCAATTGGCGTTTCGAATATGCGGCTTATTTAGTAAATACTCAAAAAGGTCTATTTTTTAATTTTTGTCCCCAATTGTGGGAAATCAGAGCTTTAACGGAGCTCTGCGGTTTTTTGTACGATTTTCACAGTGTTCGTATAATCCTTGAAAAACTATTATATTTTGCCGACCAAGTACTCAATATATATATATATATATATAGGGTTATTACGGTAAACATACCAACTGAAGTTGGTCCTGAATGAGTGATTTTTTAAAAATCATATCAGGACGGCATCGTTAAAGAAATGAAAGTTGACGTCATAAAATAGCCAAGGTCATGTAATACGCATTCTTTAATTTGTTTAGGAACACCTCGATTAAGAGAATTGTCCAATCGCGTCCAACTTCAGCTGATACGTTTGTCACGAGTAACCCGGTATAAGTTACTTCTGTTATACAATTGCGGGTGATAAAGCCCTGAGAAAATCTATATCTATTCGCGGATATGTAATATTCATGTACTAATATGGATATTATATTCCTGCCACGTACCAATTCATTATGAAGGCTTTCACACGAGGATGCTGGAATCATTATATCTCTCTGTACATACATATACGCCTGCAGCATCACTGCGCCAGTCAACAACGCGATGCTGCCAACACAAGGACGAGATAATTCCTATTGTTCAGAGAACCGGACGGCCCCGAGGGCTTCTGCCACTTCAAAGCAATTCGGCTTCTCACGTTCACGTCCCGACGGTAAATGAACTGCCCGTGAGGCAGTCCCGGGAATCCTGTCCTCCAGAAGTGAATAAAAAAGGAAAAACGAACGAATATTGTTTTCTATACGAAATAAAGCACGAGAGCAACGCCTCAATCTCAATACGTATTGTTAAACGCGTATTCGATCGGAACGATCCTGATTGGATCCTCAGATATTTTCGTATAGACCCATTGAAATTTTTCGATGCTTTTATAAGATGCACTATATGGTATAACAAAGCCTTTTCAGGTAATTCAAATGCATGCATAGTTATTTACGTCATATTCGTGACACAAGAGACAGACAATTTCGTCAGTTCTTAAAATGATCCGTAGCGTTAACTAGTGGCGCCATCTCTCGTTATTCCCACGAAACAGTATGACGTAACGAAATCAAGGAACTCCGAGGGTAAGAAGAACTCTACGTTTTGTGGCGACATCTATACTATAGGATTAACATTGTTACCGACTGATGCTCACTGATCTATAAATACCGTTGCTTAACGCCCCTAAGCCAGTATGACATAACAAAGGATGACGAAGGGGATGATAGTTATGTCTTATACGTACGTATTTATTTAGATAATCAATCACTTACTTGAATCATTGATGTGTGCTGGCAAGCAAGACAAAACTCCCCGCTGTTGGTCCTTGCGAAATTAGACCCTCCTAATCCGCGTACACCGCACTGATCTTCGTACATTCGCCAAGTTTTCGAGTCTCACTTTTCACTCACGCACTACGCATCGTCACCACTGTTAACAAAGGACTGAAATACCGGACACTTTCGCTTTCCACTAGCCTAAAAAAGGCTTGTTTTGTTTACCCTTAAAAGAACAACAGCGCAGTTCGCGAATGTATTGTTGGTGGCGCTTGCGATGTAAAAGCGACGCGCGCAAGTAGCCACATCGATTTCGTTGAATTCGAACTGAAGCGCTTTTACGATATCTCACCAGGATAAGGAACCGGTAAGCCCTGTAACCCCGATCCTTATGACATCTTCGAGGATAACTTAGGCTACTACGAAGAAAATATAAAGGATCTTCATTGATGGGATAACCTATAAAATATATTTTACGACTTAATGCTTGACGAGGAAGAAGGGATCAGACTGATGTTGACGCACGAGGGACACCTGGGGAATAATATCCAAGGAATAACCTAGCGATTTGGATATTTGTAAGATGAAGTGAAACCCCAAAGGCTGAAGGTACGTTGGAAGGCACGACCAGGGTGCTATGCTAGTGGAAGATGACTAAATAATTCGGGAGACATTGCCAAGACAAACTACGAGGTAAAGTTTTGAGACATGATGTCCCGGTTGGTTTCAGACGTACCAAGAGGCTCTGATCTCACCGTACCGGCATCTTGGAGGCCATAGGAGGTTATAGCAGGTACGGGGTATGGCTTCGAGATAACTTTAAATGAATTATTTATCACGATGGAATTAAGTTTAAATATTTCATCAGCCAACTAATCTCTAGGGTACCGAAGAATTTATTTACGAAGCTCTTGTCCTGCGCGAAGAAACTTTTCTACGTTGAGCTAGGCCGCCTCGAAATGGTACTTTACAACCTCGTCCAGGTTGACTTCGTCCTCGAACAAACTGATTGTATCGGTCTGTTCACAGGATTCTTCAGAATAGGACACTACCACGTTTTACAAGCTGCTCTATCATTTTCTTCTCACTGAGGTGTCTCTCCTGCAGCGACTCCAAGTGAGGATCATGCAGTGGCTCCAGGAATCTGGGACCACGCAAAGGACTGGGACACGTTCCTGGACAAGATCTTGACTTCCCGGATGATAACGTGACGCCGGAAGTGATACTCTTGATGCCAAAGCCCTTCGCGTCTTCTCTCAAACCTTCTTGTGTAGCCTTAGCATCGCAGGACTCAGCTTTGGAGGAACGTACTTTCTAAAATTCCAAAAAAATATATTGAATTTTCTCCCGTCCATCAAGTTTCTTGTCTGAAGGAATTTCATCTTTTATCCCTTCGTTTCAGCGACCCTATATTCTGCTGTTATCTATTTGGACTTGTACCTTGATCGATGATTAAAAAAAAAAGATGGAAAAAAGACAACATACAAAAACCATATTGTTTTACCTCTGGGACTAAATGGCTTTTCAAATGATCTACATGGCAATTTTTCTGGTCTATTCGTATTGACGGTAAAGATAAAGAAATCAGTCAGTCGCGTTATCGTCATCGCTACCGTACAAATGAAAAGAGGAAACTGATGAAAATTTGAGAAACAACGAAAACAAAACTCCCATTCTTATTTATAATCTGCCAGGTTCGCTCCAGAGTGACTCCACTGATCCTATACTGCATATAAGATAAATCAGACGTATCCAACGACATAAAGCATCTATATTCAAAGAACTGGGAGAAAAGAAAACAAGCAATAACCTAACCCTCTTCCATACTAGTGTATAAATTCCTGAGGATTGTTAAACCCATTCAAAATTCTCTCTGTATCAAAGGAAGACATGTCAATTCTAAGAGGAATAGAATTTTCAGGTTGTATTGAACATGGCTAAAGGGATAGGAATTCTTTGGAGAGTTAGAGAATAAATTGAATTCCTGGTGGTGGTAGCCAACGGTAAAGGCTGATGCATCCTAGCCTAGGTAGAGATGCACGTGAAGCACACTTCCGGAAGAGCGACGTATAAAACCTAATTTCAGTACTAGGTATTTCCTAGCCAGTGCAAGACGGCTGACACGAAACAGGGTTATCCACGTGGGGTAACACGTATCCCCAATTCCAGACTGTGCTGCTGCTGCTGCTGCTGGTGCTGGTGCTGCTGCTGGTGGTCGCTGCGGCCAGGAACAGTTGCTTTGTGCGTATAATTGGATTTATGTTCGGGTAATGCCTGGCTACGTGATGGCATTCCAACGTTGGCCCCAGGAAGTACCTGCCTATGGCCTAGCCGACCCTATGCAACGAGGGCGATACTTTTTATCTCCTACCTCACGGACGACCACCCCTCAGGTCTTCTTTTATTTTCGCCATTAAGGTCCCTACTAATTAGTAGGTAAGTCCAAGCAGCACCAGAGGACTACTCCTGCCCGGTAGAGGCCACTAGAAAGAGAATTGCCTTCCGAGCACTTGCTATAATTTCACATGAATTTTTCAAAAGGCCATCTTGTTCCATGCAGCTTTCATTTCGATGAAATTGCTTCCAGTCTCTCTCTCTCTCTCTCTCTCTGTCCTAAAAAAAAAGCACGAGTTTCAATGACAATTAAATTCTCGACCAACAAACATTTTTCTTCAGCAATATTTCTCTTAAAGATATTTAACTGTCTTTCTCACTAGTATTTACATTAATAAATCAGCTTCAATCTCTCCTTCTTTTTTTTCACCAATCTCCTTCCTTATCCCCTTGTTCCTCCTTTCTCTTCTCTTCCCCTTTAACGTTACACGCTTTCTCGTTATCTTTGAAACTCACATTTACACAGTGAAATACAACCTCGAGTACTTCAAACGGAATTGCGACTTCCCTAGTAGCGCTTCTTTACAGACTATATGGATATTCTGAACAGCAAACCACATTTCACTGTAGGCTTTCACAAAAGAATTTAATACTTTCCCACGGACTCTCAAGTCAAATTCATATAACAGAACATCTACTGGCATACACGTATAATTTAACAGGAAAGATAAAAAAAAAACGACAATTTTCCTAAACCATTTTACAAGCTCATAGTACAAGTACTAATTTCTCCAATTACACAATATCCATTAGCACTGTTGAAAGCTAAATATAGAATTTCCTAAATTAATAATATTAAACATACACCCTACCAAGTTCTCTAGAAACGTTTCACCGCAGAGAAATGTCATTGTCGATTAATAAACATTCCATTATTCATAATGCACTTCTGTCCCATCCATTAAAAAAAAAAAGCTCCATTATTACTTGATGCGAATATGCACATGTTTAATAAAACATTGAAAGCTCGTCGAAAGCACAACGGTAAAAATGGATTTGAGCAAGAGCACAAACAGAACGAACACGACAAGATAGTTAACGTCAATATAACTGACGCAACTAATTAATTTCATTGACAAATACCATAGTTAGTTATTAAACTACGTGGCAGAGCCTACATTTTTTTTCCCAATCCAACAGCTAAACCAAACCACTACCACCACTCTCCATATCCCGTTGACATGGTAGTCCAGTAATTGCCAATTAAATGGCAACCGCACATATACACGTACATATATACGAAATTGAATATCAGCAAGATCCAATTTTCCTCGCACAGAATGGATCATCGTATGATCGATAAATATCAAATTTTTCCACCCTTTCCTATGTAATTCCATTTCGACCATGAACGTCCTCGAGGCTTCGCTTAGCATCTTAAATTAAGCCAGATGAATTTTAAGAACCAATCTGAAACCTAACCTAACCGTACAGGCCGGAGGTCGCAAGCTGTAAGGCGAGGAGACGGTCTCATGTAAATTCGTAATGCCATGCATCACACTTTGACTCTCGTCCTTTGATAGGCTGACATAAACTAATTATTAGCACGCCCCAAGCTAGTTTGATAAACTGGACAATGGCCTTGGGCCAAAACGTTTGTAGGATAGCAGCTTCGACGGAAGTAACCGTAGGTGGATGGACTCTATGGTGGATGAGCTGTGACCAAAGCTTACAGGACTATAGCCATTGGCTATACGATCCGTAGAATTAACCTGTTTTATGTGGAGAACGTTAAAATGAGATATAACAAACTTATGTGAATAATATATCTATGTACTGGGAGTTTACATACCTTCTGGAGAATGTGCTGGCGGTTTCGCGCACTAACGGAATCCCCATATAATCTGTGTCGCATCAGCCGCTCTCTCTGGAACAACAAACAAACCCCTGAAGCTGCCATCGCTTTGTATAACTTTCAAATTAAATATTGCAAACGACTTTGGCTTTATTTGCCGCTTGCTTCTTCTATTTTTACCAACTTTTCTCTACAGGAAACTCCGCTTTGCGGAATTTTACATCTTCATGAACTTTCCCAGAGAGGAATCTGTATTTGATTATCAAATCTCACGGTAATGTGGCGTAGCGAAATACAGTTAAAATAGGATTCGTTACTCAATTATGAATTTCATTTTGTTCCACGTTGAAAATTATTACAGATTTATTAACATAGCGTGGAATGAATTTTCGTATAACCAAACAAATCTATTAGTGAAAGTCTGAAGGAGGATAACTAGAACGGCACTTCCGGTTGAGATAAAACATTTTTTCTTTGATATCATAAACATTTCTTTTGAATATAAAAACGTTATTTTCTGTTTCAAAATTTTTGAGATACGTTGACAATCAACTTTCAACGTTAGAGAAGTTAAATTTTGTCTGCTTGAATTACATAAATTGAGTAATCGCTTCCTGATCCAAGGTTCAAGGTCGACTGACTATTGTCACATTTATGTGCAAACCAGAAGTAAGTATTTTAACTAGTCAGACTACAGTAAGTCAGGTACTATTTATATATAAGAAAAAGAAAGGAAGCGCTTAAGGTACACGAGACTGACAGTGGCGCCATCTAGGTTTGAAATCCTACCGGAAACTTCGAGGATCCGCTTGCGCTGGAGAACATGAAATGTCTACGTTTATTGGATTGAGGTTATTAAGCAGACCTACAGTCTCTGACACGATCCTGTTCCAGAGTGGAATTGCAAAGAGCACCTCACCACTATCGCCTTCAAGAACTTCCTTCCGGTTGGCTTTACTGACTTCGCTCTCTACGTTCTCCCATTACTATTTAACTACTGTGAACAATGAAGGCTCACATGATACGACTTACAGAAGTTACACGTTAGACCCAAATGATAATAATTATAAAATTCGATTAATACAGCTAATACTATAAATTAATAAAAACTATTGTTATGGTAAATTAACCATAAGATTAATTAACCTTTTTCCACACTTCCATGGGATCTGGTCCCAAGGATCTATCTCTTCTGGGTACCGATAGTGCCTTCAAGTCTTTAAGACTATAACGACGATAACCAGGAAATTTTTGTTGATTCAATTTATCCTCGGAAGTACTCCTGACGTTGATGTTCCTCAAGGAGGCGCTGCCATCACCATTCCGAAGATGATCGTCACCATCATCTTGAAAGCTCTCGCAGGAGCGACTCGTTTCCAACGACCTCGACGTTTGGTGCATCAGCCTCTTGTAGAGGCTAAGCTCACTTTGATCATCTCGTGGGAATCCGGACGACGCTCGACTCTTGACATCCATGAGACGCTCAACTGAATTGTCTCCGCAAATCGACAGCGAGGAACCCTCTGAGGAACAAGCACGCCGGTTTCTAAGTGCATCTGAAACAGGGAACGTGGTTACTTTATCAATCATCCATTTCAGCTCTACTGAGAAAGACTTTATAAATCAGATTTAGCAAAGGTAATCCTTTAAGGAGCGGTACAGTCAACCAAAATTTTAACTGGCGCACTACGTGACCATAAATATATAACTTTTAGAATTTCCAGGCTTTTCCTTCACTTAAATTTTCTACTCAAAGACTAAAGTGACTCACTGGTTCTACGACGATAACGTTCCAAATAGGAGACGCTTCTCCTTACGTTTTCTTCCATTCTCCAGGACGCCCTTTCGACGGCCACTTCACTCAACTTTTTCGTATGCCTCATTGAGCCCATGGGAGTGACTATCCTGGGGAAGGTATTCCGACAACCAGTCGACAACGGGAGAGTCTTCTTAACTCTTTCCTCTTCTTCCTTCTCGCGGCCTTTCCTTTGGTGAGCCGCAACGTTCATAGTACAAAGACCATCCCGGATAACGTTTTCGTTACAGTCCTTGTTATCCCTTGGGTCCAAGCGACTCTTCTCTTCCACTCTGGTGAACGAGTCCACAGCAATTATCAAATTCCTCGAGGAGACGAGACTTCCGCTGAGAGCAGAGCGTCCTGAAGTTTCATTAAGGACATCTGAAATTTTTTTTTACCAAATAAAAAATCAACCTTCCTTTGAACGTTGGCGTAACTATCGTTTCACGCTATGTTTTTATCTTATTCTCTAGAGATTAACTATTTTATGCAATAACGAGACCTGAGGTGGGCGACGATAATTTGGTAATATTTAAGGGAACCGATTCATGCTTTTTAATCGTTATCTTTGATTGTCTAAATTGTTCTAGGTTAGTGACTTCGTTGGAATTTCTACTAGATTCTGCCGGTTCTTCTAGACAAGCATTTCTTTCTAAAGAATCAAGTGAGTAATGTGACATTTCACAAACTATTTCTAGTGGATCAATAAAATTAAATGTTAGATGAAAATCAGCTGTACGACAGATGCTCGATTGTCTTGTAATTGACAGGCGACAGCGTAACGAAATTATGAAATGACAAAATATTGAGAATCAATTTTCAAGAGTTTCTTATAACAATGCCATCTCTTGGTAGTTTCTGGCAACTAATAATCTCTTGAGACATTTTATTTTGTTATCAGCATTAGATGTTCACGTCAGTGGGTATTATCCATTTTATCTACGAACGTTAACATTCATCAGTTGTATCGAAAGAGCAAATTATACAAGTGCAAGAAAATTCTGTAGGATGGCTACAGCTACCGTCGGGAAGTTAACGTGGGAAAATAAAAATTTATATGTTTATAGCCTAAAAACTTGTTGCTTAAATGCTCCGTGTTTCCGTAATTGCTCCGCTGCTACTATGTAATAATTAATAAATATTGATTAAAACAGAAAATTTTTATATTTATTAAAATTCCAAATAACGAAGCAGATTTTCATATGATATTCTTGACGAATTAATTGCTCTTAATTTGCTCCTAATTGTTCCGCAATTAGTTTTTCATTTAATTAAAGCATCATTAAATAATAAATAAAATTTGATTTTCACTTAGATGGATTGCAAACACAAATAATTTGATCGTTTTGCGAACACACCTACGATACCTGTGTTTGAAGATCAATCAAGAGTGCTTCGAAAACTGGCGACTGGACGCTCTATTTAGCTTGAATTTAAAAAAACTGTGAGGTTACAAACGATGGAACAGAGTGGAGATATACTAGAGATTACACTCTTTCGAATGGGACTAATAGAAAAGCTTAATAAATGATAGTTTTTTTAAAAAAGCAAAAAAATGGCTCCTAGACGTACTACTTACTACGTAAGCGGATACATTTTTTAGGCATTATGAAACATATACTTTTTTTATTTTCCTGCGATAACTTCCCGACGGTCCACAGACTTTAAGCTTATCAGTTGGAAAGATATATGGTATTCAGTATTAATTCATCTCATCTTAATAAAAATACCTCCTGCCAGGTGATGCTTATCTAGTAAGAGACCTAAACCTGTTCAGGTATGAAAACTTTGACTCTAACTTTGTGGAAACTCAAAGGTTTAAAGAAGAAACGCGGGATGAGCTTAGATCATGGTAACCGTTATGCGAATTCAAGAATAAGATTCCCTCCATGAGATTTATCTCATCTTACAACTTCTTGGCGGACTTTGGAGTAAAAGAATGCAGTAAAGGTCAGGCAAAGGAGAAGAACACTTCTGGACATGATGACTGAAGTAAAGATATTGGACGGTGGTTTTTCTACTCAATTGGCTACACACGTTGGACCAACTGTAGATGGTGATCCTTTGTGGACTGCACGTCTTCTTGCTACTAACCCTGAAGCTGTTTTTGCAACACATCTGGACTTCTTGCGCGCTGGTGCTGACATAATACAAACCAACACGTATCAAGCATCTATCAATGGCTTTATGCAATATCTGGGGATCAGTAAAGAAGAGAGTCTTCAATTGATATACAATGCTGTAGATCTTACCAAAGGAGCTCTAGAAACATACCTGGAAGAGATAAAAGGTAATGCTAATATCGTCAACCCAAAGCCACAGATTGTTGGCTCGTGTGGTCCTTATGGAGCATCCTTGCACGATGCCTCTGAATACACTGGGTCTTATGCTCAGGATGTCACTGCTGAATTCTTGGCTGATTGGCATAAACCACGTATAGAAGCATTAGTCAAGGGTGGAGTGGATTTACTTGCTCTGGAGACAATACCTTGTAAACTTGAAGCTGAAGCACTGATCGATCTATTAAAAAGAGAGTTTCCTAATACAAAAGCCTGGCTTTCATTTTCATGTCGTGGGGATGGAAAAAGTCTTGCTGATGGTAGCAACTTTCAAGAAGTTGCATTAGGCTGCTATAAAAGATCATTACGTAATCAATTAGTTGCAGTTGGTGTTAATTGCCTTGCACCACGTTTTATTACACCATTGATTGAAGGAATCAACAATAAGTCTAGTACGAACCATGTACCTCTGGTTATTTATCCAAATAGTGGGGAAAAGTACTCAGTTCGTGAAGGATGGAAGAAGGAAGATGAATGGTATCCAATTGAACAATTCATTCATGAATGGTTGGATCTTGGAGTTACATATATCGGAGGATGTTGCAGGACATCTGCCAACGACGTAATTAGTATACGGGAACACGTAAAAATTTGGCAGTCTAAGATGAATACCAGCAAACCTTAAACCATAAACAAAGTTTTAGACATCTATCTTGTTTCTTATTAACTATTCAAATATCCATATATACCGTATGACCAAAGAGAATTTACAGTTCACCATATTTGAAACTGTAACTTGGATATTTGATTATGAGATAAGAGACGAGACTGAATGATACAGACAGAACATTCTGTATAAAACAGTTATTTTTATGAACTAAAAAATATGAATGCTCAAATTTTATATGTACGTTAATCAAATTTAAGAAAATTCTATATGATGTTATTTCCATAACATATATTTTATAAAATTTTATTTGGATCATTCATGATCCAATGAATACTTAAAATAATAAAAGTTTTTCTAACGGAATACCGACTAATGATACGTTATTGACCCATCTTCATTTTATTATATCTTGCTTACATGAATTGTTCAATTAAATAATCGTTCTTATTAAATTAATATTACTTTTATTAAGATACACCAAAAGATTTTCTTCAATTCTTTTGCTGTACAAGGAAAACAATGTCTGTGCCTACCGGCTCTATTTTTCCAGCTTCATTTATACTTATCACTTTAGTCTCTAAGTTAACATCAAATACAGTATCCGGTAGAATCTTTATCTTACCACGTAGTATATCATCAGATCTTGGTATCGTGCGTGGACCCAGAACTGGATCTTCATAACGATAAAGAATAATTGAAGATGAATCTGTGAATATAAAAACTCATTAAGAAACTAAACTTATTAATAATAATAGAACAACAAACCTTTGACTTGACGGCATTCTCGGGCAATACGTGCAGCGACGATGGAAGCAGTATCTCCTGATGCAATTTTAACTTTTGCTGTAAAGACACCATTACATTTCTCTGGATTTACAGCAGATAACCAAACACCAGGTTTCACGGAGAAACTGATGTAAGGTGCACCAGGACAACACTCCTCCTTGGTTTTCTCAGGAGCTTCATCCGTAAACTTAACCTCAATTTCCTCCAGCTGTACAGGCAAAGCAATCGTGACAATGAGAAGAAACAAAAATAATTAAAGTTAACAAGATAAAAATATACTTACATCCAATGTATTACGAAGGTAATCTATACCACCAGTAAGAACGTCAAATTCGCTAAAGTCAAGTGTTAAATTCAGTGCTGTAATTCCAGAAGACTCAAGTTTTTCTCTCATTGCCTGTACAAAAGGCATGACTCGTTTCATGTATTTCTTCAGTTCTGACTTGCCACCCAGTTCACTGGCAATTACTTTGTTCTCGGGCAGCTTGTTTCCATTTTTCTGTAAACAAAAATTGTTTAGACCTATTCGCATAACATCCAATGGATTTATGCAGACTTCTCTAATGAATACATACGTTATAAAGATCTCTCATTGTATTAAGTACAATACTTTGCCAAGGTGGGAATGTCTTTGCTATCCACACAGTACCCAGTGTAGGTTTCTCAACAGGAGGATTTTCCTGTTTACCCTTGGGTGCTTTTCTTACTGTCATGTGATTCTTCAATAGAATTCTAAAGGAGTGTGCTGCTTCCATAAAATAATGAGATGATTTTATTAGGAGCTCGTCGATAGGTCCAACTATCGGCCAACGTTCATTCAATATACTATCTTTCTGTAAAGTCAGAGGTCACAGGTAAAAAAAAGACTAAAATGCTTTTCTTAATTCAACGTACCTTTCCTATAAGACCCCAAACGTATTCCGCAGTGTGAGGACAAATAGGTGAGATAAGGATTGTTTGTAGTTCTATATACCGCAGAATTAAATTTAAATTAGCCCCATCTAATGCACTCAGCTGTAAATATTTATCCCTTGCAGCTTGCAGCTCAAAGAATCCAGTTCTGAGTGCTTCCTTGTACAACATTTTTGAATAATTCTCACCAGTCTCCTGTATCTTTAGATTCATTTCGCTGAAAATCATTAAGAATTGCATTATGTTCATATTTCAGAGGATTGCACGCAGTTGCTGATTTCAAAGAAGAAAGTACCTTTCAAAAACACGATCATTGAACGTGCTTACATCGCCTTTCCTAAACGAATCCCTGGAGTTCATAACTTCTTTCACCCATTCAATGAAAGTAAACAGCCGAAGAATTCCAGCATCAGCCATGGTCTCCACGAAATTAGCATCTTCAATAGAATCACCGGAGTCAGCGAGACACAGTCTCATGCCGTCAGCTGAAAATTTCTGAACCGCATCTGACAGTGTTAAGAAATTTCCTTCGGATTTAGACATTTTAGCTGAATTGAGCAATAAGTGGCCATTAGCCCTGATGCCCTTAGGCCACATCTCAGGCTGGTCCGGCCACATGGCAGTGTGATTGTAAATGAAAAATGTCAGATGATTCTGAACCAAATCTTTTCCTGACACTCGCAGATCTACTGGATACCAGTACTGGAACTCGCGGCGCATATGATCGAGAGCATCTTTCTTTATGGATGTTTTTGGAAACTTCGCATCCTTAAAGAAAATATAATCCCAAACTTCAGGCGTCATCTGTTTCACACTGGAAATAATATTAATTAAAATAATACAGCACCCTAATCACCTATCGATCTACATACAGGTATTTTTAATGTCATATACCTTATGCCAAAAACATTAGGCTTATCTCCCTTAAATGTTCCACCTTGAAGTAAATGAGACACCGTATAATAGGCCATATAAATAGTCGAGTCGGATAGCGACTCGATTAGCCATTGTTCGTCCCAAGGTAATTTGGTTCCTGTAATTAATAGATGCACAATAAGATTCTAGGAATTGACAATTCATCCAAAAAAAGTTTTTAGTAAAACTTACCAAGTCCATATGTCCTGGAGCAGGCGTACTCGTGAAGCCAATCCAGACAAGCCATAAAATTTTTTCGTACTTCATCATGAAACGTTTCTAAGTTGGCCAAAGCTTCTTCTGCTTGCTTCTTCCACTTCTCCTCACCGTAATCCAAATACCATTGATTGCAAAGAGCCACGACGCACTCGTCGTTTGATCTAGAAATGACAGTTTTTTCTGGTTCGTAATAAATCACAGCTTCCTTTGCGTTCACCAATTTTTTCTGAAGCTGTTTCTTCACGTCCTGTACTTTCTTTCCCTTGTACTCGCCTACTAGTAAGACGCCGTCGTAAAAACCTTTCAGGTAAACCATCTCCTTGGCTTCTAGCAGCTTCGCTTTTTCATTTTGCGACTGTATTTTTAGTCTATCGTATACAGTCACTGCTGACAGATTACCGAACTCTGGTATTTCCAAAATTGGAATCTAACATTTAAAAAAAAAAAGTTATAGAATTGCTATCATAGAAAAGCATTAACATATACCACGTTCAGAATAACTTACAGGATCGTAAGGTAATACCATCTCATCTTTGATATTGTACTTCTCTCTGAAGGGTTGCTTCTTCTTCAGATCTACAAGGGCTGCGTAGTCATCAGGAGAATCACTGGGAACGGAAGTGACGATACCGGTCCCCTTGTCTTCCTTGATTGTTAACATAGGCAGAGTGTAAATGACTTTATGACTAGTCAAAGGAGCTTCCAGAGGTAGCCCCAAGATATCCTAGAGCAGAGAAATACTTCATTTAATTATGCTTCTGATATAAATATGGAAAATATTCCATTTTTATAGAAGAAAAATTACTGACCTGTCCAGTCAGGGTAGCAATGACATCAATCTTCCCTTCCTCTTTAGTAAAACCTTGATAAGACATGTTACGGGCTGCTCTTTCCGTAGACACGTAGACCTCGTCATTAGCCAAAACATAAGCAATGTATTTCATGTCTGGGTGGACCCAACAATTCGTTTGGCCATACATAGTCTCAGGCCTTAAAGTAGCAGCAACTAAATAAATTGATTTCCCATTCGCAGCTCTGTAATTTGATCCTTTGTTAATTATATGTTTGTAATAATTAATAACATCATGTAATTAGAGCCTTTACTTAAGACAGCTTGGATAAGGCTCCAGCAATTTCATCTTGATAAGCGTGTATTCTTGAGGACCCACTCCTTCTCCAGAAGATCTATCGTGATCCATGCAAGGCTGTCCGTCCTTAGGAGAGAACACAGTGTATCTTTTTCCATATTTTATTTTATTACGAGCCTTCAGATGTAGGAACTGCCATCTGACAAAGGAATCAAAGAATGGATTGGCATCTGTCGTTATAAAAGTGCGACGCCAATCCACATGTAATCCAATAGATTTCAAATCCTGCATAGCGAGTGGTGGGAAATAATCCAGCCAATATTCCGCATCAGCAAATTTTTTTATTTCCTCATTATCAAGCCCAAGACTCTGCATTATTTGCCACTGATATTTTGCAGCACCTGCCTTTGCTGTAGCCTTGCTCTATAAGTATTACAAGTTTTATTATATGCTGAATAAAGAGATTTATAATTATAGATGTCCTTTTGCCATACCTTCTTTCCTTTGCTCTTGTCTATAACAATGACATCATCTGATTTCTGTTCTACCACTACTTCTTCTTGAGGAAATTTTGGTGGATATCCAAACACTTCCATTTCTCTCTTTAATTTGTCAGAGCAAGCTTTAATAGGCATACCCGTACAATGGAAGCCAAATGGAAATAATACTCTTTTACCCAAAAGGCGATTGTAACGAACTGCGAACTTCATGAAATAAAAGAATTCATTAGTTTAAAATAATCTTAACTATGTGTTGTGAGAATATCAGCAAAATTTTGTACCGTTTACATTCTTTAATTATCTGATGCAATACTAATCTGACAATCATAAGACTACTTAATATTATAAAAAATAAATTAATAATATTTAACATTTACCTCGCATTTTGATAAAGAAAATATATGTCCCAGATGAAGTCTTCCATTCATGTAAGGGAATGGGAATGTAGCCAAAAATTTTTCATCCGGTTTCTTCCTTGCTTCGACAGCAGCATCCTGCTCATGTACTTTAGCAGCTTCCCATTTAGTTTGCACTTCTTTTTCGATTTTCTGAAGATACTCGACCTTATAGGTCCCTTTTCTTTCACTAGTCTAAAAGTAGAAATGAAAAGTTTAATCACAGCTGGCCAATTAATAGAATAGAAATAGGTTAAGGAAAATATTCTAATGATCAATCATTACTACAATCATGACTTACTCTCGTAATACAAATTTGAATTAATACTTTTGGCACCACTTAATACTTACCATTTTTTTATTCTTAACAGTGAAACGTTATTTGATAATGGACCACGGATACACGTGGGATGCGGCTCAACATATGTCCACCATCCGGCAACTAACCACACTAACTGACCTCCTTAGTGACAGTACTGCCTCAAATGAAGACACGAATAAAAACCACTTTATAAGTCATACATAAAATTAGCATAATGTTAAGCATACAGATCTATGAAACAAAGAAACAAAAAAAAAGTAAAATGGAAATGGATCGGAGTACACAAATTTATTCAATTACTATAACAAAATACTGAAATTATAAAGACGCATCCAATAAATATTTATTACATTTTACATCCGTGAGACTGGCTTCAGTCCTAGCAAATCGAAGCACTGCTCAAGTATTATAGCAGTTGCTTCGGCAATTAACAATCGACTGATATTAACTTTAACAACTTCATTAAGTTGATTCTTCTCGATACAATAGCAATTGTCATAAAATTCACTAAACGCGCATGCTATTTCATAGCAATACTCGCAGAGATAATGAAGACAAAGATCCTTCACTATCTTTTGAAGAACGTCAGGAAACTTCAGCAAAACTTTTGCCAGCTTCCACTCCTTTGGATGATCCAAGATTATAGGATTAGTTTCTGCTGCCTTCTTCAATTCTTCTTGCGATAAATTAGCAGTACGTGCTATGGAACGAATCCTCGTGAGATTATAAAGTAAATACACTGCAGTGTTGCCTTTGTCTTCTAACATTTTGTCAAAGGAGAATACGTATTCATGATTTCGATTATGGGACAGATCAGCGTATTTTATGCATCCGTACGCTATGGATTCCTGAGCGATCTTTAGTTCCTCTTTTGTCAATACCTTATCTCGTCCTTTATCCAAAAGAGTTTGCAGTGCCCTCTTCAATCCTATAATTATTAAGTTTTAAAAAATGCTACAAACTTGTTTAAACGATAGTTAGCTAGATCGTTTACCTTCGTCGAGCAAATCGCTAAGTTTCACAGTATCGCCAGATCGGGTTTTGAATTTCTTGTTATCCTCGCCTAATACTACTCCAAAACCAACGTGATCAATTCTATGTTTCTCTGTTATAATTTTGGCTCTCTTTGCACAGCTAATCAGTGTTTGGAAATGAACAGATTGTCCTGCATCAGTGACGTAAATTATCTAAAAATTTAACAGAATGTATTATTGTACGCAGAGGACTTTCATAAATGAATCGTATGAGTTTCTCTTACCCAATCAGCATTTTCCTCCTCGATACGCTGCTTTATTGCAGCCATATCTGATGTATCATACGTAAAACCTCCATCCGATTTTATTATTGTAAAAGGGACTCCCACGTTGGGTTTTTCTCCCCACATGATCTTTCGACCTTCATCCTCTTCGAGGAGACCTTTTGCTTCCAAATCCATAACAATTGTCTCCATGTGTTTCTGGTAAAAAGACTCACCCCTTTCAATTATCTTGACATCTAGTCGTTTGTAAAGCTTTTGATATTCTATAAGAATAGAGTACTATGATGCAGTGACGATAGGAATGAAAAATGAAGTTAAAATAAATAATACTATTCAAACCTTTTCTTGATACATCACAAATCAATTGCCAAGCTTTTATTATTTCAGGGTCAAATTTTTGGAGTTTTACAACACATTCGTATGCTCGAGCTTTAAATTCTGTGTCCTCATCAAATCTGGTTTTTGATTCTTTATAAAAACTCTAATGAAGTATTATTTAATTAATATTAAGTACGTATGAAGTAGATAACAAATGGGCACTGTTCACCTGTAAATCAGATATCGGTGGAGACTCTGTCGAATAATTTGGAAACTTCTCTTGAAGATGTGCTATTAACATTCCAAATTGTGTTCCCCAATCCCCCACGTGATTGAGCCTCAGCACATCATGTCCTAAATACTCTAGGAGTCTGCAAATACTGTCACCAATGATGGTAGACCTCAAATGCCCTACATGCATTTCCTTTGCAATATTGGGACTGGAGAAATCTACTACGACCCTTTTCTTTTCAGTAACTGGTGGTAAAACCTTTCCAGTTTTTACTAAGGAGCTCAAAAGGGTTTTTACAAATTCATGTTTCAAGAATATATTAATGAAACCAGCACCAGCAATTTCTAATTTCTCTACGTAAGGCGATGGACTGACATTAGATTGTATTTTTCTAGCTACATCATATGGTGAAGCTTTGATTCCTATACAAACAGTTGACAATAAGATTTTTATATACTCTTACAAGTGAAATTCCAAAGTCTTACCTTGGGCACTAAGTAGCTTGCTGATAGACATTGCGCTGTTGCATTGATAATCCCCAAACTTAGGATTATTACCAGCAATAGCTATAACTACAAGTGCATCTGGTAAATCAGGATAAGTGGTAATAATTGCCTCTTTAAAAAGATGGGACAAAGCATCTTGTATACTGATCAAAGTATTTGAATTTATAGAAGGTACAGCAATATTCTTTGAACTCTCAGCTTCTACGGCCTAATAAAAATATTATTAATACAGACAGCTTTTTGACACATTAAAAGTAGACAATATTGCAACATACTCTTTTGAGTATAGCCAATCGGTGTTTCAGTTTAATCTTTTCCTGCTGCAGCTTTCCAACATCGTCGTCCACGTTTTCCATGTCACTTGACATAGTTAAACGGCTGTCTTGGAGCAATTGAATATCTCTTTTCAATTTCTCAATTTCCTTCTCCTGCAAAACATACGGATTATAACCTAAATCTTCCACACGACCAAATAGCACAGCTGCATGCTGATGACACTTTTCACTCAAAATATAGAATACTAATTATTATCCTTACCGCAATCTCAGCTCGTTTATGATATTTCTCCAAATTCGTTTGAGACATATTGTTAAAAATATATCATATGCACTTTAACAATCCACGTGTGAATACAAAACGGCATTAAGTGAATGACAAACTTAGATAATACCAACTGCGAGCTTACAGCTTATGTTATTAACATAAAAACAGCTAGCAATAGCAAATTACAAAAACTGCATCTTATTTACTCAAAATTCCAATCATAGAAATGATTTCGGAGTAATAAAATTTGTTAGGTGTGGTGCGAAAAAATTGAATTTTATATCTTAATATATATATATAAAGCGCAAAAATGTGCAATAAAGTACAACAATATATAGAAACTTGAAGTAACAGTCGATAAATAAGAACCCACTGGTAGTTACCCAAGTGTTGCAGCATCACTAGTACTCAACCATCTACGACAATAGACGGTAGAGTGCAGTATTTTACAATAAATAAATTCTTTACTGTTCTTGATGCAGGCAATTGTCTAAGGAGAAATTTTTTAATTAATTATTGTAGTGCAACTTACAAGAAACATTTAGCACAATGTCGTACATGCTATCACATCTTCACAATGGATGGCAAGTGGATCAAGCAATACTTTCTGAAGAGGATAGAGTTGTGGTAAGTTTATTCGATTATAACCTACCACATCTTCTTGTAGACAATTCTAGAAAAGATTTTAATACAATTGTATATTTTGAAATTTAGGTAATCAGATTTGGACACGATTGGGATCCCATGTGTATGAAAATGGATGAGGTGCTATATAATATTGCAGAGAAAGTAAAGAATTTTGCAGTTATTTACCTAGTTGACATTACTGAAGTTCCAGACTTCAATAAGATGTAAGTCTGCATCTCTTTCTGATTTTACTTTGATGCTTTTCCAAATGGAACCTTAATCTAGTTTGATTTTCTACAGGTACGAGCTGTACGACCCATGTACAGTCATGTTTTTCTTTAGGAATAAACATATTATGATAGATCTGGGAACTGGAAACAACAATAAAATCAATTGGACTCTAGAGGATAAGCAGGAGATGATAGACATAATTGAAACAGTATATCGTGGTGCAAGAAAAGGACGTGGTCTTGTAGTTTCACCGAAGGATTATTCCACTAAATATCGCTATTAATTTATTCTAATTGGGTCGAGTGTTTTTATGAACTATAAAACCCAGTCTTCGTTAGAAGAACATAATGATGGATAAAGTACAATGAACGTATTCGCAGTACTCTGTCAAGTCGTGCAGTGTCTCTTTGTATATATGAAAAACATTTATTAGACAGTGTTGCATAAGAATAATATTAAACGAATTAATAAGTATTACGTCTTAACGTTAATCTATGTACAGTGAACTATAATACAAATGATTAAAAAATCTTAATACCTATGCGTGAAGAGGACGCTTTGAGGCATAGAGTGGTAATGTTGTACCTATATCTCTTTGGTAAATAAGTTACAAGTGTCTGCATTACAGAATAACATTTGTGCAGACTCAGTCGCTGTATAAATATATATAGAATATAAAATCATTGGAAATATTTTTGTCAATGTACTTACATATAAATTCCATTCCAAAAGATAATAGGTACAAGATGATTTATTTTAAAAACTCATATAGATGTATCTTTCTCCAATGATTCTGAAACAATTCAATAAACATTGTGACAGAACGAGCAATAAATTTGACCAAGTCATTAATCTTTTTATGACATACTTTGTGACATATAAGAATACAAGACTTGATTTTTGCCAAACGTATGCACCGATTTTGAACGTGTTAAGTTAGGAAGATTTTCATATGTTGAACTTCTTGATTCACTTATATCTCCTCTCTCCGTACTCTGCTTGCTACTTAATGACTCTGAATCCCTTATAGATTCATAGACAGGGTACTCCTGGCTACCGTAATTCCCTAAAAATATTCCACAATTTTCAAAGCCATCTTGCAAGTAGTACTTACCCCAAGCAATAAATAATCTGTATAATACAAACCTATGCGAACTTGAGGTGTCTTGGAATGAATAGCACTTGTGGACTTAGAATACCTCAAACCTAAAAAAAAAGGCATTCTTTTTTTAAAGACCCACGGTTATATAACTTTTCTACTAGAACTTAACAAAATTTACCATTACTTGTTGTGCTTATTTGACTCTTCAAAATAGGTTGTGGCGAAGAGTCAAACATTGGCTCCGTAGAGTCAATCGACGGAGTTGGGCTACTTTTTCTTACTGAAACAATAATATTTATATGTTAAATTCAAAGATTATGTCAAATACATAACTCTTTACATACGTCACATCCAAACATATGAAAGCAGTCGATGTCATACTCTGATGAATAACCAAAAATTGTTAAAACCTTGTAAAGTTTAGCAATTTCAGTGGAGATATGCATAAGCCATGCACAATTATAAAGACGAAGCTTCAAAACCAAGGGACACCAAGTACATACGATTATTCAAGACCATTGCATCACCTAAACATGATTCTACCATTGTAATTAATAAAAATCAAATGGACAGAACCATCTTCAGCTGATGCAACAGTCCTGAATAACCGTGTATGTTATTTTAATGTATTCAACCGTAGCATACCTCACTAGTTTCTACATTGTTGTTCACTTTTTTTCATACTGTGGTACAAAATAAATATGGTTATTTCTACGATGTTATTTTCTACAAATACATTCGATTCTTTGAGATAGATGCTTCTATACTGGGCTGGAGAAGATTATTACATACACGTCTCTAGGCTGCTGACTAGGTTCATATTCGAACTCGACCTTTCTTTCTTTTTCCTTGAGATGTTCTCGTAGATAGGATCGACAGGTGGTGGTTTGTCTGTAACATAATTAAACAATGAAAATCTCTTTTCACTAATAAACATTCTGCGTTACTAACAAAATAGAAATACTTACATGATTTTAAACAGAAAGGATTCTTGAGGACTTGCCTTATACAATTGTAAATGTAAGCGTATTGACTCTGCAAGAAAAATGATTGTCAATTCATCATCATACGATCATAATACAAATAACATAATAATTATATCATTACCTCTCGTTGCACCATATTAATTCGGCAACGTCTTAATCTGTAAACAGTACCAAATACATCCAATTTTCTATTATCTCTGATACTCTGCAGTAATATATCTAGGGCTATCAGAGTCCCCGTCCTGCCTATTCCGGCGCTGTCAAATCAGAAATATATTTCGTTAAATCTTCTTCGTTAAACAATTATTCTGTTAGTGGGAAAATAATTGTACCTGCAATGTACAACAACCAGGCCTTTATTGACTGACATTTGTCGACGCATTATTTGGCAGAAATGAATCATCGATTCGAAATCTTCAGGTACATCATGATCTGGCCAGTCTTTAAAGTGAAGATGCATTATGTTGCGCTTTTCGTTGTCCTAAAAAAAAAGAAGCAAAAAAAGTATAATTTTTCTAATATAATAATTTATTTAAATAACAAGGCAAACCTTTTGCAAAGCGAGTGTCCTCTGCGTGTACGTTCGGAAATCCAATTCACTGGTACATCGTATCGTCATGTGCTCATAATTGAATGATTCGCGAATGGTCGGGAAGTACTGATGACACTTTTCCTAGAAAGTACAGAGCATAGACGTTATATCACTGATAAATTACCGATTACAGAATCTCCAGACTTGTAGACAAAAATACGTGCCGGGAGGCAACGTCTTATCCGGTACAATCAAGCTAGTGTAACTTTTTCAATTAAATATATTGACTAACTTTTCCTTTCTCGACGAGTTGCGTCAACATGACAATGATTTTAACGTCGTACTGATCGATCATCCTCCAAAAATCATAAGTGGTGTCATCTTTTGGTCCTTGACAAGCAATGTACTCGTCAGTTCCGCTATATCCCTATTAATGAAAAAAAAAAAAACATTGTTACAAATGATTTAGATGCACGAAATTAAGATGAAATATATAAATATCTAGACCCACTCTTATAAAGGATGCATTGATATAGTCGGAATCCGAATTAGGATCGTTGTCGATAATTTCAAGTTTCACTCTGGAAAAGTCATCTGAAAATTGTGAAAAATCTTGGTCAGTCGAAAATATGCTTACTTAAATAAAAAAACTGTACTAATGAGTCATAGATATGCTCGTACATGGTAATATATCCGTGTATCGATTCTTCTTTTTATTAGCCTGCAAGCATGCAGCATTCGTCGGCATCTGCAGGTCTACGCTGAGTGTCTGAAGCAACTGAAACTCATTGCTGAGCTTTCCGGGATTCTCAGCGAGCTGTTGACAGTGTGCAATAAATTTCCGTCTTGTGAACGGAGCTGGTACCGGAGAACCCGGCATGTCCGAGTGCAGCAATCTTCTCAATACTCTGAAAATGCATAAGGCAAAGGAAAACTATTAAAGAAAATAATAAAAACGCATTACACACGTGCCAACGTTAAATACGCCATTAATTAAAGTGATAATAAAAAAGAATTGTGAGTGGCAGTAGTTGTATGCGTACTTTCCAAGACTGGGAAACATCCTCGATGGTAGCGTTGATCTAATTAATGGCCAAGGTCTAATTACAACTGGCACTTTGAATTATCACAAGCTTGCGAATCGATCACTGAACTGTTACAGGTGCATGACGACCAACAAAAAAAAAGATACTTTGAGGTAAAAAAATATCGCGTGCCTCTTTTCCAAAGTCGAATTGTGTCACGTTTTAACAACGTCTCGAGGGCGCTCGTATAGCAGTGTAATAGGGTGATTTAAAAATAACTTGGAATATACGCACTTCGTCAGGAAGCAGAAGAGGAATTTCGTTTTACAGATATGCGAAGTCATTATATCGAACCGAGCGCACGTGCTACAGATCAGATTGAGTTTGTATTTTCATTCTGTCATTTGCAGCGTTCACCTTCGCCTAGTACGTTGCAAATATATTCATGATAAAAATACCCGTTTGAATTTAGGCAGCCGCGGCCTCTACGTTCAATCCCGACTAAACGCTCTGTTCAAGAGACACTTGCACGCAATTTAACGTATACATTAATGACTATGGCGGATTCGTGCATTGGATAACCTTGGCTGAGCTCCCTATAGCATTCTTCTGAGTCATAGGACTAATATTGATTATTTCCCATAAGTGTATACCTGGTCAGTATACTTGTGTTTTGTATGAGTGACACTGATACGCTCCTGAGGACTCTTATGCAGTCATCGTCACTGCGGAGAGACTCGTCCGCCTCCTTCTCCTCTTCTCTTAAGATTACTGCCATTCACGATACCGGAATTTTATACTCTATATATATGTCTGACACCTGTCTATATGTTTAAATAGATAACAGACATCGAGTGTGCTTATCACTGTACAGGAAAACATGTTACATATGTACTTACGACTGTAGAGAACCTTTGCGAACGAGTAACATCATTGTGATAATAAGGCCCAGAAATAGAATTCCAAACACCACCCCAATCACAAAAGCGACGTTTAATTCGGCGTCTGGTAGCGCAGGGTTTTTTTTTCGGCAAGCACAAAAAGAAAGGAATAGTTAGTAGTTGATAAACATTTACAATGGGGACTTCAAATCGTTTCAATTAATAGCACAGTGGTTAGTATTGGATGACAAGAAAAATAAATTAAGTAGCTCTGCAAGCGATGCAAAATTTAAAACTTGAAATTCAATTATTTTCTTTCAGATGAGTAACGACAACGTGGAAGTACTCTCTGTACAGTAACCATGTGTAACCTTAACCTCGATGGTACTTTTTGTTAAATTAAATGAGATTAATTACCTGTCTTGACGGTGAACGTAACGGAATCTGCATAACCGCCATTAGTGAATGCTCGCATTCGTACATGGTACAACATGTCAGGTTTCAAAGGACCATTGCAGTACAATCTTGATCCTGTATTTGCTGATAACTCCTTGCAGGTGATATCCTCACCGATGACGTACTTGACGGCGCTCATGTGGCCATAATCGACTATATGGTTGGCTGAAATTTATAGTTGAAAAATTTATTGATTTATATAAGCTGCACTACAATATTAGAATTCAATTATATAGTTGTTACTGACAGTGAGCTGGATTCCAGGATTTTCGAGTTGCCTGATATGGGATAACAAACTCTGCCAGCATGGATTCTTGCCAGGCTGAGATATTAGGCCAGTTTCCATTTCTAACGTCAAGTCTAGCCTGTCGTGCAGTATTGTATCCAACCTCAGATACCGTTACGGCATAAAACAAGATCTCTCCGTTTGTATTAGGAAAAATAGGCAGCAACACGACAGATGTGCTTGTCGTTCTTTGTGCCTTCTGAGGATCTAATGTGATCAATTTGACATAATCTTCGCTCGGTTGTACAGGAACTATAAATTAATATTAACATTTATGGTATCTGATCGTGATCTATAATATTTATATAATTTCAATGATGACTGATACATACTTCCAGCTGGATACAGAACGCTAGTCGAGTCGGCTGCTCCTAGTACATCCAAATCAATAACTTTGGCAGATACTTCGAAAGTATAATTGTATTCCGCCTTTAATTCTCCAAGATTAATTGAGAATATATCATTATTGCCAATAGCAGTGGTTATATTATATATTCGGTCGAAGAAATGGTCATTAAAATCTTTTCTTGTACCATAAACAGAAATGTGGAAGAAATCAATCTCTCCGTGTAAGGTACATGGTAAACTCCATGACAAAGTTGTGTCTAAAGTGTCTGGATCATTTTCGTTATTGGTAATGGAGTATGACAAAAGTTCTACAGCGCCAGGAACTAAAGGAAGAATGAAAATAAAATTTTATACAACTGTCATTAAACGATACAAATTATTTATACTCAATATATTAACCTACCTCCAATTTTTGTCTCAAAGTAAATCCAATCACTGTACACACCCCAACCAGCTCCAGTTCGAGCTCTGATTCTTGCTGAATAATTGGAATAAGGTACGCCGCTTACATACGTGTAAACTAAACTGCTACCGTCGATATCAGAAATATTAGTACTCGCCACTGTATTCATCCGGCACCAATCAGGCATTAGAAACAATGTATCCCAGTCAAGTATAATTTCAAACTTGGATAGATAACCAGCTAAATAATCTGGTTCTCTCCATGTTAATGTGAAATTGGTATTGGTGATGCCAATGACATTAAACGTCGGCGCCGATGGTACTACAATATTAATTAGCCGTAACGATAAGGAATTTCGTTATCATACTACCTGACACACCGAAGAGATATTGATAAGGATGAGCAGCCCCCGTGCATTTTGAGTATAAAATTAAGCCCTCAGCCCTCTCTAAAACTTTTGTGTTGATTCTAGCATATGTCTCGTATCCAATTTATCCATTAAATGTTAGTCACAGAGTCCCACAAGGCTTAACTAATATCTTTTCGGTGCCCAGCAACACTTTTTATCAATTATAACTAAACTCACCGTCCTCCGATGTAACAGCGCTTACAACTGTACTGAGCGAACTGTTCCCTGCCGAATTAATTGTAAGCGCTTGACAGCTGTAAGTGCTAAAGGGACTAAGATCCGATACGGTGATGTTAACTAGGAGATCTGCCAAAGATAAAATACTATCGGTCGACGTTCCACTCAGAAATTCAAAACCATGTCCGTCGGTTGAAATCCAATTGCAAACAGTAACGACAGAATACAAGGGACAATTATTCATGTGACTTAAAATACGCCAGCCTATGGATACGGTGCTCGTCGTGACCCAAGGGCTTACGTTAAGGACTGGCGCATCGGTTACTAAAAATAAAAATATCAGATGATAAGGTTCAATAAGAAAAATATATAAAATATCTAAAATAAATTAATTTTATATACCAGATTCTTCAGTAGTCTGTATAGTAGTATCAAATGGACCATCACCATTGGTTATACCAACTGCGTTCACTTGTGCAGTGTAAGACATACATGCGTATAAACCGGATATCCTGATATAATTAGATGTCGTGGTTTCAGTTACCGTATCCCACAAAGTAATACGGTAATGCTTGATACAAGTAGCAGCAATGGTCGGTGTCTGCCAGCTGATGTACAAGGAAAATTGTCCTGGTCTCGCTGTCAAGAGAAGCGGTACTCCTGGAGCTGGAATAATAAAAAAATCACAATTAAATATCAAAATACTAATATTTTATATCCTAATAACACATCTCTACTCACTAACGTAAGACGTAGTAGCGCTGGTGCTTATATTAGCAGATTCTCCAGCGTTTCCAACAGCAGTCACAGAAAATCTATAATTCACACATGGATTAAGATTCGTAACATTGTACGTTTCGACAGTGACAGTTATTGTGGTGCAACTGTCTGTGCTACAAGTTGTCACAGCATAATGTAACAAGCATTGAATATTTGTCGTTGGTGCCTCCCACGTTAGTTGAACCCAAAAACCACTGATGCTTGTTATTAGGTCGGTTGGTGCACCAGGTACTTGAATGAAAAATAATTCAATGAGGTACAGAAAAAAATTATAAAGCCTTTCGTACTCGAAGTTCAAGGAAATTTACCAGAGTCAACTGTGTCCCCAGTTGTTAATGCAGCTGTACCGTTTCCTTCAGAACTGCTATAAGGTATTACTTCGACATTGTACTTTGTACAGGGATTCAGGCCTGTTATATTAACGTACAAGTCGCTGGTACTAGTTGACAGGGTAATACTTTTTCCATCAAGTTTGTACCAAACATTAACATAATACCAAGAGACAAGACTGGCTTCAATGGGAGCAATCCAGGACGCATATAAACCATACTCCAAGCCAGTGACATTAAGTTGTCGAACAGCTGATATCGCTGAAATAATTAATATATTAAAATACTACAGTATTATGGTTATTTTTATAACAAACATTATATAAATTCTTACGGGATGTCTTAGTGACTCCATAAACAGATACTGGTGTTCCCATCGAACTTGTAACAGGCGTTATTGTTATCGTATAATTAGTATTGCGATCCAGGTCTCTTACAATGTAACTATTTAACGATGAAGACTGATTAAAAGTTCCTATCGCAGTAGTATTTTGGTACCATTGTATCATATAAAAGTTTAAGGCATTCCCAGATGTATTAAGAGTCCATGACACAGCAATGTCGTGCGTACCAATACTGGTAATTGTCAGATTCTGTACTGCAACAGTTTCTGTAATTGACAAGTAAGAAATATGTTTGATTCAATAGTTAATGAATTTGTTTATTACTAATTAATAACTTACCATTATCTGTTGATAACAAACGCAACGTGCTCGACTCTGTCGTCTTGAGATATTCGTCCATGGAAATGGTATTACTGAATTCTATGGGTTCTGTAGAATTTTCAGACACCATAGAGCTTGTATCAATAGTATTACGTTGAATGAAATCGTTTATCGATTTCCAAACTGAGTCTCTTGGTTCTAACGTTGACAAGTTCTCTTTGTGTACGTTGGTATATCCAATAGATTCAGTCGAATGCAAATTATTTTCAAATGCTGAGATAGCCTCCTCCTTAAGGACCTCCTGGACGTAGTTCACGTTTTTATTAACAGGACTCATTGATGAACTTTCTGTACTCGTGGTGTCCCCATCGCCAAACACGTAGAACACGTGCATTACGTATAGCAGGATTTGTAATCGTTTCCTTGGTATCATCCTGGCTTCTTTTTAATCTGAAAAGATTCATAAATATACAGTGAGACATGAAGATTAAGCTTTTTTTACAAAATAATAAATAAGTTAAAAATTTTCCAGCGTTTTCGTTTGCTGCTTCCAAGATGGTCCTCTGTGATAACACTGATATCTTGTCCTCTTATCATAAATTGGTAACATCCAAAAAAATTATTTTACCCTGACAATTTAAAAACGTTGTAGTGATTGATAGCAGAACATCTATTACTATGGATTTATTTAGGACTTTTGGGTATGTCTGAAATTTATTGTTAATTCATTCTAATTGTTCTTTCTTTTTTTGTTTTTACAATAGACTTTAATACTCGATGCATCATAGATCTGATATACTGACTAAAGTTTATCTATTGTGAGATTTATAAAGCTTAAGTCATTATCGGACACAAAGATTATTGAATAAACAAGGATCTTTAGGTTCTTTCTTGTAATTTTCTATGGAACTATGTCATTACATGATATACAATGGTATGTACATTACAAAAGGATATAAGTTGTATACAGAGACAATTGATCCTTGAATATTATCTATTGACTATTCAATAAATTTCATAGCATCAAGTATTATAGTTTGCCATTCATGTTATCGCTGAGGCGCACTTTACTACGTAGGCAATTTTATTAGATATCGTCAAAACCACTTCCGCTCTTGTGTATTCGTAAAGATAAGTCGAGGATTTTAGTGAGGAAATTTGAATGCTGTTTAACCTGAAATACAATTTTTTTTAATTACTCAGACATTAATAAATGGTGGTCCAATGTAATCTCTACCAATAAAGAATCCCCATGGACACTACTGATTTATGATAATTATTCCTAGAACAATGGGAAGCCCATTTAGTTTTAAGTATACAGTATTGACAAAAGATAAAGTATCCATTATCTTTTTTACAGAACTTTACTCTAGTCTGATAAGAATTTATTGACCAAAAGCTATTTTTCATGCAACGACAATCCCTACTAGAACTGTCCAAATCTTTATGAATCCTGATAAATTATTCGATCGTGAACGTCACTCCAAAATAACATTTAATCTTATCAAACATGAGATATACATTTAGTATTCTATTATCAATCGATTCGCTTTATACTGGCTGGAAATGCCAACGGTTATTTTTTTTATATAATAGAAATACTACAATGCTTACCTATGTATCTGATATGTTCACGATTTTAATACCCGATATAAATATAGATTTTTATATAGCACAGTAATGTCTCTTCTTACACAAAAGTTCACGAATCTCATTGTACGTGACATTTTTGTTTAATTAATATTCCAAGATGCTTTATATTATTGTTTAATTGAGAAATTTCATTAATCTGCCTTTTCTACTCTCACATTATATTTATGAAGAATGTTATATGTATTCAAGACACTCTATGAGCTTCATCCAGTTGCTTCATTATAGTTTAGCAGAAAATTGGGAATTTGAGAGATAACAATTAAAAAGAAAATACATTTCAAACGATCGACCTAATTTTATGTAATTAAATATTTCTTATAATCTCCCACGCCTAATCGCATAATGATAAGTTAGCAAAAGTTTAATAATTTATTTACGAATACAAAAGTTCACGACTTTGTAAACGTAAAAGTAATTAAAAGTAACTAATTAAGCTGGTATAGAATGATTATGTCATCCTTTATAGTTTTACAAGTCCTGTAACGAAATATAAAATGGAAACTTTAAAAAAAAATTCTATTTATATACCCTCAAAGAAAATAATAATTTAGACTATAGTATTTCTGAATACAAAGAATCCGCTCACAGATTTAATTAACCGCGACTGTTGATTTGATCGATGTACAATATAATATAAATAATATAAAGTTAACACGAGAAGAAATTACGACACTCATCCAATGGATATTGTCCGTTGCTCACTGACAGCTACTCTCTTGCTGCCTGCGGACAACGGTGATATCACTGATAACATGAAATTCTAATCAGGTTCCGGCGACTCTCCATACGGCGACTCCATTAATTAAGCGCGATAAATATTGTCCAATGCGCTTTCCCTATAAAATAAGGGAGTTAGGTTTGATTCTTCAGGAATCCAAAAACAAGAAAGATTAACAAAAGAAAATTTTCACCTACTTGTTGCATTATTATGACAATAAACATTAAACTGTTAATAGGTATGTTGTATAAAATATATGTATGCTGCATATACGAGATGCAGGGGTCTCTTTTATATTAAAAGTTATAAAGCGGTGACCCCTTCGTTACATTGCTTTAAGGCAGAAAGCAAATAACAGTAATGTGCTGCTGACGTTCTACTTAGTGCAGATGATGTATTCGTCATTGGCGTAATTAAAATTGCTAGCTTAATTGTTAATTGTGAGTGAAGACAAGTTTGCGCAATATATAAGATTCTGAATAGAGACGTACGTATTTTTATAAAGTATAAAATGGTAGACTGTTGAATGATTGGAACTCTAGGAATTTCAAAGTATAATTGTAAGGAATGTTTGGCTGTGTATAAATAAGAATAATAAAGTGTGTAAACCTTTTGAATATTGTAAAAGTAAAACGTATATATGGATACTTGATCAAGGCGTCTTAAAATTAAATCAACGACCATGTTAAAAGTCATTGGAAAAAAAAAATTTAAGATAAACTGATAACATCTTTAGAATAATAATACTTACCTAATTCCTGAGATCCAAGAAAGACGCACAGCTAAGAGCGACGATGATGAAAACTTATAAGGTATCAAGTAAACAGGATTTAAAGCGGCAAACGCAAGACCAGCCAGAATTACATGATCAAATAATTCTGTAAAAAGAAAAATCCGTCACGAACATCTTCCAATGTGTAAAATAACCAAGGACTATGAAAAAAATGCCAATAGGCATTTTACCGCGTGAAAAGCACTGTAAGGAAATGTTACTAACGGACCTGTAGCTGTGCCAGCGACTGCAGCCAAGCCCGAATAATACAAGCCCATGTGTTTCTTCCAAGCAGGATATCTCTGGGACAACCCCCACAAAGGCCATCTTCAAAAATAGCACGGCCATGGTGTGAAGGCATGGAAACCATAGACCTGGGTTCATGTACACGCAAACACAGACTCGCACTCGAGGGCCCAGGTCCGGTCTATGGGGGCCTTAAGGACCCGAATGAATCCCACACCGGGACACCTGCTCGACTGGCCACCCTTAAGGTGCGCTCAGGTTTTTCCATGGTGATATTCTCCAATTTCCATTGGCCATTGAGAGACCGTCATATATTCTCATACGTGAGGGACGCTATTGACAGAGATAAAAGTGATGCATCATCCATGGGAGTAGTGGTGTCCAATGGTATCTTGCAAAATCATCAGTGTGTATTTAAGGATTAAGATTTAACGTAGATCGTCAACCAAATTTGAATCAGTGGATGTGTGCCTACAGGAAATTTCAATTTTGTTCTTTTATCGTTGATTGAGGGTTTTCAAAATGGTGGGGTGTATTTAAATAGCTTACCCTGGCTATTTCCGATTAAGGGATTGTACCTTTTGTTGGCAGGATTATATTATGTATGTGTAGTCAGCCAGGATGAATGGCTTGAATGATGCCCTAACTGTAACAGGATGCGAGATGACACATCCTGCTCTCTTTTGGCTACGTCTTCAACATCTGGCAACAGTCTGTTATATATTTAAGTTATTGTGCGAGTTCCGGGTTGCCTCCGGACATCGATATAATATATTTACCTCGACGTGTCGCCGGAATGAAGCTCTATTAACGTAAGAGTAAATGATTGTTGATGCAAGGAAGAAGACTGATGTGTGGAAGTAAGGATACTCGGTAATGATAGGCAGCATAACGATCTCATAAGGTCACTGGAATATGTGTATTGAATGTGATGAAACAGGCCATGGAATCTGGAAAGGTCTAAATCCAAGTAAGTCTTTGATGTTCTTTTCTGATTTTATTTAGTTTTTCAGAAGCCAGATCAATAAAATTTTATTAATAGAGCCTCTGAGGGGGTCCCATGGAGGACTTTATGTGGAGAGAACGCACGTTTTGCCAGTGCTTCTTCAACAGCGAAACCAGGAAGTTGATCGACAAGTGGACGTTCTGTACCAGTTCATCTGGAGTCATGTTAACGTGTCCCACAGCCACAGAAAGACACAGAACCTGTACAGAAAGAAAGATTATTTATTTTTTTTTACTAGAAAAATAGTTCTACGTTACAATCATTTGTCTGCTATGAAAGAATGTCTATACTCCGATTGAGGTCCACTGCGATTGAGCACAGTGTCCTCACCCGTGGAGAATAATTTTATTCTCCTTCCATTGAACGGCCTCGACAACAAATATTAGGATTGCAAGGTGCTTTTAGGAAGGGATATAATTTAAATAAATAATTTCAAGGAATGAAATAGAATTTACCTTCTTCATCTGGAACTTGATGGTGGCCTTGACTTCGTCAATTTTTCCAATCATGGACTCCTGGTGAGAAAGAAGACCAGGGAATTTACCAGCCTTATTCAGACCAGGACCTAACAGACGAGGGATCTGCTTAATTAAGGACTCGCTAGCCAGGAAAGCATCGTACTTCTTAGCTGTAACATGAAAGCATTAACTCGATATTAATCTTACAATATATAATTACAAAATTTAATTATCAAAGCAGTTATAACAATCGTATTGTCTCAACACGGATTGAGGTATAAGGCGATAAAACGACCATATCCACACCTAGTGAAGAATTTAATCTTCTTCCATAAATGAGCATTATTGTTATATTAACGATACAATAAAGTGCTTTACGGAAGATAGTATATAATATAGTAAATTAACATTACCTAGCTTCTTCACAAGCTTCTTGTTTTTGTTCAGCTTTTTCAGAGCCTCAGCATCCATGTATGGAATATTGTTTGCTTTGGCCTCGTCGCAATGCTGCTGATCACCCAATACGCAAACTTCCATTTTTGGTCTGGGTATGTTCTTTAGTCTGAAATCATTAATAATACTGATTAGTACACTATCCTATTAGATAATATACAACTATGCTTATTATATATGCAAAAATGACTCTCAGTAAAAAAATGTACATCATTAATATGTCAGATAATACATGCTTCGTAGCATCATCGAGCATTTATAAAATGCTGAAAGGTAATTAAATAGTCGCCATTTTGAAGATTACTTACCTGCAGAATCGCGCGTAGCGATCCTGCATTAAAAATAGCGGTAAAACCTCCCCAATTTTTTTAAGACCCTGGGTGCAGGTCCGCCAAGAGAAGCTTGGCTTCCTGACATACTATGAGGCGACCTTTTCGGATATAACAGTATATAACTTTAAAGAAATACATTCTAGCCGAAAAGAACCCTCAAAGTCAGGTAGAAACATACTTGACGGTGCCAGAGAAACGCTTGTCCTTTTGAGGATCATAATTCTTCAAACCAATCTGCAGTTCCACAGTTTCTAAGAATGCCCTCTTCTTCTCCTGTGAGTTCTGCAGGACTCCATTTACGCACTCATAAAGAGTGTCACGCGATACTTTAGACCTAAAACAAAAGCAATATTGCATTATTATTTATGAATACAAAACCCACGATCCAATCAATAAATCAACATTCAGAGCATCCATGCTGGTAGAAACTATTTTGAATCCGCCACGTTGGATACATAATAAACATATTTTATATATAAAAAAAATACGAACGACATCTTAGTGATGTCTTTCTCAACTATTATTTTATTCTTTTGCAAGTTCATTAGGAGTTAAGATTGGATATCAAATTTTGGATAAAATACTCACGTCATGATGCCCGCGAAAGCAACGTCGAACGAACGACCACCCTTGTCGACGAACCAAACCGGAAAGAAGCAGCACTCGAAATGATGCTGAGCGCAGGCATTTCCCGTTGCTCTAGGTAATCGTTTTAACACCAGAGAGCGCGCACTATTACATTCCGAATAGATGGAGCCACTGTCTTCGTAACTTACCAATTTATACACAAAAAAAACGAATTTTCCGTTTGACAGAAATCAGCTGAGAAAAACCAGTCTCATGCCTTGAAGTACTTCAAAATTTTATTAACGATAGGACACCAGATAACGGTCTTGGTATGTTATTGCAATAACTAAACTTGATCTGAATGTATTCCATTACATGAGATTTAATTATAAACATTTACTATAGTTACAGTTCTTTCAGAATCTATATTCCCAATAGAGATGTTCAGAGACTCATCCCGACCACAGTTTGTGTAATCAGTGTATCAATATTACTTTCAGATTGAAAAATGTGTCCAACACTGTTGGAGAATGAAGACCGATGTCTTGGTGGAATGACTTTCTTTGCTCAGAGTCATCCGATAGAATTATGTGGCAGTAACGGTCTTCCCCTGACACCCAATTCTATCACTATCTATGGAAGGTCTCAATTTCTAAAGACAATTAATCATCCTAATTTGTCTACCTACTTAGACATTATTAGAAGTAAACATGGTAAATAATGCATTTTTATATAGATCATCAGTCATACTTTACTCAAACTTCAACTGTTTAATATATTAATTTTCAGAAAGGACAGTCGTGGTTGCCGAATACAGTGGAGAATCTTTATCCAATATAAAGAATTTATCTTTGGACAGCATTGTCAAGATAGCATATCAAAGTCTCCTCGCATTACAGCATATGAATAAGCTGGGTCTGGTCCACAGACATCTGAGTCCTGACAATATATTAATCACTAAAGAGGGTAGCGTGCAACTGTACAATTATGGATTATATTATATGACGAATGGAGGAAAAAACGTGTCTTTTCCTATTGGGTAAAGAATCCAAATTATCTAAATGTTCAATAACATATCCTAAAATCAAAAAGGTCACACAATATCCTCTCTTTACAGCTATCCAAAGTACACGGCACCTGAGGTCTTTTTGGGCACTAAAGTTAGCGGTATTAAAGTGGACTCTTGGTCCCTTGGAATAATAATCACAGAATGTCTTTTAAATCAACCAATATGGCCAGGTGTTAAATTAGCCCAGTGCCTGCGAAAAGTACTCAGTCTCTTGCATTCGGAAACAATGATTTTCGAACGTTTAGCCAGAGAGAACAATTGCTACGACACTTATCAGGTTTTTATTTCCACTAATTTATATATTAATAATTTATGTCTTCGCAGGCACTCTTCATCCAATACATTTTCATTTGTAGGCTGTTCCCCAAGAGCTACGTGATCTTGTAGACTCCTGCCTTCAAATCTATCCATCGAAACGTAAGACCCCGGCAGAACTTTTACAGCTACCACTGTTCGCTGATCTCTTAAAGAAAGATGCTGAAGAACGAGAAGAAAGTCTCTATAAAAATGTCATCGTTAGGAAGATGGATGAACTGTATTATCTATGGCAATTAGCTGGCGGAGACATCACAATGGAATTAAAGAAACAAGGAATGGTCAGATCAAGACCACCCATTCTATCAATACCAAAGTAAATCTATCAGCTTTTGCTATAAATTATTCAAGTGCATCAACTTATTCATAAATAATTATTACAGTTTGATTATATTAATTGGGCAAATGTTTGGGCGCCGAGACACAGCAGGTCTGCTCGATCTTCGCGTGGTGAAGGTCCCTCTGGATACTCTTCGACAGCGCTTATCCCACATTCCTTACACCGCTAATTATCCACGTTTAACTAGCCAGTAAATAAATGATTCAATCGATCCAAAAAGATACAATTATAATACTTTTAAACTATTATTTCTTTTTATAGAATGCACGTTAAAGCTCAGGATGATCTGACGGATGCTGCTTCGCAGTTACCGTTAGTTATAAGAGAACGAGATACGGAATATCAATTTTACAGAATTGTTCTGTACGACCGATTGCTGCAGGTAGTAAAACATCTGGGAGTATCTTAACTTTCAATTTAATCCTCCTTCATTCGGATATTTAAATACTATTTAACTGGTCCTACAGATTTATCCAATTACCAGACAAGCTATTATAAGAGAAGCACATAAAGATATACCACCTCCAGTTAGAGGAGCCGTTTGGGCTGCTTTGCTTGGAATCAAAGGAGATATTCAGAAGCGTTATGACATGATAGATAAGGAAACTCCAACTCACACTGATCGACAGGTATTTTTGTACAACCTTATAAGTATTTATACAAAAGATCAATTCATTAATCTTAAAACTTTTACTAGATTGAAGTAGACATTCCAAGATGTCATCAGTACAGTGAACTTTTGTCCTCCGGAGCAGGTCATGAGAGATTACAGAGATTATTAAAAGCATGGGTTAGAGATAATCCACATTATGTTTACTGGCAAGGACTCGATTCATTGACAGCCCCATTTTTATACCTCAATTTTAATAACGAAGGTATCAAGTTAGATTGTTAATAGTTATCCTAATTATTGGATGTTAAGTAATTAATTAATTGAATATTTTAGCTCGTGCATTCGCCTGCCTCTCAGCATTCATACCCAAGTATCTTCACAAGTTCTTTCTCAAGGACAACTCCGCAGTGATTCAAGAGTATCTTAGCAAGTTCTCACAGATCATTGCATTTCATGATCCTCAGTTAGCGAATCACCTTAAATCAATATCATTCGTGCCTGAGTTATTTGCTATACCCTGGTTCCTCACCATGTTCTCACGTAAGTACTTGCACTACTCCTAGCATTCCAAAATGTCATACAACCAGGTGCAATAATTGACCTTAGAAAATACTAAATCCTCTTTTCTCCAGATGTCTTTCCTCTTCACAAGATACTACATTTATGGGATAAATTGCTACTGGGAGACTCCTCGTTTCCGCTATTAGTGGGTTTAGCCATTCTAAAACAATTGCGAGATTCTTTGCTGACTTCTGACTTCAACGAATGCATCTTATTATTCTCTGATCTGCCAGAGGTCGATATAGAATTGTGCGTAAAGGACTCTATGGCAATGTATCAAAAAACACCTGGCAGCATCACATACAGGAGACATCAATTTGACCAATCAAAAGTACTTTAATTAGTCCCTGTATCAATCTGTCAAAAAAAATGTCTATACAATCTTATATTTCCCTTAGGCAATGCACTGGACCGAACCAGAACCAGGTACAGAAAGGATGCCTCGTATAAGCATAGATGATCTTTTGAATCTCTTGGAAAATACTCCTGACCAAGTGATAGTCGTCGATATACGCAACAATATACAGTAAATATTATCAGAAATTGAAATTAATTAATTTCAAGAATCAACGAATAATTAGCTAATAATTCTTAGATTCGAAAGGGGTGCAGTGAGAGGAAGTATAAATATTCCATTCACAAGTGTTCAACTCTCTCAAACAGATATCGATACTCTTGGGCCACACGCTCAGCCACTTGCTGACAATAAAGACAGTATCGTTGTCATTATTGGACCACACGATCAGAACAATGCACTGGTAAATAATATAATTAAACTATATATTAATATATACGTAGTGACAATGTAATACAAATATTTTATACAGTTTGCAGATTTTCTAGTTAGCTGCGGCGTCATGGGCGTGTGTTCCCTTCAAGGTGGAATTTATGCTCTACGATCAAAAGCAGCACATATCTTAGTTCCTACACGTTAACTGAGATTTCATGAAGAACATTATTTTTACTTTTCTAAGCTAAACTCACTCTTCTATTATACAACTACGGGATATTTGTCACTCGTACCTCTTTGAAAATACAAAGAAACATATATCTAAGCCACGTTCACTATCCAGTTGCCATTCATAAAAACACAGCTGTTTCCTAATGGTCGCCATAGCTACCCACTGCCAAACACTGCACACAATCCTAGATTCCTAAAGCATAAAGCTGCAGTGTCTATTAGCATGGCAGATTCAGTAGTTGCTGTATCAATGTAAAATACGAAGAGAAAACTTGAACAATGGAGAGAAATATATCACCGACATTTCGCAAGTGGATGAAGAAGTCAACGCAGGAAGAATTTGGGAGTGTTATTGAAGAGGACTTGGCAGAGGAACAAGATACTTTGGAGATTGCTCAAGAAATTATTAATTCCAAGGAAATGACAGATTTTTTAACTACAATTAAAATTGCCTATCATCAACATCGTGATACGTTAAGACTCGATACTGGATTAGATGGAGAATCTCGTCCACAGACTTCAGTGTCATTAAGTAGTGATTTATCCTGTGACGAGTGGAACACATTAAAATATCAAACTGATCAGTACAGTTACATAATCAATAAAATCAGCTACGATAAGCCTGTCCACGTTAGACTGGCTGGATATGAAACCCTTTTAAAGAGTGAATTGACTAATGCTGCAACTTCGGAATCCTGGGATGTTTTGTTAAAGACGTTGAGGGATGGCATAGCCGATGGAAGTAGAGCTATCTTTGATTCAAGCTTAAAGGTTCATTCTAAACTGTTAAACACTCCTCAGTCCCAGGAGGTATATACGAACTTAATAAGTGCATTCAATGCACAATATCATTCAAAGAAATTGTATGAAATATTGCCAAGCTTAATGACTGGTATAAATTTCAAGATATTTCTGCACGAAAAGCTCTGTCGCATAATGAGTTTGATAATCCGACATCAGGAGGAAATTTTAAAGGGAATTAGAAACGTGGACAAAAACCTAGAAGAAATGATTGAGCAGTTTATAGTATTTCTGAGTTCGCAAGCCTTTGGCAATTCCATGCAAACTCATATACTAAACACGTTACACGTCGTTTCCATTTTAGAACCTCAAGCTAACTGGAGCAGAAAGTGGATTCACAGTTTAGCAACCAGGAAAACTTTAATGGCAGCATTTGCCAAGTCTCCTAGCTTGATACAACATGTATTGATGTATGTCAGAAATGGATTGACAGATACGCCAACGTTAATATCAGCAACTATTGTTGATGAGCCAGCAGAACTTTTAATTTCTGGTGAAACAGTTAAAACAATGACTTATCTTCATTGTCTAAGTCTTTTAGGGCAGCTATGTAGCAACTCAGCTGGCAGAAAACTGTTAACAGAAATTCAATTGGAACAGCCATTTTTAGTTTCAGACTTTATACTAGCTTTGTTAGATTCCTTAAATATCCTAGCTGCTAACAATGCACCGCATGGTATTTATCAGACATCTTGCAATGTTCTACGACAAGTATTAGATACATCAGAGATTCAGTACGATGCTAGATTTTATCATCTTACATTAAATCCATTATTGAGACCTGTCAACAACGAGGCAAAGATTTGGCCCCACACATTGGATATAATGACTCACATGCTAGATACCAAGGAAGGATTTTACTTTATGACTAACGAATATCGCAAAGGATCAGCCAGTTTGCAATTGGAGAATTCTAAAGTTATCTATCCGATTGTTACAGTTTTAGAGTATACTTGTAATCTGATAAGACAACCCTTTTCTGTCATGAACGTAGAGCATGTACTTGCAATGTTTAAATTCTTAGAGAAGGTATTCGAGTATCATGACATCTATACTGTTCTTCAGGATACCATAAGAAATCTATTTTATCCTGTTATTACGTATTTGTATAACAAAATGGATAAGTATTATGTTGAAAATGAGAAGAGGACCCAACTTTTAGATAGGTGAGACAGTGAATATATAAAACAAAGTATTTTTCTTATAACACGTAATTTAACTCAATTCAATTATAGCGCAGCTAAAAGTATGCTACTCAAAATTACAACAATTCCTCTGGGTTTACAAATGTTGGCTAAAGAGAAATTAGTTTTTGAAGATCTCATAAGAGGATCGCTGACCCCATTACGAATCTCATGGATTTCCAATGATATTATGGCTTTTGCAACGTCAGCTGCATTATTAAATCCTGGATATAAAATTGTTTTGAACGTAGCACCTCATGCACTATCACCTATCTTATCTGATGTTTGCAAAACAGTTGAGGATCCCCTGCTCTTTCATGATCCCTGGGATAATTGCAAAGTCCAAAATTTTTTGCATTTATTGAAAGTGATCTCCTTGAACACCAAATGTACGTGAAGATTATTCTCAAATGTTACTGAACCACCAAATTTTTTTAGGAATAAGTTATAATTATTGATCGACAGGTTTCATTGCATTTGTAACAAATGCACATAGTACCGATGATACTGATGATGATAATCAACCTCAAGGATTGTGGGAATTGTTGAAACATGCAGTAAATTTTGATTCGACTTATCACTTTTTGGGATTATTAACATTGAAAGAGATTATATGGAACATGGACGTTTATATTTATTTACAGAATGCTCTAAACATTCAGGTGATATAATGTTATTACAATATATTTAGAAAACATCTTTGTAGAATTTATCCAGTTCATAGATAGCAGTATTCTGTTCTTGTTCTAGATGGAATTGCTCAAGCTACAAGGGCACTGTGCAATTCAAATTGAAGAGGAGGGTCAGTTAAAAACGGTATATGCAATTGATGAATGCAGTTTTCTTAGACATGAGATTTTACTAAGCTCTTATTATATGAGATCAAGGCAAATGGAAAATATAGCTGAATTGCAAGAATGTACATTATTCTCAAAGTTACCACCGCCAGAAAAGTATCATGAAACTAGATCACTGCAAAATAGATCTTCGCATTCTGAGCTCAATAGATTTTTACAGGAGAGCAAGCCTGGTTTGAGGGACAATAATTGGGTGATCGAGGCAAGAAAAGCTCACAGAGATTCGCCAGATCCAATTAAAGTACTTATAAAGTTAAATATATCTTTTCAATCCGTGCTTTGTTAAATAGTTCAATCAGATGATTAAATTGCAGAGTTCTGTAATAATGGATTTATTGGATCAGATGCAAAAAGCTATTCCAATGGCAGAATGGACGGCAGACTTTAAATGGCCGCCAATTAAGCAAATCGAAGGAGATTTATGGTCTCCTGAGGAGAATCAAGGAGTCAAATTGACTTTACATTATGCAGAGCAAAATCATCTTTTGGAAAATAATTCACATATTAAAGAAAATATGAAAATATTCTTTCGCAGTGCACAAAATTTTGTTCGATATAAAAGGCCTGATAAATTTCAAGGATTCGATTGGTTTTTGGCAACAGTATTTATCATATGTAATGGAAACATGGAAAAGTAAGTAATCTTCAAAAGCCTCAGATGGCCGCGAATCATTTCTTAAAGGCAGGCAAATAATCCTTGTTTTGGATAAATGCATTTACTTAAAAAAAAAAAGAAAAGTAAGAAATTTAAGCAAAACAGTATCACTCAAGCCGCCACGCAAATTCTTAATGTAATTAACAAAAAAAAAATTGCAAAATGACTCTAGCTGACCAAACATCATCATAGGCAGGTCTCAGGTTGAAAACTTGGTCATCAACTTTGGTAACATTAAGTTACGCAGTGTCAGACATTCTTATTCGCATCACAGACCTTCCGCAATGAAGCAATAAAGTTCTAAACTGAAATTCTAATTGCAGATGCAAAACATTCATTACACAAATTGTTAAATTTCCATCTACAGCTTTTGTCTGGTTGGCACTGGGTAATTTTCTTAATCAAAATAAAGAAATGCAAATAAACACGGAATTCATATTAGCGCATTTGTTAGAAGGCGTAGTTGGTAATGAGTTTCCTGCCATCAAATACACACTAAAGGTAATTCTCAATTGTACAGCAATAGGTAATCTTTGGGATGCTAAATGTATTTTTAAAGAATTAAAAATATAATTCCCAATTTCAGAGTAACTGCGGAATTGATTGGTGGATGATATGTAACAAATTATTATCTCAATGTTTTTGGGGCATACTCCCTTGGAGTGAAATCATTAACTTTTTTGCAATACTCATTTTATATCCCTCTGACTACATAGTATATTATTGTACGTCATTACTGAATCATTGCCATGAGATTATAATGCGCGATATCGCAAGCAACAGATTGTGGCCTGAATTCATGGTAAATATTTGTCATTGCTAAAAATAAAGAGATCATTGTGGATTATTAAAGTACTAAAATTATCCTAAAATTACAGATCCTGGAAGATTATCGGTGCCACAATCAATTATCATTTATGGATCGTTTAGGAAAAAGACACAGGAACAAAGTTCTGCCAATAATGAGCCTGCAGGAGTTGAATATGTCAATATAAGGATATTGCTAAAAATAAAATTGTTGTAAATTAAATATAAAGAGCCTATCGTTCCTATTGACTTATTTATTTCTATCCATCAATATCCATTACGTTTAGTGGAAGCAACAGCAACGTGTAATAGAAAACAGTACTGCGAACAATGTATCAACCTCTTTTATGACAATTCTATAATATATTTTACAAGATTGTATAGTGTCATTGGCTTCAGCTTAGATTATTGTATGATTTCCTTTTATACATTAACAGCACGTATCAAAATCGTGCTACAACTGTTCCCGTAGTTTTAGAATTACTTCGTTATCATTAATAACATTATACGTCGAAACGATGCACACATATAGCCACTTCCTTAGATAAATATTTGCAATAAATGCAGGTGCACATTGTAAACAGCGTGCACGTTTCGATGCACTTAAAGTTCACTTGAACACGAATCCTTTGTCGAAAGATCGATCATGGATTGTCATCTAAGATAATCATTATTTATATTTCCTAAAAGTCATCCATACATCTCATCTATATTTCTCTTTGTGTGCTCCCAATCATCTGTTTTACATTTATCAAAAGCATTGTGGAATCGACTGGTAGACAACTCGAATATATACAAGACAGTGAACCAACCCTATTGTCATAGACATGTTATACAATTGACATTATTCAACTGTCTCATCAATCTTCATGAATGGTGAACAGTTTCGCAACCTCATTCAAGTCATCGTATTGCGTACCCCTCGCGAGAACCTGAAATATTAATTAAACGTCGAGCCAACCCCCAGGAGATAGTTGCAAAGCGAAATGGCGCCAGGTATTGATACGTACAGGAGTAGTTTAGCCAACGGCGTTTCAATATTTTATAAGCAAAAGCACTCGAGTCAATTGTAACACGTTGATAAAGACTTACCTGTCGGGCGATGGACATACGGTTGAAGATGTTCCAGAGGACGATGCCTACAACGACATCATCGCGTAGATAGAAGATAACTCCTTTACCGAACTCATCGCGTTTGGCGGAAGCAGGTGGTGCCGTCGACTCAAGACATGATTTCTCATTGGTTTTTTTATCCTGACTGTTCTTGTCAGCTAACGCCTCCTCGGCAGGTTCTGATGCTTTTTGAGCTACTAGTTCTGTTTCGATTGAAACCTTAGATTTTGCTGCTGGTGCGTTCTGTAAAAATTGCAATTTTATTGTATAGGTATGATGAGGCAGGTAAATTTAGATTAAATTATACAAATTTTATAAGCACCTCTTCGCTTGTTGATCTTATATTTTCGTTTGATGCTGTCACTGCTGCAAGGGGTGTATCTTCTTCGGTGGCTTTTACAAATACTCCAACAGTTGGCAACGAAGAGTCTACGATGCCTATTGCTTCGTACCCAACATCTGGTCCCAAATCAGACCAGAACATTGACTGATGTAAATATGGTTTACCTGTCGCATTTCATTGGAATAGACATTTTAAAGCAATCTCTTATGCGCATATTTTTAATCAAGAAATAAGATGTACTTACCAGCGCCTGTCATATTTTCACCTGCCAGTCTACCAGATATCACAGCATGATCGTGATGCTCCACTCTTCTTCTGCCAAGTCTTACGTCATAGAAACAAGCTGCATCTCCTGCTACCCATAAATTACTTCTTGCTTCTAGCTCTGCGTTCACTAGGAAACCACCGACGTTAGGATCCACTTCTAGATTTGACGTTTCTGCTAACTGTGTATTTGCTTGAACACCCACTGCCACGACTATTTGATCTGCGTCAATCTGTTTAAGAATTAAAAGCAAACTGTTTTCTGGGACACTATCTAACTTAAAAATTTGCTTCTCAATTTATTTCAAAAGAAAAACCTACTATTTGACCATTCGTCAAGATCAAAGAGAGTTTCCCATTTTTGAAATTGTAATCTTGTATCTCAACGTTTGGTATGCAATTCACTCCTTCCATCATCGTCTTCCTCGTCGTCCATTCGCTCAAATATTCAGGCAAAACTTGAGCCATTATTGATTTCTCCTTATAGATCTGGTAAATTTTCTTCTTTTCCAAGTCCACTGTTCATGATCAACGTTTCAATAAATAAATCAATTCTAGTACATATTATGTGATACTCACAATTTCGAGCGAGAGAACAAGCGAGTTCTGATCCTAAGAAACCACCGCCAACGATAACGATATTTTTAACATTGGGATCATGAACGTTCTCCTCCAGTTCCAAAAAGTCTTGGGTCGTTCTTAATGGCACCATCTTTTTTTTTACAGCATCTTCTGCCGTTTCAAGTACCGCTAGAGTTGTTGGTGAAGCACCTGCAGAAAAGTATAAGTATAAACAATCAAGATATTCTGAGTAATCGTTTTGGAACACTAGGTTATCATTGAATAATAGTGAATGTACCGGTTGCAATGAGACATTTGTCGTATTTAATTTCATAATCGTCCTCGAGAATGGCTGTTTTGTTAACGACATCAATTTTTTTTACTTTCCATCCTCTAGCTACAGCCACACCGCCTTTATCTGATTTAGTTAAATTAGTCACGTCTGTGTAAAACTCTAAGGGCTCGTAATATAAACTGCAAAGCAATCAATGTGATCAGTCTCATTCACAATCCTAGATTGTGATGTAATTAATGATATGAAGTAATTAATTAAGATTGACTTTGTATAGTTTGACAATGGTAGGTATATTAGTTACCTTCTTTGAGTGCCATTCCATTGTTTAAAATTTAATTGAGCTGATGCTTGCCTGTCGGAATTGTACCAAAGTTCTTTGGATAAGGGTGGCCTCATGTAAGGCAGATCACTTTCTTCAGATACAACTAAAACCTATAAAATTCATAATTCACTCGGAGGTTACCAAGGTAGTAATTTAAATAATATTTCAGAGACTTAAAGATAAGTACCTTGGCTTTGGGATCTCTAGATTTAATAGATCTAAATGCCGAAAAGGCAGCTGTTCCACCTCCGATTAACAAGTAAGGTATTTCGTTTGGTATATGACTTGAAGCTGGTGGTAATTTTATTGTTTTTCTTTCTCGTTTCTTCGCTTTTTCTTTCTCTAGATAATAAAATGGAAAAAATTTATTTAACAATTATCTGAACATAGAGACTTTGAGTTCTTTCAGTTTATTACTTACTTTTTTGTCCTGTCTTCTGTTGTACTTTCTCACCTACGTTCGACCATTCTAATTCTTTAACCTGAAAAGCAGTCTGTGCACTTTATACAGTAAAAGATGAATAAATATGTCATGCTGATATACATATGTGAATCTACCGTGTATACTGTAGCTCCAGTAATGAAGAACGCAAAAAGTATCTGTTTCCAATACTTGAAAGGATTGTTAGGACCATCTCCTTTGGACGAATTTTCATATTGTGAGTTTTTTACTACACAATCTTCATAACAAGAGGCTGGACACGATCCATCTGATTTAGCTTCGCACGGTGGACCAGGAAATGGTGGAGGTTTCTGTGCATTCGTAAATTGAGATCCCGGAACACATTCTTCAGCTTTTAACGTAGTACCACTGGGTCTTTTATTCTTGGTGTCACTACTATACTTCAAGTTATTGATACTAACAATACCTAAAGAAATATAATACACTATACGGTATGCCTTAAATATCTGTAATATCAGAAACTAAGAATATCATGCCAATCAAATTGAGGTTAAAGTATTCACAATGAACATGTTATGGTATAAAAATTAATTAGAGATAAGTATTTAGATGAAAAATATCATAGCAAGAGTTACAAAATTTTAATGAGAACAGAGAAAAATTATTGAAATATATAAAAAGCAGGAAATTGTTCTAGACCAATGTTTCAAAACATCCGGATTGCAGTGAGCTGCAAAGCCCTTTTAGTGAAATACAACTGAATAAAATGAAAATTCGACTCACCTATATACTTGAGAGGTTGATAAATATTATTAGCATATGCATGCCTTGTGATTTTCGATAATTGTCCGATAACTTTGCCGCAGCTTAACATTTTTGACGGGCCGTGTTGGCCTTATGCAATATGGCGGGCGCGCGTGTACCCGGCTCTTGCTTCGCTGCGATCGAGGATTTCTTGCCGAATCTTCTCAGTGCACCAAAAGATCGATAATCCCACCACAAAATTCTCCATTACCTGATCGATCTTGCCCCTATCTGGCCATTTATTTTAATCTTCAATTTTTATTACAATGATTTCGTGCATTTATATTCAGTCTGGTCGGTACAAGAGAAATTTTTAAGCGTGCCTAATGCGCCTTGATTGAAAACGAGTGACGGACGTGCCATGACGATCGCTGCGTTTTACACTGACTTTTGGCTTACTTTCGACTACATTTTTGTGTTGTTTACATACACATTTTTCTTCTTGAATGAATAAACATTTATCACAGACTTTATAAGATCCAAATTAACATATCAAATTTCCTGGGCTACATTACAATCTCATTAAGAATTACAGATAATTAATTGCAAATAGCTGACAGTCAACTTAGCAGCATTAATTTATTGAGTATATGAAAGGCAAACACACTATTACCATTTGTATAACGAATAGCACATAGTGTGGAACGAAACTTGCTTCTATTTAACTTCAGAATAGAGATATGTCATACCCTTTCACGAATCCTATACGATTTACCTAGAAAAAATTGTAGTTTAGTGTATTTGTAAGAACAAATTGAGCAGATTGATTATAATTTCTTACAATAATCAGAGTGATTAATAAAAATCCTCCACCGATTATCAAAGTTTGATTATGCTTCTTATTCTCCCTCTTAAATTCTTCCTGCCAGGAACCACAAGGAATTGGTAAATCATCCATCATCACCCATCCGCAAAGTGGAGGACTAGGAGTTGCTTCAGTTGGATCGCAAGCACATTCTTCTGTGCTTAAGACTCTAGATGGTTTTAACTTTCGAGGAAAGGACACTGAAACTTCCCAATGATAAATAACAGGAAGATTATTATAGGAAGTTTGTCATACCAAGAATAACATGTCTTGGATTCAAAATGTTGTGCTGCCGCAGATATCTCATAGACTGCAACATTATCAAGTAAACGTGAGCTTCTTTTCTTGATATAAAAAGTTATGTTCATCAGTTTGGACAAACGTGGAATATTGTTTTTACAAAAGAAACACGTTAAGGTATATTTTTTGTGTTATTTTCTCGCTCGCACATACCAATCACATATGGCACAAGGTCTGCCTGTCCATGAAATTTTTATTCTGCACGATCTTGTGCTTCAAGATTTCAGTCAAAATCAAGGCAGACAGCTTTGGAGTACATGGCCAACTATGGTTGTTCAATGTTAGAAATATTTTTTTTTATATTGCAATTGACATATTAATGTAGTTCGAGCATAAGATAAACATTGAAAAATTAAGTTCAATGCTATTTAAATCTCACTGCTCCATCGCAGCTGGATGCTGGATAACTCTGTTTATTTATAATTTGGAGTATCTTATTTCCAGATACAAATTCCAGTTTGAATATGTCCCAATACGCCGGCGCCAGCTATTGTGACAATAAAAACATGAGACGCTTCTAACTTCAGGCTTCAATCCAGCAGAACCTTAGTTAGTTGTAAACACACTCGACAGCTGTTCCAGACGTAATTGACCAGTTAGATCAGTTTAAGATTTATTTACGGATGTTTAGAAAAATTCTACGTATATTCTGATCAAGTCAAGCTACTGACAGCCAGCCATCAAATATTTTAGTGGAATTATAAAAACGGTGAGTCTTCGAGATTTCATATGCGTCTTAAAATCCTTGTCTAACTATACAAGATAATACCAGTATGTGTCATAACTCTTATAACTGTATCTTCTGGCACGTTCTAAAGGAACTTCACCATTAATGATGCATTATCTTGATGAGTTATTGTTCCAGAATGAAATCGTCTACTTGTTGATACAGCTGGAACTTTTGTTTGTACACAGATCAATAACTGTATACGTATAGCATATTTTCAAAGTAGGACATTGATGACTGGAGGATCAGCCTTCGGGAGCAATATTGATATTACTCGTACATTTGAATCCTATGAATTAAGAGATATACATTATTTATAATACATTTTTATATACATATCTTATACTTATATCCATTTTGAAGCTAGGCTCAAATTAGTTAAAGATAGGATGTACTCCACAATGAAAGTTTAATGTTAGAAAATATCTTTAATTAAAGTATTAAGGAACAATATCGAGTTCACTAATACGAAAATTGCGTTTAACTTGGACAAAGGATGACTGTCCTCCATCCATTCAGGAACTTGAGAGTCAGTAAAGGAAGAATGAATCAGTAACAGGTTGTGAGAAATAAAAATAATTTACCAGTTTGGTAAAAGCCAGTCGAGAAGGCTGATGAGTATTTACAGTCTAGCTTACAACATTGTGGGTGTTCTTTTTATAGACAGAGTTCGACCTCCTTCACTGCAGCAACCAGAGCAGTCAGCTGCCAGTTACTTCCTAGTGCAGTTCGTTCTTCTTCTGCTGCACCTTATTATATATTTCTATACATTAAGTTAATTAATTATCACCATGCCAGACAGGTATGCACCAAGTTTTGATTAAACAATTATTCATCGAACATACTTTACTATGTGCAGAACATTGAATGAGTAATTTCATTGTCATTAATAAATCCAATCAAGCATCACTCAATTAATCTAATTGAATATTTCATTGATCTTGGATAGCCATGACTTTAGAATATAAATTAAAATTACATAGTCAGTATTCAAAGAATTTGGCCAGAGTCCAAGAAGTACATTCTCTTGATGCAATCCTTAAAACGTAAATGAACTTGCTCACAAAGTAAATTTCACTCTAAAATTACACTACCGTAAGACAATGAACCTTTTGGCAGGACTAAAGTTTTGGTCGGTGTTGGAGTAATATGGGGAATTACAATCTGCTGTCTTTTAATCAGAAGAAAGATTCCAAGACCCACATCATTATTAAATTTCATCCCAGCAATTCTTTATCGGTCAGTCAGTTTGTTGCGTGTGGAATTATTAAATGTGAAAAACGTGAAGTCAAAATCTGGCATTAATTAATTAAACCCTTAACTACACTCATTGCTATATTTAGTGAGGACTGCTGTGTTAACTAGAAAATAATAGGAGTTAATAACACTGATCTGTATACTGTTACATTTTGCTTGATTAATTCATAGAATAAATAGACAATATTTATTTTAAATATTCTTTGCTCAGAAGCCAGATAATGGAAAACGATGAGGATCAAAAGTGCAACAGCAATGAAGCTGGAAAATCCATAGATATTCAAGGTCGTTCGCATCCTGATACAGAGGATGACAATGCATCGAGGTATATAAAATTACAACATAAATAATTGACTACATTATTCTTAATAATCTTACTGACTTTGAGATTATTTACTCGTTAGACAACAACGAGCACAGAACTTTATGCTAGGTGGTATAACTGGAGCGTCTCCACCAAAATTCGTATCCCTGGAGGAGATTCTAAAGGCAGCTAATGGCATGAAGAACATGGCCCTGGCTCATGAAATTGCAGTGGACAAAAATTTTCAATTGCAAAAACTCGAGCCAGATGAAAGTACGCTGCACAGCAGAATAAAAGAAATTATGCACAAAGCTTTTTGGAGTTTACTGGCTGAGCAGTTATCGGAGGACCCACCTAGATACGACCAAGCTCTAATTTTATTAAAAGAAATTAAAGAGGTAATCCAGATACAGCAGAAGTGAATAAGTTACAGTTTAACTGTATAATTATTAAATTATCCTTTCCAGACATTGGACGAGCTCGTGCTACCGCATCATACCAAAATTCGTGAGAATATTAAGGAAATCCTAGATGTGGATCTTATAAAGCAGCAAGCTGAACAGGGCGTATTGGATTTTAATCACTATGCTCAGTACGTCATTTCTATTATGAGCAAAGTATGCGCTCCGGTACGAGATGAAAAGATGATAGAATTAAAACAGTGCACGGACGTGATAGAGACATTCAAGGGTATCATGGAGACACTACAACTGATGAGACTCGACTTGGCCAATTTTACAATCACTATGATGAGACCGAATATCATAGCCTCAAGTATCGAATATGAAAAAGCAAAGTTTGCCGAGTTCCTGAAGGTTCAGACAGATGGTTTACAGTACACCAGAAAATGGATACTCAAGCATTTGGATTTAGATAAAATATCTGCCACCTCTTCGGATGTCAATGCCATCAAGCAAATTACTCATTGTCTCCTAGCCGAAGCATACTTGGATCTTCTTGAATGGGATTTCAGTCCTGAGGCAGAGGTATTTCTTGAGCCAAATATAACAAGCAATCTATACAGTGTCAAAGTATAAGCAATCATTCATGTTCCTCTAGACTTTAATGCTGGACCAAGGAAGACTATTAGAACTGAGAGATCGAACCTGCAGGTTGAGTATCGTTGGCTCAGTTTTACTCTTAGTGAATAACACCGTAGGTGCTCCTATACAAGGTGTCGCCAGTTTCAAGAATAATATCAAGGAGCATATGGCTGTACTCTTAGATACAGTACATTCGAACAAGTGGGTCATTCCTCTAATTTTAAAAATTATATATGTATGTATATACATATAAATTAACATGAGAATCGTACACGTTACAGAGACTTGGAGGGAGTCATGCCAAATATAGTATTACAAGTAAAAGCTGATGTTAAGACGACATTACAGGAAGTAGGCGCACCAGATTTGCAACCAGCATTGGAAACACTACTAGAAGGTCAGATTATGGATCTTTTGAAATCAGATCACAAGATCAGACATCTAGTCAGTGAGTACTCAATAGTATAATGTACTAAATGAATACTAATCATAGTATTCAGTACAACAGTATACTAAAAGTTCCTTGACCCTTTGCAGGTTTAAGAATTCGACAGTTCTTACAGAAAATCATATTATCTCAATCAGCTGCTCCACAGCAAATACCACCCGGCCTGTCATCGCTACAAGAAGAACTGGCAGCCATAGCTGCACAATTTTTAATTCTCGTAGCGCATAACAGAAGTGTCTTTGGCGAGTATTACCAAGAAATAGTAGCTAATGCAATAGCTGAAAAAAATCGCGAGACGGATAACCAAGAAGCAATAGCGTAGAATTGAACAAACAAACCATACAGCCAACTGTTCAACTTCGACTGCAAGTGATATGATTCTGTCTGATTATACAGGCTGTTTATTCATTACTGAGTAAAACGGTATGCTGAGCCTCATTCATCGTTTAATTTCTTATCAGAAATTATAAGGAATATTTTGTGGTTTTGCTACGCTGACTAGGTCTTGACATGTCATGACAATTAGTTTTAATTAACCAAATCATCCATGGTGTGTAGTATTTCAATTTCCATTTCTTTCTTTCAGTATAACTAAACTTGAAAGTATATTATTCAAACAGCACAACTGCTATGTTGGTCAAAGGATTGCACGAGAATCACAATGTATAAACTATGACCTTTGTACGGTTTTCTATACAAAAAAACTTTTGATAGATCAATATTTTATAGATCATTAATTCAGATGACACTGAAAGAATGTCCTTCCTGGATTATACAGTTGCAATATTGTTTATGACAGTGTCTATTTAATATATGCACATCTAACTCCAGAATTTAAGAGATTCAAATGGATACGTAATTTAAAAGTAACTAACTAGCCTGCGGTATGAATTCTTATTGTAATTTTAAATTACTAATTATTCAATATTACTAGTCGATGAGCTAAGAATGACTTGCTATTAGGACTGAAGATTCTTCAAATTACCCATAGGGGCAATAAATTTATTATTGTACCATTGTCCTGTATTGCTAACGGAGAAAGTTGTGGATAGAACAACTTTAAAATAATGAACTGTACAGTGAAACATAATTTTTGTACCTATTAACGAACTAGTATAATAAAAATTTACGAAAAAGAATCACAGATTTACTTCACCATAAAATCAATAATTATTCTAGCATATAGTATAAAATTTGTATAAATATATCTTAAAAAGTTGCAACATTTTAACTCACTCATTGTTGTAGCCTGACAAATGAGAATTTCTCTTCATATTCTTGATATGCTCATCGAAAAACGATTCATGTTCCTTCTTTAAGTACATTCGGAATCCTACAGATTAATTATAGAAAATAATTGTACTTTAATAGTCAGCTTTAAAAAAAAATTCAATTGCTGGAGAATAAATGATACATTTACCCTCGAAAAGATGTTGAAGATTTTCTTTCGCAGAGAATAGATATTCCAAAGAGTTCATTAAGTCTTCGAACTTGCCATGCTTCCTGTAAGCGTCTGTCATGGTTCTAAATACCTTAAATTTCTCTTTGGTTAATGAAAGCTTAACCTGCAACACATAATAATAATATCAAGATACTGCCAAAGGAATTATTTTTAAAGGTACTTACACTCTGTACGTAATTTATTCCTAACTCCCGTTTTTTATTCCTCACAGCATCCTTTGTATTCTCTTCACATGGCGCACTGATATTGGTAGTGTCCGCCAATGTAAAATCTCTAGACGTAGAAGCTCCAGAAACATTAGAATTAAATTCTAATGGCAGTATTTTAAGTTTACGTTTCTTAGGAGCTGGTTCTGTTACAATTTGTGTTAGTTCACATCTGGTCCAATCATTTTTTAACTTGCAATCACTAAAGTTGATAACAGTCCTACTCGCTGTACTTAGAACATCAGTGAATTTCATGGAATTAATTTCTTTTGAATTTTCTATTGTAGCTCCTTCACTGGAATACTCTATACTGCTCTCTTCCAGTTTTAACGTACTCTCTGCCTTAACTTTGACATTTGTTTTTACAGGTCTTGAAACAGCAGTATCAAATCTAGCCGGAACAGCCGGCAAGGAATATTCATTCGTATCATTATATGCAGCTTGCATTTTCGGTCGTGGAAGCTAAAAATATCAACATAAAATCATAGAAACTAAATAAACAATTCCATATTTATCTCACAATTTACCGTAGCATCAGCATGCCGGAAAAATTCTCTGAGATCCCTAGTGATTGTTCCAAAATTATTAAATTTCCTAATGTGCGGTCGCAGCCATGCAGACAATTGACTTTTGAAGTTCGAATTTTCAAAACGGCAATCACAAAGGATAATTGCACCATAATCATTTTTGTGACGTATTATGCGACCAATTGCTTGATTAACAGCACGCGATGCTTCAAGCTGATACCACTGTTGACCGGTGAGACCCTGTTTTATTAGAAATCAGGTAAAATATAAATCTTGTATTAATTGTGTATATTAATTACTTGGAAAATCTTAATACCTCTTTATTCTTTGATCTCAGCTCTTCCAAATATCTTTGCTTCAGAATAACTCGTGGATCTTTGAAAGGTGGATACGGTAAACCAGTTATCAGAACTGCTCTACCATTTGCATCAGCAAAATCTAAACCTTCACTCACTTTTCCACGGCACACAGCCATAAATAATGCACCCTTGCGAGAGGGATCTCGAATTTTTTGATAATATTCATTCATTACATTTACAAAGCCATCTTTTGTGTGTGGCTCTACATAAATTGGCTAGGGAAGAAAAATGCAAAAAATATTTTTCCCTCGTCAAATATAAAAAGATTTACTGTACCTTGCGATCAGCTATTTGAGTCCACAGACCAGTATTTTGCCAATCGTCCCGGCATTTTTTCATTATTGAATACGAAGGGAAAAATACTAATATTCCATCTGGTATCAAACAACTGAAGTTGTATATAGTACGGCCAAGCGAAGCAATGTACTTTGGATCATTTCTAAATTGGATAAAATATATTTAATGATCTATAAAGTCATAATGTGAATCTATAATACCTTGTGTTATAGGATGAATTCAGCTGATAACCGTCTGGTCCCGTGCTGAGAACGCCGACACAAACTTGTGAACCAGATATTACATGAGGATTCTCAAGCTGAACAGCAATTGGTATACTAAGTTCTGAAATCGTTGGTTTCAGTGGAGACAAGGTACCACTGGTTATAATCACTGAGCGTATTCCTTGTTCGACGAGCTGCTTCATTCTACAAGTTTATAGATTAAAAGAAATAATTGATGTACCAAAGAATTCAATAAACGTATCTAATTCTTACCCAAAACCAGGACTGAAACACCAATAACTAATAAGTTTTCCTTCGTTCTTAGTAGATGATGGCTTCTTAATTTCCCATCCATCGTTCTTATAATTCTTTTTTGGCTCCTCAATCTGAATATGTACCTTGTAACATTGCGTGACGTTCTGTCTATGTTGCAAAGATCCACCACTACTGAATGCTATTCTGAGCAAGTCGCAAAACTTTTGAAGGCCATTTCCTTTTCTAGTAAATGGTGAAGTACTGGTTGTCGACAGATAAAGTATTATTTTATCCAATTTGTCAATAACCAGTTGCTCTTTTCCATGTGTTAACTAGAAAACTTAACTACTAGTAAAACGTGGTAAATATTCAGAATCTTTCAAAGAAACGTCAGCTAATGAATTACCTCTGCTTCCTCAAGAAGTTCAAAAATATATCCGCCTGGTAGAGTTTCACCTTCTTCGCGTTTCTTTATTTCTATGTTGTCAATAGCTTTTTCAAGCTCGAGGAACATTGCCTTCAAAATGCATAAATCTTCGGATGAAAAATCCTTTTGTAAATTACTAGTTATGTCCTGAGAAAAATCACTATTTGCTGCTTCATTGGCAAAATCTTGCATTATTTTCGTTATTTCATCAATACAGACAGCTATATCTGTGCTACTTATCTAAGAAACAAACTTATTGTTATTTTGTATAATAACATAGTTATAATTTTGATAATATTCGTTATCGAGTCATCTCTCACTTGTAATGAAGCAGCCTCCTCACACATCTTTTCCACATTATGCCCTTCATCGAGTAAAACTACATTATTCTGTAACTCAATTCCCTGTGTTTTCCGTGTTTTAGGATCTAATAAATAATTATAAGGCATAAAGGTGATGTCAGCATTTTGCTTGAGTTCCCTCGATAAAAAATAAGGACAGCATTTCATTTTCTGTCCCATTTTCACTAGATCCTCTATATCCATTATTTCTTGCTTAAATATAGGATCATTTTGCCTACATTGAAATGTATATGTAAAGATCTTTTACGATACTAAAAATCAATTCCATAAATACCAAAATAGATATACCTAGATGCTACATTGTTATAATAAAAGCATGTCCTGCCTTTGACTTTAGCCTGACACATTTGAATCTTAATAAATGAACTGGGCTCCTTGGATACTTCAGGATGAATACAAAGCTGATCTCTTGAACCAATGACAGTAGCAGTAACATGCTTATAAGAACTTCTTTTTAATTCCTGCATAGCTTGCGAAAGCTGCGAGTGAGTTCTGGACGCATAGATTATCTTAGGTAACGTCAATCCAAAACTACTTGTCTTTTGATCAGGTTTTCCCACAGCCTTATCCAAGCTATTTGTTAACTTACTAAAAAATTGCCCACCAAAATCTGGCTTATCTATAGCACCCGCAACAGCCTGAGCTTGCAGTTGAGCTTTCTTCACCAGTAACCAACCAAGTGACGAACATAGTAAGCTCAGTGTCTTTCCAGTACCTATAAAAAACAAAAGAATCAACTCATATTAAATTTCATCAAATACACGATGAATCACGTATCTCAAATCTTAATTATTTTATAAATGACAATGAATTATATTCATACCAGTTGGTGACTCTAAAACACCATGTTTACTATCCTGTAGACATTCAATAACCTTTTTCATATATTCCTCTTGAACAGAATATGGTTGAAAAGGAAAGCTAATAGTAATTCCATTAATTATAATGTCAGGCATGACTTAAATAATTTAAAACTATTATTAAAACTCTACAGCCTATAGTGTTTTATGTCGAAATACTACTTTATTAGGCACGATTAAACATTTTGTAACTTGCTGTGTTACATTCCCGCCAATTTCCAATTTTCAATACGGTAACTGCACCGTTTTGCGCAGATGATGACTTCCGCCATTAAACCGGATATGTATGACTTTTATTCGTCGCTCATGCGCGCGCTGACATCTCTTTCCGACAGAAGTTCCAGCAAGGAGCATTCAAGTTTGTTTAATTTTATAAATAATCCGCCAATATCCTGTGCATCTGTATTTCTTACAGATAAATAACACGTCGAGTGCGTTTCTTATTATTTAATGAGTAGTTTTTTATAAATAATGAACGGATTTAATAATTTTCAATATATTATGGTGCATGGTTACTGTCAGTACGGGTCCCTATGAATCTTCTAACCTGAGAAGCTTTAGATTTAGATGTTGTAAATGTATAAATAGTGATTAGTGAAGCAATACATTTTTGTGACGATGTGTAGCAAGGAAACTAAATATTAATGTATATACTTTTAACTAACAATTCTTTGGAATAGTTTGAATCTCTTTCAACAATTGCTGGTAACCTATGAATTAAGCTATGGAACGTTGTTTCATTTAGTAGATTTTGCAACGAACAGATATTTGTACAGAATTGTTGATGGCTTTTACTATGTTAATTCACATAAGAGCTTGGTTTTAATGCGACACAGGTTATTGGCGGTATACAATCTATAATGATATTATTTAACATGGTACTAAATTGCTTTTGTTTACACTTTACAGAATGTTGATGCCCAAGAAGAATCGTGTAGCCATTTATGAGTACCTCTTTAAAGAGGGAGTTATGGTGGCTAAAAAAGATTACCATGCACCTAAACATCCTGAGCTGGAGACAATTCCTAATCTTCAGGTCATTAAGGCCATGCAGGTACGGCAATGTTTTTTTGGAGTATAGCAGTATGTACATTAATGGATTATGTAGATAACGGTGAGAATATCTTTTTGCTTTTGTTTTTCAGTCTCTGAAGTCCAGAGGATATGTTAAGGAACAATTTGCCTGGCGTCACTTCTATTGGTACTTGACAAATGATGGTATCGAGTACCTTCGTGGATATTTGCATCTACCACCTGAAATTGTACCTTCCACCCTTAAGAGGCAAGCAAAAACAGAGACTGCAAGAGCCAGAGCACCTGCAGGACCCAGAAGCGAAACCTCCCGACCTGCTGAAGATCGTGCCGCTTATAGACGTGGACCTGGAGGACCAGCAGGTCCTGGAGACAAAAAAGCTGATGTCGGCGCTGGAACTGGTGACCTCGAATTCCGAGGCGGTTTCGGACGTGGAAAAGCTCCTCAATAAATAATTTTTATTACGCTTAATCGTAAAAAATAAGACTGGTGTCCATTTATTAAACCCCCTATGATTACATTCCATGTCCTTTATTAAAAAAGGGAGTAAATAATAATGAATAATTATCAATCAACTTTTGTAATAATTTTTATTGGAGTTCTCTAATCCAAAGGTAAACAAACTGTCTGAGCTAGACCAATTACCTTAGGATATGTGTTTACAAGTATTTTATATACATATCCAATATCACTTGCAATTGAGAGAGATAATGATGTTATGCCATTCACGATGCAAGATACAAGGCTAAATTTTACTCTAAAATCAACCAGTTTCTTCTAGTGATCAAAATGCTTGGGTGCATCAGGGTACTGTTTGTTGTACCACTCGATATATTCCTTCTTACGTTTTTCACGCAATGCAAAGTATTTAGGATACATAGCCTTTTCCATAGGATGCCAATGATCTAGAAGCCAATCAGGTGCAATAACTTCACGTTGATAAGCAACACCTCCTGGTGAATTGGCGAAAATTTTCGGTTGAAAGTGAGCAAGCTCAAAAAGTTCCTCTTCGCCTTTCTCAAGATAATGCTTTGCCAAGCGTAAATCCTTTATATTAACATTCTTGTCAAACCGATCTCTCATCAAAACAGCATGATACCTATAAATAGAAAGAAAAAGTATTCAATTTATACACAATCTTTATCTAGAAAATGATCCATTTTTATACCTGTACTGAGGCCTTGTATCACAGTGGCTCTCAAGATTACGCAGGGCTCTTTTATACAGACTGCATACTTTCCTGGCATGAGTTACAAGACCCTTTGGCACCGAGACTGCCATTGTTCTCGCAAAATGTTGTAATACCTCCGATTTACAATGAATTTTAGTTCAATATAAATTATGTAAAGATAAACCTCCACAAACTAATGACAACATAGAAACCACTATCTCTTCCTCGATGCTATGTACGCTATTTTTTTCACCTATAGCTATAGTAATCCAGCTTCTTCCTGTCTTCTGCTGTGCATCATTAGCAACAAGCTCATAAAGTGTTTAAATCTAAAAATATTGAGTAAAGAATAAAAACTACGTTATTGAAGGAATACAATGAAATTTATTAAAGCATGTACCTTCACTCTTAAGCCTTTGAGAGACTAAGAATGTATTATCCTATTTGTCCAGAATTTCTTATAAAGTTCAATCAGAAAACTTAAAGGAGCCGTATTTCCGGTGAGCGACAAGCGACACAGAACCTCAATGGCGTCGTTCCAACGACCGTCGCAAGTTCTCGTGTCGCGTTGTCGTTACATCGACGGTCCCTTTATTGCTGGCGATTGGCGATTTTCGCGGATTTCAGGTACGTCAAAACTATTTATGGTCGCCGGTTTGGGACTCCGTTACTTGTTCCTTAACGACGGTAGACTTGCATGCAAACGTGACGAAGGCTTTCGTCTCGCGTAAATTCTCCTTCTTCAATTGGAAACGCACGTTTTGACGGCGAGATGCACTTAAAGCGAAAAATAAAAACAATACTGTTCCGTAGAACGATTTCTGATCTTGAACTTAAAAAAATTAATATCTTCTCTAGCATCGATGTCATTCACGTTTATCCTTTTAAAAAATACAATATATGGATACGTACTCGGGATAGTATTCTATGTTCTCTTTTTTTATGTTTCAGGAAATAAAATTTGGAAGAAAAAGTTTACAGAGATTTTTAAAAAATGACACCTACTATGCCACCGGATTCTCATAAAATATCGCTCAAAATTATAGAAGCGATTAAACAACATCCTATTCTGTATATATCTGATGTAAAGGGATCCACAGTCAAGTTACAAGAGTTTCGACAAAAAGTGTGGAAACGTATATCAGATGAACTGGGCTTGGACTGTTAGATTTACTTGTTATATATCAAGATACTGTTCTTGTTTTTTTAATTTTATGCAATTGGAATATTTCTTTCCAGCTGGATGGGTAAGATTAAGGTGGAAGAACTTGAGAGACACGTATTGTCGTATACTCAAGTATAAAAACAGAACAGATAAAGGGGCACGGACAAAAAAATGGATATTTGAGGATCACTTAAGTTTTTTGAAATTTCCGTAAGATATCGATTGTATTCTATTCAGATTACATACTGTAAGATACTTATACATATATTTATTTTTAACATTTAGCTACGAGCCAGATTATCAGCCTCAATGCGTAGAACTAACGGAAGAATATATCCAGGACATAAATTCTGGTGGCATAAGTTCCGAAGGTCTTCTTGAGCAGTTGGAAGATAGAAATGATGAAGACTACAGTGAATATTTAGAAGTACTGGAAGAAACATCTGCAGACCCCATTTTAGACGATTCTCAAGTAATAGAAGTACTTGACACGAATGACCAAAGATTTCCAGATCAACTATTGGACAATGATGGAATGCAACACATAGAGTTAAACAATTATGAACAAACAATGAGAAAGTATCGAAAGATTCGACCTAAAAGACCTAAACTAGAACAACAATCACCAACAGAGATTCCCAGCAGTTATAGTGTCCTAAAAAGTTCTGTGCTTAACGCCAATCGCACGACTTTACATAGTGCAGACTCCAATACCACAACCAGTCCAGTTTTTCATAACAATTCAATAACTTCCACTCCTACAAATCCTTTAAAAAGTAGTGGCTCTTTGAAGCTGCAAGATACTAATCTTGATCACATGTACCTGGCCCCAGAGGGCAAGAGCAGTATAGAATTATTTTTTAACAGTATGGCACAAACTGTAAAAAAACTCCCAGCAAAAGTACAGGCTGATATAAAAATGGAGATTTGCAAAATAGTTACGGAAGCTGAAGTACGTTACTCTACAAGGAACATGCCCCAAAGTACACAACAATTCATAGCACCACCTGGTATGATACCAAAATTGGTACTCATACCATGTAGTATGATCGATGGTCAAAATAATAAAGGTTGATACAATGGAACAAATACTGCAAGCTTTCTGAACAATTAATTTTAAAGCCTTTTCTTCAAGGTAATTTCTAACAAGTAGGTCAATATCAATTGTTTGCAAATTGCTGAAGTAAAAAAGTAGACAACCTTTCTATCTGTAAAGTGTATCAAATAAATATAAGTTTCACATCATCTTAAATCATTCAAGCTGATACAAGATCAAATAAAATATCACGCATTGCTAGTTTTTATGTACAAGAATACTTTTTGTACAACTATGAACAGGTACGAGAATTCATTAACCTGGGTCTTATTTTTTAAGATCAATTAATCTCAGTAAAAATCCCAAAGTGTGTACATAATAAAATAGAGCGGTGAAAGGATACTAATGAGATTATATCACTTACCAAAAGAAGTATCTACAGAATATGAAACCAAAGGTGGGTTGGAATTGAAACCTAATAAAAAAATTAATAATTTACAATTCTGTCTATTCTATTAAAAGTCTATAAAGCTACCTGTTCATTTTGGGCAGAATTACAAGAAGTAGAAAGATATTTATTCGACAAATTCGACTTCTTCAACGAGGAGATAAGTTTGCTAGGGCTAGCGACAGGCATATATGGCGACAGGTGTGTTTCCATAGTTATGACTACAAGAAAAATGAAAAGAAATCAAGAATGTTTGTTCAAAAGTTTATAAGAAACGCATATGCGAGACTGTGAGAAGAATAAGCCGAAGCAAAAAGTGAATTTATGAGAATAATATAAAATTTATGAAGATTCCGTAAGTATGCATGATTCTAAAATCGAAGAATTATAAGTTCTGCTCACTTAACCTATAGCTAATTTTTGTACCAGATTTGAACACAATTACATGAAAACAAACAGAATCTTGTGGAAGTAGACATATGATTGAAAAATGGAAGAGGTAGAAGAAGTTTATGAGGTCAACGACGTATCTGAGAAGCAAGGCTCAAATTTAGAGGATTGTGATGAAGAAGGCACTGCAGAATATCTGGATTTAGATTTGGAAGTGATTAATGCTCCTGATGCTGAAGTATGCTATGCAAATGAATCTATCATTCCTATCGAAGGGGACCATATTGAAATTAGGGAACCTAAATTGCAAGTTAAGTCTTCCTTATTATTATCAAATGTTAACGGCAACAGGGAGTCAAAATCATGGGCAAAGTATAGACCAATTAGACCAAAACCTTATCAATCGAATATAGTCATTGATAATCGTGCAAACTTGATACCCCCTATGATAGCACTTTCCCCTACAAAATTAGTAACAAACTTTGAAACTAGAAGCTCCGCAAAGACTAAGAGAAAGAATCGTGAGGTCATTATTGATCCAGCCAATATCAAAGTAGAAAATTGTCAAAGATCGGGTGGTGTTGAAAGAAGCATCGAAAGGAATAGACTGAAAACTCATAAAATTGCACAGAGCATAATGGACAATACTGTAGAAAATAAGCAGATTGGTCAAGGAAAAGACAGTATAGAGTTATTTTTTGATAGCATGGCACAAACGGTTCTAAGTTTGCCCATGCATGTTCAAGCTAAAATAAAAATGGATATTTGTAGATTAGTTACAATGGCTGAGATAGAACATTTGACACCCATAAGAACATTTAACCGACATTGAAAATGGTCAATTTTTTTATAAAAGTAATGCCACTTCATAAGTTTATGCTGGTATAATTAGCATAAATAGTGTACAAGTCATGAACATTTTGTACATGGAGAAAGAATTAAAGACTACCACACACTGATTAAACTTCGAGAGAATTTATTTATAGATACGAAAGAAATTATAAATGTGTGACAGACGCAGAGCTGTCGGATAAGTACAACCCAAACCCAACGTATCCACCCAAAATGCCAATAATACGCCACATATTCATGCAAATATTTTTTATAACTTTTTTCTTTATCCTCTTACAGAAATTCGCTTCTTACCTAAAAATCAACACTCGAATCAAACAAATATTATGGATTCTCACACTCAAGTAGCATAAATTAGAAAAATCATATTGGTGTTCAAGTGCTCCTTATTCTTCATCTTTCCCTTTTTACGTTTTTTTATTTATTTTTTTTCTTAATCACTATTACTCCCCTAGCTATGTAATAGCCTGACAAGATACTTGACGAGACGCTTGACAAAGAAAAACATTTGCAACGCTTTTACGGCTAGAAGCAAAAAAGTATAACAAAGTGTCTCTCCGTCTTTTATTTCAACACAATGTACTTTAATTGTTTCGTGCAGTACAATCCTTAAATGCAACGTAAAACGTATACGTATTCGCCTGCCTACAATGTCCCAATAAGTCTGTTCTACGCGATATACAACACAGAAGCGCTATATTATCCATATTAAGTTATTTTCTATAATTTTAATATTTTTTACCTATTACAGTTAAGTAAGAATTAATAAGTAATAAGATCTTTAAAAGTTAGTACAGTATCTTTGGAGTTTCATTCATTGAAAACAGAAAGACAGTATAGAGTGGACTGTGGTGATTTTATCCTCAGGAAGAATAGATAAACGAGAGAGAAAACGAAGGTGCACGAGAATATATAAAAACAAAGTAATTCATTGAAAAGAAAAAAAAAAAGAAACTCAATCAGACAAGTCCTAAAGGTCTTTATCCTTTTGGAGTTCGATAAAGCGATTTAACGAATCACAAGACAGCTGGGGCATGGAATGTCGCCAAGGTGTAGTTTCTAAAGATGATAATCTAAACCAACGACAAAAGTATTACAGACTAGTCGACGATTTTTATCGCATTTTATAAGATGAATAATACGTGTTAAGATGTAGATGCGTATATCTCTTTTCACCTGGTTGTCATATGTTCCTTTTTTTCATTGATAAGCAGCAGAGCAATACAGTACACCGTAGCTAGGATTAAATAGATAAAAGAGTATGGAATACACTCCATTATCCTGGACTACGTCGAGAGGTAGAATTCGATAACAATCGAAGTTACCCAAGCAAAATCATTCAGCTTTTTTAACTTTTTTTTTTTTACTGACAATGACATTGGCGATGACGCTGTGCCAAGATATTTAAGCTAATAGGGCGCCAAGCGCAACGGCAGCTTTCTCCACGTTTTCTTTACGTATAATCTCTTTTAAAGGATTCTGATTTTGCAGCGGATGAAGATATTTAGTGAAGAGGATGATAAACCTTCTTAACGTTCCTGAGAAGTAACGTGGGTACAAAGCCATCGTTCATTGTTCCTGTGAACTGCTACCGTTTATTCCTCCTTTTCTGCTTTCTCAATGTCCTGCTTCTCCTCGCCTTCCTGTTTATCTTCACCTTCTCCAGGTTTATCGCCTTCGAATTTCGGTCCCGGTGCTTCCTCTCCTTCGAGGACAATTTCCTCTGGATCTGGTGCACGTGGTAGGAAATCTTCATCCGGGTACATTGCTGCAAAGATCTCCTTTGCCTGGAATAAAGAAGAAATGTGCTCGCATTAGTATCTAAATGTGACAGAAGATGGGATGAGGAACGACGTTTACCTGGTTCACAGCAAAATCAAAATCGAGGTCTAAATCAGGACCGGAACAGAGATGAATATTGCTGGGTGCGGAATTACTGAGCTTGATATCACTCGCTGGTAGATTCAGATAGAGAGACCAGAGTACCTGGGGCTTCGGATTCTTGATCAGGTCTCTAGTCTCTGCATCACCTTCTTGGATATGTCTCTTGTCCGGAGACACAGTTTGGGTATGAGAATCGGTCGAGTCGCGAGGTCCTTTAGGCTCGAGGACTTCAGCTCTCAGGAATTTTTGCACAACGTACGCCAGGTCCTCCTTAGCAGTGTTGGTTCTTTTACACGTCATATGAACCATAACTGGAGCATTCAAGAAAGGGATGAACCAATATATTCATTCAATGTAGTAAAAGAACAATACAACATTAAAATCAGGATACATACATAAACCCTGAGGACAAGCATTTGTAGATGGACCCAATTCGATCACAGTTACAGGTTCCTGACCATTCTTCTCGGGTGGATAATACAAAAGCGTTAAATTCTCCTTCTCGCCTTGCATTATGGACCTGTCTGTGATAAAGATACCACGAGATATTTGCTGCTCTCCTACAGAGGCTACAATTTCCGGTGGTACGTGTCCCTGTCCCACCACCAGATGCTCCAGAGCCAGTCTCTGCTTTCCTGTTATGATTGCTCGACACTTATCCTCGCAGACGACAACCCCATCCAGTTGTCTCTTGAGACAATACACGCCGCCAAATACCGCGCAAAGGCTGCAGCCAAAAAATACAGCTTAATATCATCATGATTGTGCAGAAAAACCTACCGGAAGTTCAATGATTTTATAGAAACAAGGAGATGCTGACCGGCAGAAACATTGAGGTAGCTCGCCGCTACCATACATAGGCCATAAAAATGGAGTATTTCCATAACGTCCAAGACTGTTCAAGAAGTGTTTTGTGCGATTAACGCCATCCCTGCAAGAGGTTTTGTCAGTGGCCATTGCAATGGCTTGCATCACGTAGTGCTTCACGATAGGTGTAAGATTTTTGGTATTCAAATACTCCAGGAATGTTTTATCACGGAATCCTATGAAAGACAAGATATTTTGAGAATGACGGCAAAGAACGTTTCATGAGATAAAGAATTTGTAGAATGGATTTTTACCATCAAACTCGGGACTGTCTGCTCCTTGTTCCATGCAGGAAGTCAATAGCTGCATCAACATCCTCTTCTCTATGACGCTGACCGTTTTATTAGCGAAGACGTCGGCACGAGAACAGGGCACCTGGGTAAGTTTACCGTCCATGAATGTTGCTACCCTGGAAACCGCACGAAATTCCGCATAGCGTGCGATATTACTTGAAATCAGTAGTTCCACAAGTTCTCCTCGTGCGAACAGCAGCTAGAATAAAATATTATAAAATGAGCAATGTTGATTATAGAGCAACAATGAATGGAGATGTCAGATAATTTACTTTTGGTGCCAGATCGATATTGAATCTTCTATATTCTTTCTTGATGCGATCTATGCTCCATTGCTTTACTGGTTCTTTCTTCTCAACCTTGTCCTCATCTGATTTCTCGGATCCCTCTGTAGATGCTCCATCACCAGAACCATCTGTTTGAGTGTCCTTGGAAGTGAGCACTGGTAAATCAGCATCACTGTAAAACAAAATAAAAATTAGAATAAATAATATATCCAAGTAATACTCATAGAGATATATCTTACTTAGAGATGAACCAGGTTTCTTCAATATTCTCTACAGCAGAATACTGATTGCTTGCATTAAGGAAGTTCTCACCGGCCTCCACCTTGACAACGGTATCCTTCTTTCCATCGCTCTTAGCTGCCTTAAGATCTTCTATCCACTTTTGCAGGCCATCAAAGTTGAACGTAGCCCATAGGCCACCATAGTATTCGTTGCTAAGATAAGAATACAGTAACATGATTACAAAAGGAAATCATACAAAAAGGATAAAAAAAGGAAATAGCAAGAGGAGGAGTACCTATCCAAATGTAGGACCTTCTTGCCAATCCTGCTAGCAGCTGCAGCCACTATGGACTCAGTCATACCTAAATAAAATAATAATTTTTTCATCATAATAGGAATCAGTTTCAACATACTGGGACTTATTCCCAAGGATTTGTGGTTTCAGATAAAAAATCAATACCTGTGCCCACAACGACCACGTCGTATTCGGTCGGCAGATCGTCCTCCATGGCTACCGGTTTGTTCGATTCGAAGATTCCTAAGAGATTAAAAGAAAATCAAGAGTCTTGAGCACCGATCGCCACGGATAAGGAATCAGTTCATGTTAGGCAATCGCCCTGCTAATCTCAAATTTCACACGACAGCCCCTCCCCGCCACTCTTTATCCTTCACGGGCTTTCACCCTTTTTTACTTCAAGTTTGACAGCTAGTCGGATACCCTGCGTCCACTCTTGAGCGCAGAGAAATGTGTCATTCAGTGGCGCCGCCACCAGTATGTCTAACGTATGACCAAGGTCTTATAGGGTGGACGCGGCAACTTCAGGTATCTTATTTAGGATGGGATATATTTTTGCAATGGATCTAAAATTCTAAAATTGTTGATAGTGAGACTATGAAGAATGACATTAGAGAATTTTATGATCTTTTATAATTATTGAATATAAAATTGGTACAAGCTATATGATTCGTCTTGTTAGAAGCATTTTAATATTATTACAGTTACTGGTATAGTATGAAATATTTGAGAGAGCGTACATAGAATTCTAATTAATAGCAATTATAGCAGTTTTATTCCTGTCTGCTCATGAACATTTTAGGAAAGCTCATGCCTTCTTTTTTTTTGTTATATTTCTTCATAGACGATAATAATCTTTCATATACCAGTTTTGGAGCATCTATTCCCCATAGGAAATCCAGATGATTGAATTTTGGAAAATCCACTTTGTATTTACCTAGCTTCTTAGGTAATTCTTGATACAGTCTGTCGACGTCCTTTAAAGAAATTAAAAATGTCACTTGATATATTATACATTACTAACAATAATGTTATTTATAATTACCACAGGACTTGCGAGCCAATCGTTATCTGCATAATAAAAAGCAATAGGTACATCAATGTTACTCAGGATGTACTCCGGAGGGTTTGTACTATTGTACAATTCTTTATTCTTCTTTGTACCATAATCGTATTGGCGAAATTTGCCAGAAGTAATTTCCTGAGCATAATGAACTAATGACTTGGTCGAAGTTCCTGCTGGTGTGTGATTTAAGATGATAGGCATAAGAGTCTGTATAGAAAAAAATATTTTGAAAGATCTTTTATGAGAGCGAATGGAAAATACTCACATTATTGAATTGTGCTTGATCGAAGCCACAGAGAACAAAAATGGAATTAGCACAGATCTTTTCCTCAGAAGTATCTATTTCGCAACCATACTTTGCTAAGAATCTCAGAATCATATTTTGAGGCAGGAACTCGTTAGCGCCAAAGAAGTGAGCTATAATCTATAATATTTTTTTAGTACATGTGTCTAGTCGATAATTTATTCTATATTACCTCAATGTCGTGTGAAAAAGGAGCCACAATTCTTATTGGACTTTTCACATGATTCATAAATCCAACTGGAGCTAAACTGAACATAGCTGACACTTTTCTTGCAATCTCAGGATGCTCCGATGCCATTACATAAAACATTGTAGTGCCCATAGAGTGTCCTACATAAATTAAACCATTTTCCTGATTCTTGATCTCTAGAATATAAGAAATTACTGCAGGCAAGTCGTGTATTCCCATTTCATGCCAGCTGAAGTCCCAAAACTTTGAATCTGATGTCGATAAACTTGTGTGAGATCTTGAATAGGTATTGCCTCTTGCATTTCCTAACCAAACGTCATACCCTTGGTTTGCCAGCAAGTATGCTAGTAAACATATATAAAAGATGATATCCTTATATATTATAAACTACATAAACAGTAAAAAAAATTGATACCAAATGCTTTGCCCTTGCCAGGGAGAATCCAGTCAGCCGAACTACCAAGAAGTCCATGTTGTAATAGCACAGGAGTTGATCCTGGCTTACCTGGAATTCGATGCACAGTCAAGAGATATCCATCATCTGTTTCCACAGTATGAGCCTCGGCATGATAACCAGCTCGTCTTATTATATTAGGCTGCAATAATAACGTAGTAATCATACATAATATTAATGACAAGTATTTAAATTCTTACTGTTGTCAAATCAATATCAGGATCATATCCTGAATGCTTGAGATGTAAAGCAGTTTCAATGGATTCCACAAAACTATTATGGGCAGATGCATTGAACAGAACCAGCACCCAGAAAGTTAAAAATGAGTAAAATCCTCTTCTTGTCATCTCCAAATTCATTTATACAAAATTGCACAGTATGCTGTATTGCATAAGACTAATATATAGCCTCAGAACATATGATCTATATAGTATTTGTTAATGTATATTTTGTCTACTGCGTTCTTAACAGTTATAAAGGATTACAAACGTACGTTCGAAGACCGGCGCAAGATACTGATTATTTGTCATACATTATCAAATTCTTTGATGCTTAGTGTGTATTTCCTGTGTTGCTGAGTAAACGTTTATAGCCACAAAAATAGATAAATGTCAAGATATCAAATTTGAATCACATTCACGCTGGACGAATGACAGTTAATAATACCGGCGACACGTGCGACAAGGAAACTAAGTAACCTTTGATAGCCGATGTACATCAGCGAATTCTTCTCTATTAATTTGTTAGATAAGTAATATTTTAATCGAGGAATTAAATAGCGATTAATCATGAATGAAGTGGCATTTCCACCCTCACCGAATTGGTATCTCAGTAGCATTTTGGCCTGTTCTAATAATGGCACAGTTGCATGGGGATCAAGAAACGCTATTGTTATAGCAAAGGCTAGTCAGGATGGAAAGATTTTTAAGTATAATATTATTCCAAATGCTCATCTGGACAGAGTTACATCTTTAGCATTCTCGCCAAAATTTGGAGAACCTGACAACAATTTGTTAGTATCTGGTGGTGACGAGCATATTGCAAGAATATGGAATTTGGATACATGTAACGCTCATATGGCTTATAGTTATCCAGACGTGGGTACATGGTTTTACTAGTAAGATCAATAATCAGTATGTTTTATTGTACCATGTTTATTTTTTTTACAGAATAAACAGAAGATTATAGGGGTACAGTGGTCAGTATCTGATCCAACGATGATATGCTGTATTACCACTGAAGGTTCCTTGATACTTTGGTACATTACTCATGGAGGTTCAAAGAAAATTTCCTTAGGGAAATTGACAGCAACTTGTCTTTCTTGCTGCCCGCATAATTCTAATATTGTAGCTGTGGGTACTAAGATTGGTCTAGTATACATCATAGACATACGTGGTTCAGGCACTATAACTTATAAGCTTAGAGGACACGATGTAGAAATAGCAAGCTTGTCCTGGTGTCCCACAGATGTAAATATATTTAACACAGAAGCAAAGGATTTACTTCTGGCTTCTGGTGCAAAGGATCGGTAAGCAACTGAATCTTAGGAATCATTGACCGATGTTACATTATCTTTGAATTTAGATCCATATTTATCTGGAAAGCTGGAAGCGATGGGCGATGCGAAACAGAAATCATCCTTCCTACTGGACCAATCGATTCACAACGTCACAGAAGTAAATTAGGTACAGCATCCGGTGGCTGGACCACTGTATGTTGGGCCGAACCCAACCGCCTCCTTAGCAGTTCTTCTTGGGGAGAACTAATCTCCTGGAAGTTATCTGCGATAACAAAAACAAAACCAACCTGTGAGTTGGTTCACGCCTCTCATGCAAGAGGACTATTTTGCATCGCTCACATTCCAAGTGTCAAAAGTAGCGAGGATGAATCTTGGAGATCAGAAAATAAGTGAGTAAATTTATTTTGTGAATAATTGTAAATTATCCATAAATACAATTTTTTTCATTTTCAGTGTTACTGTATGGACTCTAGCTCAAGATCGACAAGTCATATGCTGCAAAATCAATGGAAGTAAATTCGAAGTTGTGTACAGTGTACCTACTCAGGGTGGCTATGTATATTGTATCGCTGCCTGCCCTTTGGATACTTCCAGGATTGCCTTTGGTGCCGGAGATGCTATGTTACGTTTATGGAACTTGAGTGAACCCCATGAAAATTTCTTTGACGTTACTCAACTCTGGCAAAAGATCAAAGGAAAAGTCCGTTGCATATCCTGGCATCCTGAAAAAGAGAATTGGTTGGCATTTGCCACTGGGGAAGGTCGTGTTGGAGTGTTTGACACAAATTCTTCCAAACCTCCAGTACTTTACAGACAGTATCATAGACACACTGTCTACACCCTGGGCTGGGGACCTGCACCAAACAGTGAACATTTTGTCTTATACTCCTGCGGAGACACAGAACTAGTTTACTATGATCCAGAAAAGCCTAACAAGGATCCGGTGTGTGTCAGGAAAAAGGAATGTACTGAATTCGCATGGAAACCAGACTATTCCTGCTTGGCTATAGGATTCGAGGATGGGTCTCTCACGTTCCTTAACCATGAACTTGTAGAGTATGGTAGATCAACTTACTTCTTGAAGAAGGCTATCCAGTGTGTGGCATGGCATCCGGGGAGTACATCCACAGACTTCAACTTCTCACCCTTACAGCATTACCTTGCAGTTGCAGTAAACTCACCGACTATTACCATATTCGATGTCCAGGATCTTGCTATAGAATCATCCACGAATAATACCACAGAAAGAATACCAAAACTTGTAGCAGTTTTAAATGGTCATACCGCTAAAGTAGTCAGTCTTGCTTGGAGTCCACATATCAGTGGGTATCTGGTATCTGGCAGCTATGACAATACAGCTCAAGTATGGAAAGTAGAAAGTCAGGAATTGATAGGAACTTACATAGGACATACAAATCCTGTACATTGTTGTATGTGGAGCCCACTTGATCCTGACCTGATAATAACAGGCTCTGCTGACTTTACACTACGCATATGGCGACTTTCTGAACAGCCGGTGATCCAGGCTGTCGAGAAGACTACGCAAAAGAAAGTACGTACAAAGAAGTCAAAGCACAAGACTCCACAAAAAGAGCACAGTAATGACGTTGTGGACACCAGTGTTCAAAGTGACACCCCGAATAATAGTACAGTAAATGGTATGGAGACGATTAAGAATATAAAAGATCAGCCAATCCTGACAGAAGTAAAAACTATCAATACGATTGAAACAAAAAAGAGAAAATCAAAATCGTGTACGTACTTCACAAGCAGTACAAAGTTATTGAACAATAAGAGTAACCTGAGTTCTATAAGAGACCTTGCAAAGTATGTTCATGCAAGTGATAAGGATGACAAATCTACCATTGAAGTTTGTTTAGAGGAAACTAATAAAATTCCATCATTCTTCGGTGGCGATGATGATCTTACCAACATATTGGAGAAGGAGAAATCAGTACATGCATCCCAGGGACAGCACAATATGGTTACAGAAATGGAGATTTGGACCAATAATCTTAAGCACAATTTGCAGGAGGCTGTAAAAGAAAAACGTTTGAATGATTATCTCGTATCTTTGGCACCGTGTTTGTCTATGAAAACTTGGCAAGATATGTGCGAAGCTTATGCATCACAACTCATCTTCGAGAACAATCCTAACAAGGCTGTATCATATCTCTTGTGTACTCATAAGATCCATCGTGCTATAGAAGTGTTTAAGGATTCAAGGATGTTCAGGGAGGCATATGTTCTTGCCAGATGTAAACTAGGTCCTGAAGATCCTCTCCTGGTAAAATTACTCGAAGAATGGGCTGAGAATACCGTGAAGGAGGGCTACTTCGAGGAAGCTGTACGGTGTTACATTAAGCTTGGTGATTTCTCCAAAGCTGCCAAGTATCTTGGACGACGTAAGGATCTGGCTAGTTTACAAGTGGCTGCTGAGCTTGCACTCTTATCGGGTGATCAGATATTTAGTGACTCCTTGGCAGAAGAATCTGTCACTGAAGCTCTTTTAAGCTCGGACTGTGCTACTGCTCGTGGGATACTTGAACAATTTTCGGGAATCAAATATCGAGAGGTTCAAGTAGATGCTTTTGAGGAGGTAGGGAAGGTTCTACGGAGTGCAAATGAATTGAATAAGGTGGAGGACTGGCTTAATGGCAAGGTTCAGTATGACCTTTTACTTAATTTAAGCAACAGGTATTCCACTTTGAGTGATAATTATGAAAACTTAGCTAGGATTGTTTCCAAAACAGTTCCTGAAAACGAAGCACAGCTACGAGTTAATATCAGTCATGAAATTTCCTTGGCTGTTGCTTCAAATTCCATGGAGAATAAGCTCAGGCATTTGGTAACTGCTTTGAGTATAATTTCTCAATTCGAGATAACGCATCCTCCTAAGAATGTGGAGAATTATGAAAGCCTTCTTATGAAGATGCTTGCACATTTGGAATCTAAAAGTCCTACGAATACAGACAGTATATTTACTGTGGCTGGATATACAGTAACGAAGAGCTTAAGAGCTTATTTGTGTCTTGGACTGTTAAACTGGTTGGTTAATATTCATAATAAGACTCCTATGGATGAGATCGATGAATCATGGATTACTTTGATTGAAAACCTTCTTGTGGATGTACTTGATCAAAGAACAGTAAAGTATTGGACCATGACCAATGAGATCAATAAGCTTGAGGCTTCGTTAACTTCTAATATGGGTAAGTAATTTAGTTATATTTTTGTTTTATTCAGAATTTAATTTGAAGGAATGAATTATTGACTTTGCAGGTAAATCATTGACTAATGACACTGAGAATACACAGGAAAGCACAACAGTTCTTATGGAAAGACTCGAGAGTATCAGAGCGGAACGTAAGAGCTTCCTCGAGGAAAGAATTGCTGCACCAAGTCCAATACTGGCATATAGCAAAGCAATGGAATTGGCAAGCAAGTTACAAGACATCAATACTAAAGAAAGATTTGATCGAATTTTGTCCGATACTTGGAAAAAGGCCACTTCTTAGATTTGATCTATTCTATTTCTTTTGGTTTCATAAATAAGAAAATACTGAGAATATAGGTTTTAATTTTTTTTATTTTGTATTACAAAAATACTCTTTTATTATTTTGCGATTTAATAGAATCCATAAGGAATGGCTTATCAGCTGGTTTTCCTAATTACTTTATAGACATATTTGTGACTTAATGTTTACTCTCCAGAAATTAAGTTGTCTGTCGTTGCTCGCACAAACGTATGGTAATCTGTGGTGCCAGGTCAGGCCTCCAAAAAGTCGAACTTTTCCCGATAGTATTATTTGTTGTGATTTCAAATCAATAACTTTTAAATGATTGTCCGGTCGTCCTATACTGGCTACGATCAACTCATTAGCAGGACAAAATTTAGTCTTAAGGCAACCTTCCACGTGTAGTGTAAAACTTCCAAAGGGTCGACTGTGAACATAAAGAACTTGTGTAATTCATAGATTAAAATAAGGTAAATAATTCTTACACACCTAGGTCTAGTTACATCCCAGAGTAACAATTCCCCAGCTGCTGCACATACGACATTTAAAGGATTAGGACTCCAGTCTGCCGAAACTAAAGGTACAAGTCCTGCATCAAGGGACATTATGTCTTGTTGACTTCTGACATTGTACATGTGAATCAGACCGCTCTTCTCAGCCACCAATAATTTTCCAGACTCCTCTCTGTGCCAACACACTGTAACTCCTGGGGAAGTTAGGTAAAACGATGAGATGCACTTTTGGTCCTCTTTTACAGCCCATAATTTACAGGTATGATCATCGGATGCTGATGCCAATAGTTCACCCTCAGGTTCATAAGATATAGAGTTAACATAGTCCGTGTGTCCCTCTAAAATCTAATAATACAATATGAAATAATTCTTTCTATCCCATAGGAATTTTCAAGTTTCTAAATTACCTCGTATATGTTGACATCACTCAGGTTACTGTTGTACAATCTGATCTTGAAGTCAGCTCCTGCGACACAGAATGCCACAATTTTGGGTACAACACTAAGAGATGTTTCTGGACTCCAAGCAATAGCATGTACTCTAGTTTCATGATGAAATGTTCGAATAGGACTGTATGTGATATCCTCTCCATCATCTTCATCCTGCACCGTTGAAAACAAAAGTTATACATCCAGAATTTAATTCTGATAAATCGTCTCATCATACCCTGTAAGTTCACCTGAAACTGGACCGTTCCCACGACGATTTCTTCAGCCAGGGCAATGCATATTAACTGCTGAGACCATTCATAAGGTGATAATTCAACACAAAATATCTGTTTCGAAAAGTCCAGTTTGAACGTAGGAGGGCTGGTCAGTGCTTCTTCCATTTTTTTTTTCACTAAACAAAATCCTGTGAATATCTCAACTCTCTTCTTGTAAATGTAACAATCTTCTAGTTCCTAAATTGCAGCTGTAAAATTCTAAGGAGTACTCCAAACAGTGGATTAAAAAACAGATATTAGAACTTCAGTTGTCAGGTTTGCCGGCTAACGGCGGGAAGGTAAGAAATTCTACCTGACTTTTTATCCTCTTGGCAAAAGCTGTAGATAAAGTGCAGACACGCTTCCCCAGGTTCAGTTGGGTTAAAGCCAGTTAAAGAATATCGGCTGTAGATATAGTACCCGGATGCTAAGGTGGCAGCACATAACTTTTCGCGTGTGTCTCCTATGCGGTCGGCTAACGTGCCGCATTTCCCAAAGTGAGCGCTCAGATAAATACACGGTTATTGCTTGCAGCTGGACAGCCGTCTGCGGATCACTAAGATAATCAGAGTTCAAGGAGGCTGAAATCCAGCGAGAATAACGTTGAAATCCTGCAGGCTTTATATCCTCTTCAGGCAATTTATGATCGCGTCCCGGGGTGAGTTCGCGCGGATGCGTGTCCTGTCAAGGCATGGTCGGCAAGCATGATTCTACACGTTTTAACATCCTGGCTAAGCTTTGAATTGTTCTGGAGGGTCATCCTTCCCTGGTGAAGGTCAACACGTGTTTCTGGATAACAAATCATTTATTTTCCATGATACGTGTGTCCTTCGTTTGCTTTAAAAGATATTACTAATGACTAAGCTACTTGTTAGAAAATTCTTTTTAGCCCTGATGGACTGTTGTAAGAGTTTTATTTAATTGCAGCATAGTATTTTTGGGGCCATGGAGGTCGGTGTAGGCGATGTTGCGCAAATATCAGCGGAACTTGCACGGGTTGTGGAGGTCATGATGTCACCAGATGTGCCTCATCAACAACGGCTCGAAGCATACAATGCTTGTGAACGTTTTAAAGAGTCATCTCCGTTGTGTGCTCAATGTGGTCTCTTTCTTGCCCAGAAATCTCCAAATAAAAGTTCCATGGTTCGGCACTTTGGATTACAGCTAATGGAGCATTGCGTGAAATACCGTTGGACTCAAATTTCACAACCTGAGAAAATATTTATTAAGGAAAATGCTATGAAGCTCCTTCAAGAGGGTACCGAACCACTTTTGCAGGAAGAGACTCATATTAAAGATGCTCTTTCTAGAGTGGTTGTGGAAATGATCAAAAGAGAATGGCCACAGCAATGGCCAACGCTTCTTGCAGAACTTAGTCAAGCTTGTACACATGGAGAGAGTCAGACAGAACTTGTCTTGCTTGTTTTCCTTAGACTTGTAGAAGATGTGGCACTCTTACAAACATTGGAATCCAATCAAAGACGAAAGGATATTTACCAAGCATTAACAACAAACATGACTGAGATATTTGCCTTCTTTTTGAGATTAATGGAACAGCATTTTGCTGAGTTTCGAGAGAAAAGTTCTTTGGGAAGATCAACAGAAGCTGCTGCACACAGTAGAGTCGTTCAGGTCAGTGATAATCACCTAGAATATAATTTTTATACCTGTCACTTTCAATTAACCCTTTGACAATTCAACAGGTGGTTCTATTGACTCTGACTGGCTTTGTAGAATGGGTCTCTATAAATCATATTATGGCAGAGGATGGGCGTCTTCTTCAGATTCTCTGCCTCCTTCTTGGTAACCCCACGTTTCGCTGTTCGGCTGCAGAGTGTCTTTTGCAAATTGTTAATCGTAAAGGAAAAGCAGACAGAAAACAGTTAATGATTTTATTTACGGAGGAGGCCCTGAGATGTATTTACACAGCTGCTACTGCAGTTGCACCACGTCCTGGCTTAAATGACCTCGATGAAAGTCACTATCTATTTCTAAAAAAATTAACACAGGTGATATATCAGTGAACGTGTCAATGCACGAAAATAACACAGCATATGGAAATCACAATATACATATAACATAAATTTTCAAATTTCATAGGTCTTGATCGGTATGGCTACCCAACTCTGCTCACTCTGGGGAAAGGACGAGGGTTCTGGAATTCGTCCTGCGAGTTTTAATCTTTTCCTGGACGCTGTACTTACATTTACAATGCATTCGAGTGTCACCCTGGCCCACCTGGCCAACTCAATCTGGATCATGCTCTTCAAACACGACCAAATTAAAACAGAACCTCTCCTGTTGACCTACGTTCCAAAGTATGTGGAAAGTACAGCGCCAAAGCTCATCAAGGTATCCTATCCGAATAGTAGACTGACCAATGGAGCCAGTAGCTATTACCTTGCTGACTACGACTCCGAGGAAGAATTTAATGTGTTCTTCCATCGACTAAGGATGGATCTACTAGAAGGTTTTCGACATGCCACAATGGTGGCACCCTTGGTAACGTTCGCCTATGTACAACAGTGGCTTACAGCGAAGATAACGAAGGGGATGACAAACCTGGGCCGAAAAAGTAATCCTAGCGATCCGGAGTATCTTGAATGGGAAGCGTTGGCTCAAGCTCTGGACTCTGTTATATCAAGACTCTTGCATGTGAATGAAAGACCTAGTGTACAGAGTGGTCTTCAACTCCTGGAACTATGCCTAGGATACTCGCCATTGGACCCCTGGCTGCTCTCAGCTTTACTCTCCTGTATAAGTGCATTATTTGTATTCCTGTCAATGTCAACGGGCTCGATGGCTATGCCCGGTGTTACGATTCTACCCAGAGTCCTGGAGAAGATCTTCGCGGCTCTGGTATTTGAGGCACCCGGAGAAACCAAGGATACGCGTTCAAGGGCAGCTAAAAACGTGCGACGTCATGCAGCCAGTCTTATGGTGAAGATAGGATTGAAATATCCCTTATTACTTCTACCAGTGTTTGAACAAATTCATACGACTGTACGTGGTTTGGTGCGGGAACCAAGTCAGCTGTCCAGGATGGAGAGTGTTACCCTTTACGAGGCGCTACTACTGATATCTAATCATTTTTGTGATTATGAACGACAGACACGGTTCGTGGCGGAAGTCATTGGCGAAGGGTCAACCAGATTTATAGCAATGGGCACGGACGCATTTAAAGGTCCAATAGAATTAATGAGATCTATTGGCTTGGATAGACCAGCCGTGGAAAGTGGTTTACATGACTCTGCAGGAAGAAATCGTGGAGATTTAATGTTCTGTATCTGCACCATCCTTAGCGTTGTGAAACGATGTTCCATTCCAGAGGATCCCGACCGAGCAGCACGTGGTGGGTTTGTGGCAGCACTTAGTGAAAGTGGTAACCCAATATACAGAAATCCAGCAGCTCCACACATCATACCTATTTTACCTACACTCTTTGCTCTCGTGAGAGCAATGAATGCTCTTTTTACACCGGCAGCTTTGACTTCTTTGTCAGAGGTAAGTTTAACGTCACCTTCTGGAAAAGTTCATTGATTTATCATATTCTTTTATTTTCTTCCAGGATTATAGGAATGCACACGGACTCCTGGAGTCTGAAAAGGCTAATCTCTTAGGATTAAATGTCGCTAGTAGTGACAATAATTCTGAAATGGATCAGCCAGCCTCTGCCCCTTTGCCTCGCATGCAATCCTTCCTTAGTAACATTCACGATCATTGCTATCATATGTTGGGTAGTGGTTGCCATACTATAGGAAGAGATTTTTATCAACTACCTGGTCTTGCACCTGCACTTCTTAACTCTGTGTTTTCCAACATGGAGGTAACGTATACAGATTTTAAAGATACATTATATTTAACTCATAATATCCATTGTATTACATACATATTGTTACAGGTTGTTCCAGATTACAGATTGCGCCCAATTATTCGAGTTTTCATGAAGCCTTTTATATATTCCTGTCCACCAGCCTTTTACGAGACTGTCCTTGTGCCTGTACTAGCCCACGTATCTACCCACAGTAAGAGAAACAAGCTCAAACGATATGCTTCTGTAATGAAATATAAAAATTTTTCATAATACATATTCTTACAGTGTGCCAACGACTCAGTGCCAAGTGGCAGTACATGACAAGGCTCTACGAGTCTGGTGGACTTGATGAAGCCAATACAGATACTCAGGAGGTGATTGACGATATGCTCAATAGGAACTTAACGAGGGACTTCGTAGACGTTCTCAAGGTCGCCCTGGTCGGTGGTGCAGCAAGTGATGCCGCACCTCCTGATTCCATGGATCACGACAGTGGAGGAATGGCCGTGGATCCTCCATCAGTTAGAGGCAATAGCGTAGTTGCTGAAGTGGTCAGCGAACTAGGAGCTTTTGTATTACGACATCCTTCAACTTGTCACAGCGTGGTTCTCTGTGTCCTGGGGTAAAAACAATAGCCACTAATTCTGTAGAAGCTCCTTCAGTCTTTCTTTTACTATTATATTTCATCTTCCTTCGCAGAGCTCTTTCCTGGAATGATTCCAATGCCAGTCTAAAGGCTACAATGCTCACCGGTCCTATAGTTCGTGCCCTGGCAGCAGATGGTAGCTTAACTCCAGCAATGGCAGCACATATAATGGTAGCAGTTCTTCAAGGTCTACAGTTACATGGACAACACGAGGCGAATCAAGGATCGCTTGTAACGTTAGGCGCACAAATGTACGAATGTCTACGACCAAAATTCCCTAACATCATCGAGGTCATACAACAAGTTCCTGGAGTGAATCCAGCAGATCTACAACGCTTCGACGAGAAGATGGCCGTGGTTAGCACCAAGGGAAACAAAGTGGAAAAAGGAAAGAAGGATCTCTTCAAGAAAATCACGAATCAGGTAAGCGATGGTTCTTTTATTAAAAAAAAAAAATTGTTTCATCCTCCTGGCATAACATTGCTTTTACACCACCTTCATACTTTTCACAGTTGATTGGACGTAGTGTAGGACAACTATTTCGCAAGGAAGTGAAAATAGACAATCTGCCTAGACTCGACATAACCGGTAAAGCACGTGCACTAAGGGTTGATGAGGTATCCAAGGGACCACTGGATACCGGTCTCACAGCACTCTTTGCTGGACCCACGTAGCAGCAGGTCAACAAAGAGCAGAGTCTACACGATTGCTCTACCTTGAAGTAAGTAAGTATATATAAGTTATTGTAAATCGAAATTCTCCAAGGAGAGTTGAGCAACCGCGTGCAACGTCTACGACGACCTGGATAAGCACGCGCATCCGTATTAACGGTGATACGAGTACGGATTCCTTGGAACCGTTGTACCAAGGATTGTCAGTGGCTGCTGCGCAGCCTGTACCATCCTTAATAAACTTTTTAAGTAATGCGATAAAGTGAAATTGCATTGTTGTTTAAGCCGCCTATCACAATCGTTGTACGTCAGCGTGAAACGATGTTAATCTTGTATATATTGAATTGTAATAAAAAATGAATAACATGGCATTGACAATAACGCGATGGCGATAATAATTTTTACACTTTAATCATACACACGAGGGCTTTTAATAATTAATTAGAAATATCCAATTACTGCATCTTCACGTATCTTTATTTCGATTAAATTACTATCTTACATCTTTACAAATTTTAGTTTTTATTTTCAGGGTTGCAAGCAACCTGATATACTCTCTCTCTCTCTCTCTCTTTCACTCTCACTCTCACTCAAACTCTCTCTCTCTCTCTCTCTCTCTCTCTCTCTACTATTATCTTCGCGTTTAGAGATTCTTTCGCAGCTTCGCTCATATAATCATAGCTGTAAACATATCCTAGAAGAATCTAGTTCCTGAAACTCGATAATTTTTTTTCCAGGATCTAGTATAATAAAAATACTCACAGAGATTCACGTTAGTCTCGTTAAGCCAGTCGCAAATAATTGCCGCCTATAATTCTCTTCTCTCTCTTTATTGAAAATTACACCTAGGATAAAGAAACTTCGACAAAACTAGCATAAAATGCACCACGATCGTATCATCTGTCATTCGCATCTCGGGCTAAACCATTTCAAATCATTCCCAAGATTTTTTTGCTTTTTGGAATGTTATCCGGTACGCGATATAAACTGCTTTTGCAATAATAAACTTTTTTTAATTTACGTTTGATCTCAAAAACTATACACTTTGTCTCATTCTACGTCCAGTTAGTAAGTTGCTTCTTTTTTTCTTCGCATAGTCTATCGAAAACGTGACTGTCTCGTTGATGAATTATTTACAAGAAAAAAAAAAAAGAAAAAGAGTTCAAAAGACAAATACTTGACACTCAATTCTTCAACTTCTTACTCCTTGTCCCTTTTTGAGAATCGATGCTAGTTTGATTTGTAGTATTTTTATATTTTTAGAAATTCACTGTGTATATATATATAATAAATGAGGCACAGAATTAGGATCTCTCGATGGTTCTTTTGTACTTGATGATAAAAGACAGACATTTTTTTAGGAGATTCGATCCTCGTTGTTTTCGCCGTACACACGAATTATTTACAACAACAATAGACAACAAACAACCAACAGAGTAGAAATATCCGTGGAACGAATCCCATAGATTTACTGTCCTTTTCCTATTCGTTTTCCATTTTTCATGCAATTCCTCTTTTTCATTCTTGTTTTGAGCAGTCAACCAGTAAGGCAAGCGTATATTGATGCATACGATTTACAGAATATATCACGTCTCTCCATGTATCCTTCAGTCGTTACAAATAGGATACTTGTAATCAGTATTTTGTTTTCTGTTGAAAAAGTCTACCAAGAGGAATGGACGTCCCGAACGATGGACATCCAGGTATGAAATGCTGTAGGGAAATACTAGTTCCAAAAGAAGTTGCATGATTATAATTTTCCAAATTCGTAGACGCGATCGCATTCGTGGAAAGATAACTGAAATATCAAAAAGGAAAAAAAAAATAAAAAAATAAAAGAGAACAGAGTGGTGTTTGGTAAATTGAATGTGATCACTCAGGAATCCATCGTGAACGAAGGATCCTCGCCCTTCTTTCCTTTCAAGAGAAACACATCCATATTGTCCTTTCCTTTGACGTATACCTGACCTCTTGGCTCGAATTCGTAACGCTCTGACAGTACCTCCAGACAATTAATGGGTAATTGTATTCTACTGGCAACTCCGGTAGAGTCCATACGTGACGCAATATTGACAGCGTCGCCCCAAATATCATAATACAATTTCGTAGCACCGATAACACCCGCGGTAACGTCACCGTAATTGTAACCGATCCTGAGAATCAATTTAAAGCCTAACAGATCTCTGTTGAAATTATAGATCACCTTGTGCATCGCTACGGCAAAGTCCATCAGCTGAAAGAGATGCGTGTACTCGTGTTCGCTTTGTTGTCTCACCTGGGGATTCAGTCCGCTAGCCGCCATGAAGGTACTGCCAATTGTTTTGATTTTCTCCACGTTCGCGAACTCTGGCTTCTCCAGGAGTTCGTCGAAATCACCAATGAGCTCGTTAAGTACCCGCAGATACTCCTTTCCACCGAGATAAGACTCGTCATAGAGTTCATTGAAGTTCACGATACTGGCAAATATTATTCCCACGGATTTGTGATTTTGCGAATACTTTGCTGTTGTTTTCAATTGATCCGCCACGTACTTTGGTATTATGTTGTGCAACAACCAGTCGGCTTGATTCTTCATTGATTGTACACATGCCTTGTCCCTTGCGGCTACTGCGTTTCCGTGGAAGCTTAGCCTGTAGCTTATCTCAAATTCACGATTTAGAAAGCATACGAGTAAAAGTAGGAGGACCATGTCCAGGAAAATTTCCGAATTGTATAACCTCTGGTTGTACCTTTTCTCTTTGTTCTGTAGATCCTTCTCCTTGTCATACGTGGAATTAAGGCCATTGGAAGAGAATTCCTGATCCAGATTAGTCCTTTGAAATTCCATTTTGGAATTCGTAGTAGATAATATCAATGACTTCTTCGAGAAGTATCCTTTATTCTCCTCGTGATACTTTTGAGCAAAGGGTGTCGAGTTCAAATTAATAAGACTTATATTGGCCATAGTTCCTGCCAGGGATACGTTGTTAGGTCCATGATGAGCCAGATCTGGATGAGCAACGTTACGCTCGTGATATACGTGACTTGCCACAAGGCAAATAAAAACTATTCCGGTTAGGGTAACCAGTAGGTTCTTCATCCAGAAATTGAGCTGCGTGAAATTGCAAAAGTGTACCAGGCCAACGAATATCAAGTAACTGTAATAATACTCAAAATTATTGAGACTCGCGTGGAGGCTGTGACAAGTGAAGTTCATCAGGATGGAAATTATTGGGAGACCGACCAGTATTGCACCGCAGAGATGCCAGGGATACCATCTGGAGCAGAATTTGAATATCTTCTGAGTGAAGCTGGCGTGGGTAGTATTGGGATTGACTAATTGTCTAACACAGAGAGATACAGCAAAGACCTGGACTGCCGTGGCCAGGGTGCAAAAGATAATGTAATACGTTGTCGGTTCGCACAGTAGAAAAAGTGAGGCCGTAATGGCGGAGTAAACCAGAGCAGAAATTAGTATATCAAAATAAGTATTGAACCTAGATGTCGCCAGAGTCGGTGGATTGTCACCTATACCTTCACTGGCCTTGTGTGCGTTCTCTCGATATTCCTGTTCCATTTCCTTGTTCTTGAAGAAGAGGGTCACACTGGACAGCGGCGGCTTCACGAAGTAGGATCGCTGAGACGTTACGTTATCCTGGACACATCTGATCAGCTGGAGATCAGACTGTTTTCGTAGCTTGTAAAAGCAGGCACCAAAGGTATCCGTCACGACTGGTGGAAACGGATAAGGTGGAATCGAGGAGGACGGTTCCGGAGCTGAGTTCAACGTGGAACTAGAGGTATAGTAACCGCTCACTCTGTGCCCTAGTAAATCACCTTGTGTCATTCCGTTCATGAGAAAGAGCTGTGGAGATATGGCTTTATGTACCTGGTGAACTTTTAATAGATACTTTTGATTCTGGTACCTGCTGTTGTATACTACTGCGTCTACTGTTGCTTCTAATTCCTGAATCCTTTCTGCTGCAGACCGAGGATGCGTGGCTCACAGGTTCCTGGTCAGGTAATAAAGGAATGGTGAGTACTGGATTCGGATCCATTTCTACACAGTTGTCAATGGGTACCTAGAAATTGATTACAGTCTATCAGGATAGTTTTATAGAAATTGTGAACATTGTTAAAGAATTTGAAAATTTAAAGGTTTATTTACTCGGTCGTATCCATTACGTTCCTCGTGACGTATCACGGGTGCAGGTTCCTCCTTAATCTCAGGATGAACTACACCTATATTCTCCCTTTCCAATGGTGTCATTTCTTCAGTAGTTCGCTGCCGTTGTAAATATCTCCATGCTTTATTGCGCAGCTTCTTTTTATTCTCATAACTCACTGTAGATGTGGGACTCTTATTTACATCTTCCTTCTGATCGACTGTATCCTCATCGTTCTCAGAGTCCAATATACTTGGTAGGGAATTTGCCTTGATTTTGTAACTATTTAAATTGGTCACCATATGGAGATAATGAGATCGCGGTTTTACTTGATTGTTACAGGACGAAAGTCTCTGCCTCGGATGCAGCAAAGGAGAAATACTCGTTGGTCCAGTCACGTTCGTCATGAATTCCGTTACCAGATCCGACTTTCGACCCCGGATGAAATATGATTTTACTCCTGGAAGAAAATCCAGAGGCCAATCTCAAGCTTGTACTCTCTCACAGAATCTGGTTCTCTATGTCCTAGAGTTCACTTACCATTAATAGTTTCCCCATCTTCAGTGAGGTATTGATCTCCCAAAAAGCTCAAGGTCTTCTCACTGAGATGCACCCGTCCAGGTTTCCCAGTACTCTCCAGCTTATTTGCTAGGGTAACGTCGTTCGACCAGACATCGAATTTGAATCTTTTGGTGCCCACGATACCGCATAGTACCGTACCAGTGTGTACGCCCACTCTCATGTTGACACCCTCTCGTCTCTCGACGTCAAACTGTTTGATAGCTTCTATCATCGCTGCGAAGGAAGCGTACAGTGCGAGTGCGGTCCTCGAGGATCCCTCGAGGAACATCCTCGTGATAATACTGGATGTAAAGTAAACCTACCCAGTCCCATCTCGACGCAGCATTTGGCGTGATCCGGTCTTGGCTCTGGACAACCGCTGACACAGTAGTAGCAGTCACCCAGGGTGGAGATCTTCTCGCAACCGTGCTGAGCGCAGAGATCGTCGAATCTCTCGAAGAGGTCGTTCAGGATGCCAACCAGCTCCTCTGCAGTCTTATTGGAACTCATCCGCGTGAAACCAACGATATCGGCAAAGAGGATACTCACGTCCTCCATCGAGTGCATATTGAAAGGACGGAATAAGGATCTAATATCTGTATTGTTTGAGGGTATTGAACCTTTCTTCAGAGAGTCCTCCCTTTCACGTTCCCTTTCGCTCTCCTCCATTAACCAATCGGCAACCTTAGGCGGCATTACCGAGTGTATCATCTTTTCCTTGAGTTGCTTTTCCATTTCCAATTGGCGACGTACCAGTAGCGACTGTCCAACCTTCATAAAAGTTCCTCGCATCCTTACGAATGTCATTATCAGAATATGTACACCTATTAGGTGTATGCAGATCTGCATCAGGATCCTTATCGTCAGTGTAGTCGCGAAATCTACGTTCTCCGAATATCCACTTCCCGACACATTACCCTCCCAATTATTTGGAGTCCTTGTGAATTCATTCATCAGGCTGGAATCGCTCGAAACTGTACTTATTGTTGCATTTACAAGATCTGTAGTAAAACTAGGCTCTGTTGACGTCCAGTTCGAACCCAGAGATAATATACTTGGTGTAACACTTGAATAACCAAAGCCATTGCTCGTCGACGTCGACGAATTATCAGTAAAACTGTTGTTCGTTGGGTTGAATATTGCACTGGAGTTTATGGTCGAAAGAATTTTCGAATCGGTCAAGCTCTCATTTAACTTAGCTAAAGCCGCGGGTACCTTAGCTGAAATATTAAAATATCCAGGTACACGAATACTCGAAGCCTTCTCAGAATTTTCATACAGGAGAGCACCAGGATCCTCGCGCATTAATCTTTTAGTTATATTTCTTCCAACGGTCTGATTAATTGGAACACTAGTCGGTAAGATAACTTCGTCGCCGTAGCTAGATCGCTTTGTACCTTCCAATCCGTAGAGGTAGGCAGTTAGGAACTCGAAGACGAACGAGTATGCTGTACAAATACCCACGCAAGCATAGAGTGGCATGGGTACTACTGTATATATAAGGAGTAGAATCTCAGAGCACAGCGCAAAGTGGCCCACCAGGGTCAATCCGTCAGAATATGGTGGTACCAATACAAGGAATAGTAAAGACAATAGGCAAAGCGTAAAAGCAACTATTAAAGATGTAAGAACCGTATAAGATCTGTAATAGTCTGTATGGGTCAAATAAAGCACCACAGATGCCATTGCACCTACTGTACTAAATATGATGGCGATTGCTGGCCATGAGGAAGTGTCATTCTCAATACCAGATATAACAAAGTATGCCAGCCAAGACAGCGACACGAACAGTATGTACGTCAGAGCATACCTAGAAAGGTACAGAGTAAGCATAAAATATTGCAAGGATCGCATAGTCATTTCACTGTACCTGAATCTCAATCTGATTTGCGGAAAGGCACTTCTTCTAAATTGTTCCTCTAAGATTTCAGAGTCAAATTTAGGATTCCACCAAGATCTCGAAGCAGCCCTTTCGAATGGCACAGGTAATCCAATGCCACAACAACCTAATCCTTGGCCACTATGTGCCAAGTATGTTTGTATGTACGGTGTAAGCGATATTTGAATCTCATCCCTGTCATCCTCTGCATCATCCTTTGCACGAGTGAAACTCACAGAGGAGCCTCTCTTGCGGCTCAATGGTGGAGTCATCGCAATTAATTAACACTGCTGTAAACCAGAGTAAGGACAACCGATAATGTTTATAGGATATTTGCAAGCATCAGTGGGGGCGTGGAATGTGAACAAACAAACCTGACTGACAGACAGATTATCTAGCCTTCCCTTCAAATCATATTCCAAAAATCTTTCTCACGCCTCTAAAAATTTCACCTGGAGTCAGTGACAGCTAATACTCCACCACTAAACATACCGTTCAATCAAGGGCGTAATCGCCACGAAATTCTCAAAATCATCGTCCACAGTCTCCTCCTAGCAGCCATCGGAGGTTTCCTCGATGAGTGATCAACGAGTAGGAATTCTCACCATCCTCCAGCACTTGGTACAAGATCCGACGGTGCTACCCGGAGTAAACAGTCCCACAGACAACGGACAATACGTAGGCACTAGCGCCGTCCGATAATAGACTATAGCCTGGAGGTATGCGAGTATGCAGTCCTGATAAGAACGAAGGAAAATACCTGGCCCGTCCAATCAGCGGACGACCATCTTGGATAGACTGACTGGCTGACGACGACGATGACGATGACAGCGCCCAGTCTAATAAGTTTCCCACTCGGCAAAGGAACATCCTGAGTATGATTATCGACCTTTAGATCATTTTGATCCTTGCCTCTCTAAGAGATCAGTCAATCTGAGTCAGTCGTCTTAAAATATAGAATCGCGAATCAAGTACATAGGAAAGTAAGAGGATCTAATTATTATTCTAAATACTAAGCGGACATGCTGTATGGACAGGAAATAGGTATTTGAAATTCAAGCGTACTTCTTAGCGACATTTTCTTCGTTTATTCTTTTCATTGAATATGCCTTTAATATGTTTAATGAGAGATCGATGCTATCGGTGGATCCTGCCATTTGAATTCCTCCTGATACGTAACGTATATCACCCAGTAGCAAACGTTTAAAAATCCAAAAGATGCTGGAAAGACGATACGTGCTACTCGATCTATATAAGAAACACTGTTCACGTGTCTCTCAATACGTTCTCCGTGCTTTCTGTAACCGCCAGCAGCTTCTCTTTGTCTGCGTCTTCTGTTAGGACATAATTTAAACGTCTGACACGTAACGTTCATATTCGATAGTACATAGAATTATTTTCCTTCGTATTTAAGCGTCCATGTATATAGATATTATCGTTTCCAATATTCATAGTCATACCGAAAAGCGTCGTCGCCGACTAAGCAGTACAGAAATTGTCGCCACTTGGGTAAACGTAATTCAGTTTGAGTTTGTCTTTCAACAGTACCGGGTTTACTTGTCGTCGTGGAAGTTGAACGACGAGAGCCCAGACTGTACAACCCAGGATCTTGCTGTGTAGAAAAGAAATTTTTTAATAAAAAAAATAAATATTTTTTCCTTTTTTGTCCCTATGTACGCACACTGAAAATCTGGCATATGAGCGAGTTCCTCCTTCTGGACGTGGTACCGGAAGTAAGATAATCACTCTGAGGACTCCTGGCATCAAAGGATGATTCAAAAACCTGCCCATATTCATCCTCGGCCACTTCCTCCACGTCTTCCCATTCTTCGTCGTCAATAGGAATCTCGCCACTTCCAACCTATCGGTAATGATAAAATACTTGCCGTTCCACGCCTCCGGTTAATAATATTTCACAATGGACTTTTATAGAATACCTTAGTGAAATAATGCACGCCAGCAAATTCCAAAAGGGTCGCTATGCAGTATCCGAAACTCATTAAAAGAAACCAATCTAAAGCTGTTGCATATCTGACCTTAGGTAGGTCAGTTCTTGAATCCAGACTTATGGTCGATAACGTCAGTACCGTGGTTATACCTTTCGAGATTATATTCGGGACAAAGAGCCATTAAAATTATTAATCATTTCCTGTCGTACTTTTTACACCTAGAATTATATTGCTGCTACTTGCCAAGACCAACTCTGTCGCTAGTGGCTTCACGATGAATCCAAAAGGACACCCAGCTGAGTACAACTATCAGAACACACGGCACGTATACCTGAACATAAAGATAAAGATAAAGATTCTTACCAGAGTCTATACATATTAGTACTATAGTACACTCTAGATAGTATAAGTGTTTGTATAGTTTCATAATATTATTTTACTTGTATCAGAAAGTAGCCCGTGTGTCTCTGGAGATTGAACGATACTTGAAGAACAGAAAATTCTCCTTCCCGTCTAGCAAATGTTAAGTTTCTGTATGGTGAACCCATGAGGTCAAATTGCGAAAGCGCCATTCCTGATACAAAGTTCACCGAGGAGCCTTCCTGCCATTCGTATATCAGTTGACCGGATGTATAAGCGTCTGAGAAGTATTAATAAAAATAAGATATTCGGTCGTATGAATAAATATTGTTTTATATATATATATATATATAGAGAGAGAGAGAGTAATCTGGGACTTAAAATTGAGTTACTCACAGCTTCCTAAGATAAGCGGACAGGATTGACGATCCATGGGGAAGTTCCTGAGTTCCATAGGACACTTGGCCTTTATGGTGAGTCTGCGTTGTAACATGTACTTCTTGAAGATCAGATTAGAATGGATTGTCGATGGGTTTATTAATTAATAAAAAATTAATCGGATAGATGGGAGACTGGTGATGCTATTAATGAGACTGATGAACGCACCTCATGGAGTAAAGAATATCGCCATCCTGTGATATTCGGAGTAATTTATTTGGCACGGTTATGGTATGCACATAGCTGTGCTTACCATTATAAAAGTATGTATCGGGTCTCCAAATTCTCTCCAACATTTTAATGCTCAAGCTGAGGGACTTAATAGGGCCCAAAAAACTGAGACGTGAGTCCCGCCAGTATTGTCGAAAGTAACAGTCCATGGAATAGTCCTAAAACCATTATCTTCTATAATTCTCAAAGATAAACTAAATAGTACAAAACCCATAGAACTCACCATATCCAATTCAGAAATAGGACCCATACTCCTTATTAAAATATTCGTTTTAACCACCGTGGGTGTACCTAAGTGTTTTATAGAAAAATTGAAAATTACATAATCCCTGTGTGAGATTATTAAAAAAAAAAAATCAACAATTTTCCTAACCATCATCCCCTTAATCCCCAGCTAACTACTCTCAGCCCTCAGTTTCAATGGAAAATCCCTCTATCATCCCCAACTTTCATTGAAAAACCATTAAGCTTTTATTCATTGGAATGCCATTTTAATTCACATCACCCTGCAGTGAGCTGGACAATATCGCTAACGCATCAGTGAGCCAGAAATGACAGGATTAGGTGGGGATTATTTTCTATAGAAAAAAAAAACTACCCCCTTAGTGTCATACCCTTGACGTGAGTAGGAAGCTGACTGTTTTCATAGTTCATCAGTAAATTCTCCAGGACCATTGTGATGTTCTTGGAGACGACATCGTTCACGGTAGCTCTTCTATTTCTGACTGGGATACCAATTGTCCTGCTCGATGATATTATCCTTGTTGGTCTCTTTTCAGGGTTGTGCTGGTATCGCCTAGCCAGGATGGAGGTGGAAGTCAAACCGAATACGAGGAACCTGCGTTAAAGAAAATTCTAAAGCTATGCAAAGCACGTTGCATCGCCAGCAGGCTCTGTGTTTCACCACCGTCGTCATCCACATTCTCTGCTGTCCTTTGACATACACGGGATGCTTGAGAACTACCCTACATCATCCCTGAATAATGCTAACTCAAGTAAGAGGATAACAAGAGAATAGCATAATTATTTTATCTAGTATAATTGTACTTTTATATATATTTTTAATAGGCAGTCTGGATCATCAATTATCATTACTAAGATTATACTCTGATAAGTAAGAAATAGAAAGTTCGCTGTTATACCTATCATTATGAATGATAATGTTACCTGAAAGAAATATTTATCCAGTGGATAAATTCCTGTGGAAATTAAAATAGATATGAAAATGGATGCCGCCCTGGTATAAGGGAGTTTAAGTTAGACCATTGGCAAGTGAGTAGAAATGCAAGGGTTTGTCTTCTGGGATTGTAACGTTCAGAGGGGAGGCAGATGGTTATAAGTGGTGGATACATGAGGGTGACTCGGGAAGGAGAGTCCTCGTGATCCGCTGAGGCAGCAGCGCACACCGCGAAAAGGGCCCGCGTCATGTCTTCAAGTGAACCTCGTTACATTTTATCATTATTGATTTACACTTTTAGGATATTATTATTATATCATAATACTCTATTTCGCACTGTAGATCTCATTCAGTTGATTTAACTCTTTATCAGATCTCTCTCTCTCTCTCTGTCTCTGTGTCGTTGCCCTAATCATTTCCCTGATGTATTTTAAATCCTAATTGATTTGCACTTTTAATATATTATTATTATATCATAATACTCTATTTCTCACTGCAGATCTCATTCAATCTATTTAACTCCTTATCAGATCTCTCTCTCTCTCTCTCTCTCTCTCTCTCTGTGTCGTTGCCCTAATCATTTCCCTGGTGTATTCTAAATCCTAATAGGATGTCTAGGTGGACTTGATGTCTCAGATGTTTGTCGTAGATTGGTGCGTTGACGAAAAGAAAAAGTCTACATGGTTCCTCACTTTCCGTTTATGGATCCCAAGCATTATGTCCAGAACGTGTCCGAGGACAGTCACGTATTTCACACTTGGACTACGATTTCTCACCCTTTAAGGAAGCCCGTAGATGGGAGAAGGATCAAACGACTTATGGGGTCTTTGTACATTATTGTTGGTTTTTATTTCCTATAGATTTTTAGGCCTTTATATACCTTTGTAGATTTAAAGGTGAATTAACTCTTTTATTGCTATGGGCGCATATATGTGTCCGGCATGCTTTTAAATCTCAAGAGCTCCACACTCAAAGGGTTAACAAGGTTCTTTGGTAACTTTCAAATTTTACTTCTTCCAGTCTTATACAATTTTTGGGTTATTTTATAATTTTGTTTCTTTTTCTTTTTAGGCAAATTGGACTAGATGATACAACATTCTTAACGAATTTTTGCAATGCACAATGGTCAATCAATATGGTGCAAATAATTCTATGTTAATGTGGAACTTCGACAAAGGTTCAGAGATAGCCTTTGTTCGTTTGCAGCTTCGCAATTAGTGGAACGGGTGAATGTTTAACCAGTACAGACAAATATCCTGCACCGCGTTGGATAAATAAAAATAGAAATGAAACTGAAAAAAGAATAGTCAGTAGTACGGTAGATGATGGAAGTTTTACGGGTCACGGAATTATTTTGCAGTTGGTGATTATCGGTGGAAAGGAAAAAAAAAATACAAATTTCAATGAAAACTGTTTCACAATATTTTTTTGAAAATTAAGGATATATTCTCAGAACTCTTTGATTTTTACTTAAACTCTTATAAACTTGTTTCGAAACTCACGTTAAGCGCCAGATTGATTTCATCTTCTCTCTTGACTCCACCAAAGAGAATTTAACGTTACTTTATTGAAAGTGATTGCTTGTAAAGTCAGCCCAAGTCTATAAGTTTCAATAGTAACAGAGAGCAGTTCTCTTCTACAGTTTAGCGGCACGTCTCGCGTGGAACATCGGATAGACCGCGTGGCTCTCTTGATCCCCTGGTAAAATTCAGCCTCATTGGACGCGCAAACTCGTGGAATCACCCCCGACTGCATCCTGCGTATTCGGCGGCAGTCCTCCCTCAGTATATAGAAAGAGGTTGAAACTTTGTGGTTCAGCAAGAAGAATAGGCCTGACGAGGTATGCATCCATCTGGAGTAGAGTCTTTTCAACAAGCAAGATTAGGGCTTAACGATGAGAGTGATATGTGCCCTAATTATCTACCCTGCTGAATTGCTTTGCAGGAGAAGAATTATAAATTGGCACAAGAGCATAAAACTATTGAAGTAAATATTTAGAAACGGAGACGGTATGGAATGCGTCATGAAATTAATATTGATATATTACATCTAGACTTGAGTGATAATACTGATTGCTTTATTCATAATCGTAAGGGATGAATATTTTGTGAGACATTTCAAAGGATCTCGTCCAGATGGAGTCTCGGATCCGAGAACATTCAGGGTTGACGACATGCGCAGATAGAGCAACCCCTACGAGAGGATTGCTCTTGATTCGTGAAGGGGATGCTGCTCGCTCGAGCGACGCTTCTTTCATCCCCAAATATTTCCATCATCGGTCCATACGAGAAATAGGAATATCCTGAGCAACCCTGTGCTGATCTCTAATCTGTGTATCATTATCTTCATTACAGATAACATACAGAATATCCTTAAAGGATATCGCACACAGTACAGTGTCAAGTGTCCTAGTGGCCTAGTGTTGTTTGGAGGATTTCTATAATGTCATCAAAAATGATCACTAGCAAGGATTCATATCGCAAGGATCAAGATCGATCACTGAGGCATATCATACAGCTGGATCACTGTAGATTCTTAATATAAGAAATCACGGTAAACATCTTTGGAATAGAAAGTTGACACGTGCGATTGCGTGTCAGAATTTTTGTAATAGCAACACACATTTCACCAGGTGGTGCAGGGATTTTAAGTGCTATTAGAAAGAGTGAAGTGGGACAGGGAAAAGGAAATAAAAGAAAAAATTAAGAAGCAATACAATCATGAAGAATTTTAACGCGCGTCGTGTTCAGCTTAAGAAGTCAGGAATCTTAAGAGAACAATGACACTTTTTATCACAATCTACTTTCGGTATCCCTCGGGGATACAGGGTCCTTCCTGCCTGAAGAGGATTGTCCATCCAGTGAGTTTCTTTTTCCTGTGCTGACGAGAAGTGCCAGCCACTCGGGGATTCTCAGGATGTCGTCACGAGAAGTCCTGGCTATGTGTTTTATCCTCTTACTGGGTCAACGGATCGCCTGGTAAGAGATCCTTTCTTTTTATTTCAACTACTTATTTCTTTTCTACGTTTCATATATTTTTCTTACCGATCTATCTGCCATGCCTTGTAACCCAGATGAGCATTCCGCAGACTATGGTACCCGCTATGATACTAACCACTATGTAATACCATAGAATAGTACTGATAGGATAAAAACAAGGAACCAGTGACATTCTCCTTATATCCTGATAGTATTATCGCAGTAGATTATTCACCAGGAGGCAGATCGCGATAGTTAATGTAATTATTCCCAGGGACCACGCAAGATCAAGTCCCGACGGTGTTAGACCGTTGCATTCCATCCTTTAGAAATTTAGTTAGATATCCATTAAAAGTAGTTGTTGGTTAAACTATGAGTATTATTTCATATTTTATAGGATTTTGACAGGTTTACTGTAAAGACTGTTTATTTACTGTATGACCGTCATTTATTTTCAATGATACAAGATTATACATATATTGGTTTCTAAATGAATATACTGTGTACATGAAATTTGACTAAATTGTGCATTTTCAAAAATTAATATAACGTCATAATGAAAAATTATTGTTATTTACATTCACAGGGCTGTCGCCCAAGGCAATACTGGAATGTCAGACAGATTGGAAAACGTGACACAGACAATTTCAAGAATTCTTGAAGGATACGACATTCGCTTAAGGCCAAATTTCGGAGGTGAGTTTAATGCCGCTGCAGTCCAAAATATATGATTTTGGAGTTTATACAAGTCAAGGAATCTGTATTTAAAATCATTGAAGATATCACTTCGTGGCTCAAGGATACCTCTTTTGTCCTGGAGTAACAAAGATATCAAGTGGTCGTTACTTTTAACAAGATGATTTCCTTTAAATTGGTATCAGTTTACATGGTTCGCTAAATCTTGTATCTCAATTCCACCCCAATTTTCGTGTTACGCTATTTCCTATCCCCGTAAAATTTACGGCATTGTATACAGTTTCTGTTCTCATCTTATTGTTCCACAGTATCCCAGATAAATTGCAGGTAGAATTACAAATTGTACGTTCTCGCCAATCACCAGGTACATAGTCATCCAATTCAACTGTACCTATCAGCTTTTGCAATTGAATAATATAATCGATTCGTTATCAGAATTAAAATTATAATTTGTTACAGTTCAGCTGTATAATACCACATGATACAGCAGTAATCCATCTGATAATCCAGCACCCATTCACCACCCTCCAAAAAGCTGGCAACCTGTATCATCCATGTCCTTTTTTTTTCTCTCTTTTCTCCTATATCCTCCCTTCTGCTCGTTTCATCGATGGATGCTTCGGTTTTACAAATGAAGGAGCGGTATCCCGAGAATGAAATTTTCCACGCCACTCGAACCGACGCGATTATTAGCGTTTTTTAATTGAACGGCTCGATGACTGGAAATAACGCGTTCTCGGTTACGTCCTGAAAATTGATCCAATTTTAATAAGAAATTTTTTAGTTTTTCAATTGATCCATCCTACTTCCAGCATTGACTTTCTTCAGCACGATTAACTGGGTTATCTATTTCCAGGCGAACCACTTCTAGTCGGTATGGATCTGACCATAGCAAGTTTCGACGCCATCTCCGAGGTGAACATGGTGAGCAGAGTATGAAAAGAACTTCTTAATACTTCTCCATATTTCCGTACTGGATCAATAGAAGGAAAGAATGTCACATCCGGTCGTATTCATATATTACACAATTTCTATTCCAGCTTCCATATTGTAACATCCCTCGCTTCTGAATTTCCTATTTAAGATAGTGATATCATCTTGGCCCGTAGGGAAGGAAAAAAAAAATAAATAAATCCAGGATACCGTTTTGAGGACGATCTTTCATCATCCCTAATGTTCTACCGGGACCAGGTTCCATGATATATGCCTGATGGATCAATGCATTGCAGGACTATACAATAACCATGTACCTCAATCAATACTGGAAGGACGAGAGGCTGGCTTTCTCTCACGAGGAAGAGGTACTGACGTTGAGCGGTGATTTTGCAGAGAAGATCTGGGTGCCGGACACTTTCTTCGCCAACGACAAGAACAGGTTAGTCAAATTCTTGGATGTCCTCATCAAAGAAAATCGATCCATAACATCGCACTGACAGCTTATCAGTCTATGTATGTGGGTTAAAAGCGGCTCATGCAAAATAGTTCTCTTTAAGCGAGAGTCCTCGGCACTCTGACCTCGTTTCGTTGGACTCTTGCACTACGTATGCTCTCTCACAGTTTTATAGTAAATTTCTTTGCGATTTCCCATGACTGATGTTAAATTTAATTTTTACAGCTTCCTGCACGACGTCACTGAACGCAACAAACTGGTTAGACTGTCTGGGGATGGATCGGTCACCTACGGGATGAGGTTCACCACTACTCTGGCCTGTATGATGGATCTGCATTATTATCCATTGGATTCACAGAACTGTACAGTCGAGATAGAGAGCTGTATGTATTCACAATTTTCTAATAAATACTTGGAATGATTGTACCTGACTGGCAAATATGCGCTATTTCATTTCCAGATGGATATACGGTGCTGGACGTTGTCATGTACTGGAAGGAGACTCCTGTTCGTGGTGTCGAGGAAGCTGAACTACCTCAATTTACGATTATCGGTTACGAGACCAATGATCGAAAGGAGACACTAGCTACTGGTATCTACCAGAGGCTCTCGCTAAGCTTCAAGCTTCAGAGGAACATAGGGTACTTTGTCTTCCAGACGTATCTGCCTAGTATCCTAATCGTCATGCTGAGCTGGGTCAGCTTTTGGATCAATCACGAAGCTACCAGCGCGAGAGTTGCTCTGGGTATATAATTATTATATAAAAACACGAAATAAAATATCAATGACATTGACATTTGATATTTGGATGTCATACTTTTTTGCATTTCTTTTTTATTACTAGGTATTACGACTGTACTAACGATGACGACGATATCGACCGGTGTCAGGAGTTCTCTGCCACGGATCAGCTATGTCAAGGCCATAGATATTTATTTGGTGATGTGTTTCGTATTTGTGTTCGCTGCTCTTCTCGAGTACGCCGCAGTGAATTATACGTACTGGGGTGCCAGGGCCAAGAAGAAGAGCAAGAAAAAGGAGACGACCGAAGAGAAGCGAACTTTGTCTGTAAAAACGGGTGAGGTCATGTTACTTTAATTTTTTTCTTTGATTTCCCTTATTTATTAGCCGTCTGGCATATCCTTTTTTGCAAATACGAAATCTTATCAGGAAGCAAAGCAACCGTCTCGCCGTTCGCCGGTCCGACGGACGCTGATATTATAGAACTACAAGATCTGAGGATGTCACCGCTGCCAAGTATCAGGAGCAGGTCGGGCCTAGTGAGCACCACTGCGTTACCAGGAGTAGGAAGGGAACACGATCCTGTAAAATTTCCACCAAGTTTTCGAATCTCCAGAGTGGCTGGGTACAATACACATGGTAGAAATAGCGGTCTGCGTTACAGAGGAACGAAGCAGCAAAAACCGAAGGTACATAACAACGGGATCGATGAAAGAATTAGAATAAATAATTTAACGTTATTGATATTCGTACAGGTTTTACATGCTCTGCGTCGTGGTGCATCCGTCCTGAGAGCTTCGATGCCAAAGATCAAGGACGTTAATATCATAGACAAATATTCAAGGATTATCTTCCCCGTGAGTTTTATGCTCTTTAACGCCGTCTATTGGATCTTCTATGTTCTTTGAATCTGTAAGCCTCTCGCCTTCGGGAGGGACCAAACGATCATGATTCTGCAGTTCCTTACAACAGGATCTCCGATCGTCTTGCCCGTGGCTATAATCTACCATCCTGCCATTAATTTTGCATGCTGGCTGAGAATTGGCGCGACGGTGATCGCGCGACATGATACAAATAATTGTATCATCAAGAGATTGTCGCGTAACTTATAGATCTTACTTAATGTTAGATCTAGGATTAAAAATCAAATTTAAATAGAAGATCTAGGATTAAGAATCTAGCTGTAAAAGTAGACCTAAGACGATGACGACAAGGACAATATGTTCCTAAGTAATTCTAGCCAGTTATCGGCTAAGATTGTTTATTTTCTGCGCAACTTTTGAAAAATTCTAATATTTTAGCCGCACGAAATAACCCGTTGCGTGAGGCGTTCTGATTTATTATAATAGGAGCTGCATGGATAGAAAATTAATTGCGCTAATCTTGAGACCTAATGCCAGAAAGCGTACTCGAAGTCCTCGACGCTTCCTCGATGTAGGAAGGAACCAAAAATATATAAAAGCCCTCGAAAATGGCGATTTGAAAATAAGGGTGACTAAATAAATATCATCAACATGATTAACAATAATGAGACATATGGTGCAATATACGAAATATCTTTTATCAATTATATACTATTCAGGGGAGTGTATTAATATTAAAATGCTAAAAGAGTCGATGTGTATTGCAAGTAAAATATTAGATAGATACCAGAGAGTATTAAAAAAGAAATCATCGAAGTTTCCTCGAGTTATTGATGATTACTTTTAAAAGATCTTGTTGTCGAGCTTATACATAAATATATATTTATGTAAATTCAAAGTCTGTTCGAAATGGACTTTGGGACAACGGCAAAGAGAGAAGACACTTCTTTTAAATGATCGAGCGTACAAACGATCGGCATTAAATTTGCGGAACACTGCCTTAAATAATTAAAGTCAAAAGAGACAGGGAAAAGCAACAAGTACATATAAAGAAACGGAGAAAGAATATAAGTTATATGAGCAAAATAATGAAGAATCGTTTGATCGTTCGCATAATCGTTGATATTGGTCGTTTATCCTTCTAAGGATTATCGGATTGGCTGGTACACATGATATTGAATCTTGTCTTTCTTTTTAAATAATAAACGAAAGACCTAAGTATTATCATCGGATAATTAAAGAGCCTGATGGCTCTCTTTTCCTCCCTCTTTCAATCGTTCTCCTCCCATCCTTTCACCGGCCACATGGCGAAAAGTGACCGAGACGCAGTTAGAAGCCGTCAGAACTGCGGGTGTTAAAGGTCTCAGAAATTACTCATTGCCTTCCAATCATTCTTGTTCTCTACCATCCGTCATCATTTATATATTATTATTTGATGCTCCGTATTCTTGTTCTTTTAATACTTTTCGTTTGTGCTCATTCCATGTATTCTCCCGTATAACCTTATCGAATTATCTGTCACTGACAAACGTCAAGCGTCTTTTTTTAACAGCTCAGTTAAATTTTAACATTCTTGCCTTTCACTTCTCTATATTGCTTTCTACCTATAGTACCTGGACGGTCAATGTTATATTTTTGTAGTATACTGTGTAACACGTACGATTTAACTCTCCTGGCTGTGTGTGGTGTTATCAGGTGTTTGTTTCTTTACGTATTCCGAACGAATTTCATCAGTGTCATTCTACATAGAATGAGTAAAGAAGTGATCCAGGATGTTGCATGTATGACAACAACGGTGCGTTTTTAGTTTTCATATATTAATATTCATTAATGAGTTATTGTCGGATGTGAAGAGTATATTATTGCTCTGGGAATATTCCAGAGAAAACACTTTTCTCAAGGTTCACAGAGTTATTTTAGTTTGCACCATCATATCATCTGGAGTTTAAGAAGAGATCATCCTCGTACTGTTTCTCATTATAAACAGAGGCCTAATTAAACACAGTATAATAACAATCATAAATGTATTGACCATACTTAAAAAACGATAGGATATTAATATATGTATAACTTATCAGCATTGAAAATTATCTTGTTTTAAACATTCGTGATTTGATATTGGTAATTGCAGCCTGAATTGATAGTGGCTCATGGTTATACTGCTGAGGTACACCGTGTTTGGACTGAAGATGGATATTGCTTGGAAATGCACCGAATACCCCATAGGAGTTCTAGCAATTCTGTCTCAAATGAATGTTTGCAAAATTCCATGGAGACATTATCAGATACCATCATACAAAAGCCATCCCTTTCCAGCGGAATGTCAAAACCACCAGTCTTAGTGCATCACGGTCTCTTATCTAGTTCTGCAGACTGGGTTCTTCTTGGTCCAGAAAAAGCCTTTGGTAAATCAAATAATTAAAAGCATGATGCAGTCAGCCATAACTGTAAAATATTAATGATGTTGTAACCTTCTCAAATCAATCCAGTCCAAAGTCCATGCGGACTCTTGCCTGTTTATTATTTTCATTCCATACATACTGTTTTATCATATTATTGCAGCATACGCACTTTGCGACAATGGTTTCGACGTTTGGCTAGCAAATGCACGGGGCAATGCATATTCACAACACCATAAACAATACACTGTTAATGATAAGGAATTCTGGGATTTCAGGTAAACTTCAATGTGAGTTAACACACACATGTTATTTTGCAGTTCTCATATTCCTAATGTAATAATCATTGTAGTTGGCACGAGATTGGATATTATGACATACCAGCTATGATAGATTATATCTTGGAAACTACAGGACACAATAGCCTTTATTACGTAGGATACAGTCAGGGTACAACTGCATTCTACGTAATGGCAAGTGAGCGCCCTGAATATAACGCGAAGGTCAAGGCGATGATAAGTATGGCACCAGTAGCTTTTCTTGCAAATCAGCGCAGTCCTTTTCTTAAATGCGTTGTTCCATTTCACGCGCTGATGAAGGTATGATATTATTGTATTTTTATTTTTATTATTAAATTTGTTCTCTTTATAAATTCTACTCTGATCCTTACATTACAGTGGCCTTGTGTCACACTCAATTTGTATACCATTGACATTTTACAGTGGGGCTCTCTGTTTGTTAATATACACCGATGGTTTCAACGCAGAAAATTGCAAACCAAGACGCTTGCCGGGAACGTTCCAAGTACACTGGCAAAGACCATATGCATCTCTTGTTTAAATCTAGTGGCTGGATTCGGCAGTAATCAATTGGACGACTCAATGCTTCCATTAATATTTGAGCACTTTCCAGCAGGATCCTCTGTAAGGCAGATTATTCACTACAGCCAAAGTATTATGTCAGGTAAATCTAAGAATCATCCAATTTCTAAAAAGTAAGATACCAACAGTACATAATGAATGTTACATCTTGAGACATTACTGTGTTTCCAGGTACTTTTCGACAATATGATTACGGCGTGACAAAAAATCTAAAGTTGTATGGGTCAATGCACCCACCCAATTACAATCTCGAGAAAGTAAAGGTTCCAGTAAGCATCTTGTACAGCGAGAACGACTTTCTCACTGATCCAAACGTAAGCCGACTATAATAATCAAGCGTAGAATTACTTCCTTGGAACCATCTCGAACGATCTTTCATTTCAGGACGTGCAAACGCTTGCAGACAAACTGCCAAACGTAATTGCAAAGCACAAGATAGAATACAGAAAGTTTAATCACATTGATTATCTATGGGGTGCGGACGCCAAGACTCTCGTATACAATTACGTAGTTAAAATGCTCAAGCGTGTGTAAAATTAATCATTAACAAGACTAAAATGAAAGTGTGCCCAACGAAGATGCACACTATTTCTTTAACGATGCACTCGATAATACCTTTATCATTGTATACCAAGTGGGTATCCTCGATACCAAACTTTAGTTAGTCATTACTACAAAAAGTTTTTATAATTAAAAAGCCTGTAAATAAAGCTACGATATTTATTAAGAGATCATGGAAAAAACAGTGCACCAGTTATCTACCCAGCCGGATAACACATCTGACCCGTTTCCACGTTAGAATCGTCATTCAAATTTAATGAAGAAATTCTCCGCAAGAGGCGCTGCTCCGTCACGCGATGTCAGCCGCACGATTGTCTCAGTATCAATTTGATAGCGAGAGAGGATGCGCGTATGCTCCTCATATCACAGCTGGCGACTGTGAATAATTTCAAGATAAATTTGTACGACAGTGCTCCGACGTATATTGGAATCTGGACGCATATCATTCAAGAGCAACGAACTCCAACTTCGTAATATCATCCGACTCTAAACAGGTATGTAAACATCACAGAATCCCCTTCCAGTGTCGCTCCTGTGTTAATACCTATGGACCATTCGATCGATACTCTCTGGATGACTCGATACACTTCGGATTGGGGTCGAGGTTCTTTTAATTTGGACATTGCAAAGGCGTTAAAATACTCTCCAAGGGTTCACACCAAATCCCCACGTAAGACTGTCATGCATTCAAAATTTATTAGCGCATCTGGAATTCTGTACATCTATATTTATATATGCTCTCCCCAGGAGGAATGTCAATTCCATTTAAAATGTGCTGAGCTTATTATATTTTTCGTTATGACTTACGTAAGAATATGCCCTCACTCTATGATATATTTCTCAAGGATACACAATTATACTGTATGTATGCCAAGAGACAGTAGAACTATACGAAATAGTTAGCATATTTCCTCTGGGATTGTTTCATCGTTCCCGCTAGAAGGTCTACGACACATTTCTAGTACACACGAATGTCAATTGAACAAAGGCAAAGCTAACAAAGTGAGGACCGGAAGACTTGAATGTGAAACATTACAAATGAAAAATCAGGCGTCAGCGTCTATGGAAAAAAAAACAACTTCGTGCAGCAGGAAGCGCGCCTCTCATTAATTTGATCTCAATGTTAAATTTAATCACGGGCCTTCATTTCGCTAACACGTGTAAAGTCGGACATCAGTTTTCCAAACCTGTAGCTTAATATGTACTACGTCGGTACGTGCGAATGAGTCGAGACCCAGTCTTTGAGATCTACAGGTAGAAACAGCTTTCACTACGTGATATGGCTACAGGGAGAAATCAACGTCAGTCGTGTGTACATACATACGTTTTCCCAGTCGCGAGCGATAATCAGAAAAATAAATACACGCTGCATGATGAATTTAATCAATGGATTTTCTGCATCAAAATAATAACGTATTTACGGATAATAACAATGGAGATTGACAGGTGATAAACGGGAAAGGATGATTAATTACCAGCTGATATTAATCTGGATTTTCATTCAATAGGTGAAACAATGCTTAATTATTTTTCTCAAACGTTGTTAATTGTATGAAATAATCGCCTCATATACAATACATATAGATATGAATTGTATGTGCTCTGATTATAGTAAAAATGTATAGTGAGAAACTGCTGACACCGTTAGTCGGAACGCTCTACTTGACAGCAACTCGAAGATTTCCTCTGCTGCCTTTCTAAAAGTCGAATGCCATGGCGATGCTCTTTGCAATTCGTGGGAATAACAGACGCCCGTTGCTCCAGAGAGTTTAGTAGAGAGTCTGGAGAAGGAGAGTCACTAAGAGAGATTGGCAATAAATATGTAGAAGGAGAAGGAGAAGCTGAGACGGAGAGTGAGTGGAATGGAGAATTCGCAGTTATTCGAACTACGCATTTGAAAGTCAGGGCCGGTGGCTCACCCGACAAGAATCGAATTCCATGAGCGACCTGGTGGAACTTCGTATCCACTGTGTTTATCTCTTTCCCTCTTTCCCTATCAGTCACACTCGCTATCTCGCACTGCACGATATACTACGGGAAATCATGAAACCGGTGGGACGAGTTCGCATGCCAGGAACGTCACATCCCGTACTCCAGGCTATTAAACCGGAGTCTTACGTCCGTGGGACCATATGGAGAGGAGGTTCATGCACGACGTGCTTATTTTGCAATAATGCGAGGTCAGAGTTCACACAGTGTGTTACCCTTACTCTGAAAGTCGTGTTCATCGATCTCAGCCCCTAAGTTGACCTTTGCTCTAGGGGCAACGATTCCGAGATAAAAATAAACCTCTGCGTCACCAACCCCCTGGACTTCGACTGTGACTGCCGTCAAAAGAATTTCCTGCTCTTCTTGCTGAAACTGTACCGTGTGAAAGATTCGTTTATCTAAACGCAAACGATTGGATCGGCATACGAATTTTTACCTGAATCCGTACACTTTTTACTTGTAGGTGCATCGGTAATAAAAAAGGGTTCACTGTGGAATTCATCGTGCCTTACGTAGTCACGTCACGGACCAGAACGTGACGGTATGCATCATATGATGCATGTATTACCAAAAAAAAATATATTAATCTTTTTCTTTCTTCTTTTAGAGTCGTTAAGGCACTCTTCTCTAATTCTACAATAATCTTCCTGCTATCCAGCTACAATACACGTCCATAGAAATTCACCGTGAAGAGGCACGATAAAGGCTAAGTAGAGGACTGAATAGGCAGATTCTTCACGTATGCTCGTACTTATTCTCAGAGAAGATTGTACTCTCGTCCTTTCGATAGTGAGATTCTAGCACGATTGAACATTCAAGAGATGCCGATCAGAAAGAGAGAAAAAGAGAGAGAGAGAGAGAGAGAGAGAGAGAGTACCCCATAGAACCCACCGTAATACTATCTCCGTGTATTCAGGATACACACGCGTGTCTTCATTCCTTTATGTCGGAACGAGGGAGTGGGAGAGAGAGAGGTCTCAGGCTCAAGAAAGAGAGAGAGAGAGAGAGAGAGAGAGAGAGAGAGAGAGAGAGAAAGGCAAGAGATAGTGGGAGAACTGTATACACGAACCATCGTGGCTCTCCAGTTGAAAAGACCTGGTCAGTACGCTCAGTGCCTCGAGCGATTCCTCAAGTTGTTGTTTGTAATTGTATAATCTGCACAAAGACTTTAATACATCCTTATCAAAACTTTTAAACAGTCAGTTAATTAATTTTAAAAGGTCGACAAGTCTATAAAACTAATCAAAGGACGATTTTGAAAATCCCGCGAATACTCGACTGCGTCAACTACAGTCAAACCCCCATCAGGTATACTATACACATGTAAATGTCAGCAATACCCTCGAGATATCATATCAAAATTATAATTGAATAATAATGTACTCTATTATCACGCTTTATTATTCGTTTTAGCTAACGACCGTATGGATTAACGTATTCTCTTATTCGATACGAAATTATTTATCTTCGCTAAGAAAATCATTTTAACCAGAAGAATTAAGAAAGATCTCGCAACGATTCAAGGCAATTTGAATCTACGTACTAGACTGTAACTATACAGTCTGCCTGGCGTGAAATGAGATTTAGACGGACATAGTTTATACGGCTACGAAGAATCTTAGCAATATATATATATATATATATATACACACACATACACATTCTCCATACTCAATGTTGAGCTTGGTTCTCGGTCACACGCTCAGCAACCAACAGTCATTATAACTCAAAGACGTTTTAACGAACCAGAAGCCTGACTGTGTATGATAATCTTGTACAGAATATTTCAGATGCATAAAGTATATACATGAGATCTAGCCTACGTGTTTGCGTACGACCGCCTGGGTAATTGACACTGACTCGTGATAGTACGGAATCTATATTGCTCGAGTAGCGGGTGTCCGGCCGTACCACTCGCCGACTGTTTGTGCTCGGGATCGGTGATATAGCCATGACGCAATTCCTCATCGCAATTCCCTCCTACGTATTTTAACCAGAAAAATACCTCCTACCGGGACTCCAGCCATCCCGTTATACATAGCGTAGCGTTGCGTATGATATTTTTGAGATTTAAAAAAAAAATTTGTCTCTAGTTCCAAGATTTATATTTTATACGGATCGATCGGAGAGAGATCGTTTAAATTTTATTTAGATTTCTCATTGTTTACCTTATCTTTTTGTATTGTTGGAATTTTCCTGTACTCTTGCGCATTGTGTTATTATTATTATTGCTAGCTTGCGCCATTGTAGAGTGTTATGTAAAATAACGTGGGAATGCTCGAGGAGGGGTCCCGGAGAAGAGGGAAGGAAATTGTAGTTAATTATTAAAATGGAGGATGAACGTTTTTCTTTGAAGGATTTTTTAATCGTCTTTGCAATTGTCTATTTCACCGTGACTCCGTTGCTCGATTGCTGTAGAGTCGTCTGGATGGTTAATTCAGTTTGTTGATTGTAGATTTGCAAATGGACGGATAAGCCAACGTCGGGCAAGGATGAAGGCAGCTGAGCAACAGCAGCAGGAACACAACTCGATGGACTCGAGCGAGTCTGTTGCCGTCGGTGGCGAATACGCCTATCGACCTCTTACTACTAAGCACAGACGAGCTGGGAGCACGGGAACTACTGGGGACGAGGAGTACACGACTGACGAGGATGAGCTCTATGCCGACGAGACGGATTGTGCTGGTACTAATTTACATCCGCATCCTATACTCAAGTCGGACCTAGCTAGAGCAGCTACTGATCTCTTTGGTTACGCTAATAAGAGGGATGACGAAGAGGAGGAACCTACCAGTCTCTTTGACGAGGAGGATAGCAGTAAGGCTCATCAAGCTAGGGATGTCAATCCTGACAAGGCGCCATCACCTTTCACGTACAACGAGGAACACAATTATGCTATCTTACCGAAACAGCAACAACGAAATTCGCCTACTCGCGAGGGATCCAAAAATTTATGTAATTCAGTGGAATCGAAAAACGATGTGAAATCTCATGAGAAGAGATCCGTCGATCAGGTCGATAGATCTGTAGATCTTAGAATAGGAATCGAGTCTGGTACTGATCTGCCGGAATCAGTAACTGTGCTGAACGTGCCAATTCCTGAGGGAGCAAGAGAGAGTCAGGAATCTCCTAGAGAGTCATCGCTTCCAAGTGAGACAAGACAGCAAATCAAGTCTGAGGTATTTTTGTTCTCAGTGGGTATTTAATTGTGAGAGACTGGGTAGAGTTTTACTGATTTCTTTTTTTCTTTTAAGGTTGAATCTCAAGCGAGGCAGGAACTGTGTATGTCGAGAACAATGTCTTTGGAGAACGACGGTCCGCCATCCCCAACGACTATACAGTGGGGAAGAGCTGTAGCGGAAGTGAAGGGACACGCAGTGGCTAAACTGCAGGAGGAGCTTAAGAGAGCTCACGAGGAATTGAAACTCAAGGATGAAGAAGTGGCCAGACTCTCAAGAATACGGCAAGACGTCGAGGCGGAACTCGAGGAGCTCACCGCGAGTCTCTTTCAGGTATCTCATCACATACTTTACTTTCTCCTGATACATGGTAGATCCTCTGCGGGTACTCTAACCTAGTTATTAAATGTAATTAATGCACTACCCAAGGAGGCTCACAACATGGTGAGAGAGGCGAACGTGCGACAGGCTACTGCTGAGAAGCTTCTTGCTGAAAGTCGCATGAAGAATGAAGTTCTTGCGGCGGAAGTGGCTGCTCTGAAAACTCTGGTGCTCACCTCGACGCCTGCCAGGCCGAATCCACATTTGCATCCGCAAATTGATACCAGAGGAAGATCCGGAGATGACGGACAGCAGCAGGGACTCTTTGCAAAGAAGCATCGAAGATCGCCTTCGCACTTCAATCTGAAGTACGGACGAGAAAACTCGCCTCCGGACTCTCCGGTCAAGGAACAACGAGCTTCACTGCCCAGCGACAGGGACATATTTGAACGTGACAGGGAAAGGGACAGCACCAAGGAAAGGGATCGCGATAGGGAACGGGAGAGAGACAAGGAAAGGGAACGCGATAACAGAGACTTCGGCCTAGAGGTCGATCCTCGCGTGCACACGGAATTTCTAAGGTGGAAGTTAAATCCTTCTGTCGATAAGAGCGATCCTTTTGTGGCCAGGATGTTCCGGGAGGATATAGATCTCTGTTTAGACTTTGCTAATAGGGAACTTGGCGCTAAGGTTAGACAGGCTGTCTTGGATGGCATCATCTTCATCGAAGCTATCAGTGACAAAAGCAAACTCGCTTTTCCTAAGTAAGAATCTTTTTGATACCTCAGCCTTTTATTAACTTTAATCTTGAGCGTTGTGTTATCGCATTTCTCTTTATCTCATTTCTTTCTTTTGCAGGAAGTGCGCACTTCTGGAAGCACCCCGGCAATGTCACTATCGAATGAGATTGGGAGACCAGGAGAACCAGTGGCACTGTATCTCACAAATCTGTCGCAATCGAGTGAGCTCCTCTTCTACGTTCCATATCAGTAGATCTTTAAGCTACGATATTCTTAGGCTACTTAAATATTCTATTGTCTACGTTAACTTGCAGATCATAGCGGTTTGCGATTTTCTCAACTACCTACGGTACATCAAACGTGGCCTTGTCAAAAGTTCAGGTGAGCTCTTGTGACAGTAATTGAACGATCATTTAGTATCGTTATCAGTGTCTCGTACCGGTTCTTAAGTTACCCACTCATTTTTATCAATTATATTTACTTTTCAGTCCATGACATTTACTGGGAGATTACTCGATTACGAAAGGAAATGGTTTTTGCACGTTTGGGCTTAGCTTTGTCTTCTTAAAGTCCTAATGTCCACACATGCCTAGTCGAGCGTTTTTTTTTTGGCTGACAATGAAATACATTCTGCTATATTATTGCTGGTTCATCATCCCTATCTACATCAAGGGGACCTCGTACATATTCTGGGATATAAAATTATCAGAAATGCAATGCCATCTTTAAAAAATGGCCACGCAACCATATACCGTACAGGAAGTACAGAATTTTATGAACATTTTTTTAACGACATAATATATTCACCCTTCGTTATATCGCTATCTATTACAAGGGCAGACCGATAATGATTAATTTTAATTACGCAAAGTGTTCTGAAGCGATAGCGAACTGACGAGGAAACATTATTTGATACATTAAATGAAAAACAAAGGAACGGGAGATTACGAGGAACAAAGGAATAGTACTGAGAGTGAATGATTGCGCAAGCTAGGAGAGAATACATGACTTGTTATTATTACATTACTCGACATAGATTTATAATCGTTTTTTTTGTCACGTCGTTATGAAAACGCGAGGATTTAAGAAATTGTAAATAATATATAATACTCTGTGCATCCTCAGGGTATGATTTTTGCCATTTTTTTTTGTTTGTTATTCTTGGCAAAAAATCTGTCCGGGATATAGAAAATGCAAGCTCGCCGAATCATCGGTATATAAATACTAAATAACGTTCTACCGTGTATATATTATACAAATGAAGGAAATTTTCGAATATTTTTTTTTGTTTTTTAATCGTCGTCACAAAGTGACAAGATCTTCTTTGGCTTGATAAAGAAGGAAAAAGATATTAAGATTTTGAACTCGGGCTCAATTTTATTTTCCCGAAGGTAAACATTTTTTCTTGTCTGTGAACGTTCCGAAATACTTGATAATTTGCGTCAATCATTTTCTAAGAGACGATTGATGTTATTTGTCTTCCATATGTAATACCAATGTGATCGGACTGCAGACGGGTAAATAAGAAAGAATATACTTCAATTTTGTTTTTCGCCGCGCAATCGACCCAGTTGCAATTGCCAAATCTGCGTATTTTATTGCAGTGTAGGAAAGTTGTACCGACTCAGTGATACTAGTGTACGTTTTTATGTAGAGAAAGTATAACATTTGTGAATTATTAATGTGTGATAGATATTGTAAATATCATATAACTTTGGAAAGTCTCTGACGAATCTCTTGTATTTAATGAAGGAATTAATAAATATTATTGCCATTATGGATACTCCAGACTGAATTAAAATTATAATTCGTAAAGTCTGGTGCATTATATACCAAGTAGAATAATTTAATAATATTTATATAACATATATATTTAAATAATCGATTAGTGTTACTTTCGTAAACAGCTGTGCTCAAATATATATATATATATATGTATAGTACGGCTTGTGACGGCAATCTGCGCGTGTAGGCGTCAAAGAAAAGGTTAAGGAGAGATATTAAATATATTTTATATTCAGCACACAGACGCGTTATTATTTGAGTTCTGTAATATATAAGTGCATCAAATATCGAAGATAAATATTTGTTTAATATTTAATAATGGGACGACTGGCAGAGGTAAGTAATACTATTTTATAACCTCAAAATTCTATCTGTGTAGCACGTGGATTGATTTATTCTGACTTCTGTTTCAGCTTGCTGGTGATGAGGATACTGGGGATAGGTGCAGAACATTTGTGTTTCAAGATGAAGGACATACTTTAGGAAATGCCCTAAGGTCTATAGTATCTCGATAGTAAGTACAATGATTTTGTTAAATGTTTTTGTGTTTCGTAGTCACTTAGGATATTCTTTGTCGACAGTCCTGAAGTATTGTTTTGTGGATATACTGTACCACATCCTGCTGAAACCAAGATGCACTTCAGGATACAAGTGTCTAATGGCAGAGCCATTGATGTTTTAAGAAAAGGGTTAGAGGATCTCGAGAAAGTTTGTGATCATACTAGTAAAACATTTGAAACAGCTTGGGAAAGCTATAAAAGTAAGCGTATGACATAATATTAAAAAAACAAAATTCTTATAGATATTTGTAACAAATGATATGACTTATGTCAATTTTTTTTTATGTAATATTGGATTAGTGGAAGTGAGGGTGAATAAAAAAAGTTTCTCCCATGGAGGATCAGTTTATTTTTAAGCAACCTCTGCATGCCTCTGGCCAGTTACAGGACGATGATTTTTGGACAGGTAGTCCGCATGTTCTTGATAAGGTGCCTTAGTTAGGGGCAGTTCCTTCCACAAGTCAGGAGTCAAGTAGGCATACGTCTTGGCAATGGCTGCATATGTAGCCTTGGCAAAGTTACCCAGAGTACCAGTAGAGCCTCGAGCAGACGTGTAGCAGTCTTCAATACCAGCCATCTGAAGTAACTTCTTGGGAACTGGAGCCGAAACAATTCCAGTTCCTCTGGGTGCAGGGATCAAGCGCACCTGGACTGAGCCACACTTTCCAGTAACCTTGCATGGAACCGTGTGGGGTTTACCGATCTTGTTACCCCAGTATCCACGACGTACTGGAACGACAGAGAGTTTGGCCAGGATAATAGCACCACGGATGGCAGTGGCTACTTCCTTGGAACATTTAACTCCCAAGCCAATATGGCCATTACTGTCACCAATAGCAACAAAGGCCTAAAATCAAACAAAGATATAAGTAATGAAAAAGCAATTCAAATTTGTTAATTGAATTATTTACCTTGAAACGTGTACGCTGACCAGCCCTAGTCTGCTTCTGAACCGGCATGATCTTGAGAACCTCATCCTTGAGGGAGGGTCCAATGAACATATCAATGATCTCATACTCTTTGATAGGTAAGGAGAAGAGATAGATTTCCTCAAGAGTACGAATTTTTCCATCCTTTACTAGACGCCCCAACTTAGTAACAGGAATCCATTCCTTGCTATCCTCCTTGCCACGACCACGGCCACGGCCTCTGCCTCTTCCACCGCGTCCTCGTCCACGAGGACCTCCACGATCTCCACCTCCTCGCGAGCCAAATCCTCCACGGAAACCACCACGTGCGGCTGGAGCAGCGTCCGCCATTCTGTAACAAGTATTATCTGAACATAACCACGCTTATAGAAACGGCACATGGCTCATCAAAAATTCAATTTCCTATAAAGATTACGTGCTCTTTATGCAACAATCAAGGAAAGCGATTAAAACTCAATATTATTTACTCTATTCCATAAGCAAAGAGCCGATATATCGTTAAAAAATAGTTAAAATTAGAGGAGCGCACTTACGTTACTTCTTTCTGTAGAATATGATCACGAAAGAAAGAACAATTTCCCCTAGGGCGCCGCTAATAATGTGATAGTTGGATGACCAAAGTGGCGACATCTCCACAGGAGTGCCTCAAACTTTTTAACAATGCTCACAATAATATACAATCCGCCCAAAAAGCCATACGGATCAAAATTATTTATATAGCACTTTCGGGATGTTCTAAATCGAAAATACGGGTGAGAATTCAAATTTTTCTTTGCGATTTCAAAAAGATTTATAATGAATCAATTCATATTATATGAAAAATACTTTAGTTCGTGATTTCGCCACTCTAAGAGGCAGCACTTTCTAAATAGAGTATGTAGCGTCATCTCATCGGTCACCCGCAAACTTTTCGCTGCTTCGAATTTTGCTTCGCAATTCGTTTTTTATTTTATGAAAGCATCTTTATATAAGAAGTAATATTTAATTTTTTCTTAGATATCAACACTTGCAAATCAAAAATCCTGACCAAGAATGTTTAGAAGTACTCAAAGTGGCCAAAAATTGTGTGCGCGCAACTTCGTCGCGCAGAACTCACGGTGAGGGTGGAGTCGGGGGCGTGGGGGGAGCGCCTAAGGCAGCGTCCGGACTCGGAGCACTCATTCTTCCTCGAGCCGGTCTCCTATACTGGTCTCTTGGATGCACCTCTCATACCCATTTCCAACTTTCTTATTTATATTTATTGCTTTATCTTTCATTCTTCACCTTCTTACTTCTCTCGCACCTTATTTCTCTTTTCTACTTTTATAACTCTATTCCTTAATTTTCTACTTTTTGACTTCTTTATTTTTATCTTTTTTTCTGCCTTCTTGTCTCACTCTGTTCCCTCTCAGTTTCCATTGTGCTTGTCTTGCCTATTCTATTCCTTTGGTCGGGTCGAGCATATTCATTCGAGTAGTCATATAAGAGTAGTCACCCTGTTAGAACAGCTAGA